>CM034147.1:564767937-565353456 GCA_019776745.2 Taxus chinensis
TAGCTCATCTATCAAAACTAGATCCTCCATCCAATCTCCTAGATGGTTAACCCATGCTACCTACACTCACACTAGGTGCTTCTCCCATCTAGCTACTAGCTTGTGCATGAGCTATCAAATCTACACCTGATATACAAGATCCTGTTATACCTAGGTCCTTCTTCAAAGAATCTCATTAATGACGGTGTATAACCCTATGTACAACCACCTGAGCCAATTGAATCCTGAGCCCATCTTTCTCAGTCACTATGCTATCCCACTCCAAAATTAATGCATTCTAAAATCCCATCAAATCATCTCTCTCTCTCTCTCTCTCTCTCTCCTAGCACTATCTCTCTCTACCTCCACCATGGCCTACTCGTCTATCAAATCTGACACTCGAGCTGCCAAATCCCCATCTACATCCTCCTCCTCCTCACCCTCATCATCACTAATATGAATAGTCTCATGTGCTCCCTCAATTTGAGCACACACTCTCCTCACTTGCTGTGCCACTTGATTCCTCTCAAATTCTCTAAATACTTGATTTCACCAAGGTCCTTACTCAGGTGTAACCCCTGTATCATCAATAGGCACTATATTTCATTCATCATTTAGGCCCATGGCCCTAAACTTATCAATAATGATAAAATATTTGCCAAAAATTTCCTCAAGAGTCTCTGTATCTCCCTCCTGTCTATATTGTAATGGATCCTCAGGCACATCCTATACGAATCCAAACTTACATCTAACACAACTGAATTGAATCATATCATACTCAACCCCTCTCCTCACCTATACCAATGCATCTTGCTATGTACCAACAAGCTTGTGCTCACACCCAGGCCAGTCATGAAATTCTAATTATGGTATCCATATGATATCTCCAATATGTAATCCACTCAACATATCTCTGTAATAACTCACATTACTCTTCCTCTTCAATCTAACCATTTCCTGTCTCCATCTCATGAAACCCATATGCCCATCTCCTATCCCACATGGAAAACCGTATAGATGATAAATGTATATATGCTCGTACGCCTAATACTGTAATAAGAAAGCAATATCAACCTCATACCTCTTACGAGCCTTCCAGGCCCAAAAATCTCTCTATGTATAAGCAAGTAAAGTGGTTGCCCACTCGAATACTATCTGATGCTCCATCATCTCTGCTATAACCCCAGTCATCATATAAGGAAACCTACCTCCTCTAGAATCAGGTAGGGAAAAACATGATATGGCCATCATCATCATAATCAACCTCGTACATCCATCTCTTGACAGAAAATATAAAGCCTGATATGCAAACCCTCCTGAAACATACTTCAGGTCATCCAAATCATCCCCGTATAATCTTTGTATAACATCTAGTCTCTCAGACTCTTCAATATTTTATATAACCTCTCCTCACACTGACAGTCTCATGATCCAATGTACATCCTCCAACGCAATAGTCATCTCCCCAGTGGGTAACCAAAAATACAGATGTAAAGATTTCAACTCTCCATCAATGCTAACATCAAACCCCAACACCTATGCACTCTATTGTAGTGTATGATCCCTCCAAAACCCACTACCTCCACATGCTCCCAATCCTCATCTGACATGTTAGCCCATACCTCATCCAAGATAATAGGGATGCAGTCATGGATCGTCAACTTTGTGTCCACCTACATACAAAAACACAAAAGCAAACATTATAACACATTCTTTCAAACATCAAAACAATAAAAAAAATTCATAAAATTTAAGACCACCACTTAAAAATATCAACTGCAACTAAAGTAGTCAAATCATCGGTGATTCATATCAATTGCTGGTGATTGCATGAATTGTTGGTGATTCCTGCGATTCCTGTCATTTAATTTGTATACTACCATATTCTACAAAAATCCTAAAATCTATTGTAAACAATAAAAATTCAAACAAATTCAAGAAAAAACAAACAAAATTAGACTTACCTCTACTAATGTAGGTTTCCTGTTCCTTCTGGAGGATTCCACCATGTTTTCTTCGCTATCACTCTCTAGTTGTGCTGGGTCGTTTGCCAAAAATGATTTTTTATAATTGTTGGAAATTACCTAAATCACTGATGATCCACTTACTCGCCAGTGATTTATCCAAAATCAGCTATGATTGTCCTAATCACTAGCAATTCAACATAATTTACATCCCTCATCCATATTTTTTCAATATCAAACACTTTAACACATATTTCAAAGCATGTCACCTCATTTAAAGAACCCCAATCCTTGAAATATTAAACATCGAACAATCAAATTAACATCGGGATATATCATACGTCTATGGGACATGAGACTTTTAGCCCCCCATGATTTGAAATCCCCATCATCTCAACCTACCTTCGTGGATCATATGTCCATGGGCATCAAACCCCTTGGTTCCCCCTATCACTTAGTCCCATGGTAATATACCTCATTTTAGTACCCCTTCGGAATGTGGTAACTTTTTTAATGAAACACATGTCACACATGTCAGACCAACCTATCAAACTTGTGCTCCTTACACTGTGTTGTAGTCACCCCATTTTGAGGGGGGATCACCCATAAAAAAATCAACTCATCGTTTTTTTTGTCTAGAAATTTTCCGACGTCAAGCTACTAGACAAAACGGGGAAAATGTAGACACCAAAAATTTGCAACCTTCACCCTCTTCATCAATTATTAATCCAATTTATCATTTACACTCATAAATCACCTTATCCTAAGTCATAACTCCTTTATTGTATTTACTTCACATAAGTATCCTTTATAAAATTGTTAAATCCCATTAAACCATTTAAAACCACCTAAAAATAAAAATTAAATAAAGACAAATCATACTTAATAATTTTATAACCCCCATAACCATCACAATTCATCCCAAAACACTTAAAAATCTATTTACTTGAAACCAAAACTAAATAACTTCATTTTGGAAGTAGTTTTGACCACGTTTTCACCTAAAATATGAGAAATCTAGATTGCCAGTGATTTAGGTAATTTCCAACAATTATAAATACAATTTTTTCATCCTCTTTCCAGGATATTCAATTTCAAACCTCAAGCTCTCACTTTCAACATTATTCTCCAACATCATGCACATCATCACTTAGCTCCATAACATTCAAGTTATCATCAATCATTAATGTGAATCATCATCAAGATTTTTCAAGTCATTTTAGAGCTTCTGTGGATCAAATTTTCACCATTCAACTTGTAGACTGTGTCAATCATCACTAGATCATCCTCAAACAAGGTTTGAGACATATTTTAGCTTCATTTTGATTTAACGTAATTTTTCAATTTTTAATTTTCCTTTATTAGTCATTTCTAGCTTTCAAATCAGTCTAAAATATAAATCAAAAACCTTAAACATTCAATTTTATCAAATTGTCAAAAATCACCTAAATTGCCAGTGATTGGCCCAATTACCAATGATTCCTATCAAATTTATCCTTTGTCAACTTTTATAAATTCTTATATGTATATCCTATATGTTTTATCAAAACTGTTGTTTCTAACATGTTTTTAAGCATGGCTCATTGTTAGATGGAAATTGGTGGTCAATCACATGAAATCAAAAGCATTCACTCACTTCCAATAGTCAAACAACCTTTCTATTGGGAACAATTTAAAATCATTTGTGAATTGAGTCTCTGTGCAATCCAATTTTTTGAACCGAACAAGACATCAAAGATAAGATTGAATTCTTACATGACATTGAACAAAAAGTTGTATACTTTTGGTATGATTATTTCAAACACGTATAAATTGCATTCACACTTAAGTGGGCCAAATTTGAAGCTGAACATGACCTACCATTTGATCTTGAATTCTAGTAATCTTTACGAGATATTTTTGTATCTATCTTTTTTGTATCCATTTATCATTTATCATTTATCCATTACAATTCACTTGTTTGTTTATAAAGAAAGTTGACATCCTTTGAGGAAGCCCTTTGGATTCTCAGAATCATCCTTTACCGAGAAAATTTCCTATCTATCTATCTAATCCATTATGTTTAGTGCCTTTGAGTATAGGTTTCTTTATCGGACACGAACTTGTACAAACTTTTGGATGAAGTGCAACTTCTATCAATGTCGAGCATCAATATCCATTATTTATGGGTATCATTAAACCCCATGTCTTCTGAGGTCGGTTTTTTTTTAATTCGAGTAGAAAGGTAAAAACTTATCTGACCAATAGGGGTAATATTAGCTAGCCTAGTAAGAAAAAAAAAAAAACACTGTCAACAAAAGAAAAAATCCTCCATTGAATCCATGGGATTAGGCAAGGTTAAGACATGATTGATGAAGTATAATTCAACAATGCAGACATAACATATTTTATGTAATAATCTCCCTGGAATGTAAGCCATAGTGGGTCACTATTGACTGGGTAAATAGAAATAGATGATATTAATGGGAAAATCTAAAGCTTAAGTAACACAGGATGAGAAGAGAGAGAGAGAGAGCTAAATTGTCCTTATATACAATTCACATGACTACATTTACAAGATCAAAAGTTAAAACACTAATGTATTTAATTCAAATCTATACGAAATATGATAAAATAGAAAAGTGTATTTGGTGTTGAATCATGCGAAGTGTAACTAATTGAAAAGGTTTATGGTAAGGATAAAAAATTATATTTCAGCAAATATTTATTATATTCGTGCGAAGCTACATTAATGAAAAATGTGTGACACAATTTTTTATTTAATGTATTTACTAACCCTGGGTGGTGGGCCACTCATAAATCATTTATCATAAATTATAATCATTATATGACTTCATTTCGAGTTACTTCCTACTAGTACTCATGGATTTTACAACTAATGTAATTTTAATACGCCATTTTTCCTGATTCTCCACGTATTCCCATAGATATTGATATTTCTTATCTTTTCATATCTATGTCCCATTAATTCATATTTTTAATTCCCCTTTTTCCCACCTAAACTCATTAATTTTTGAATATGATGATGCAAAATTAAAGGGCTCGAGGAGACCTCTCCAACGAAACCAATTTTACAAGAATTAGAGTGGCATATCGAAAGTTATGGTTAGAAAATTTACATATTGGGACTCAAGAGGAACAATAAAATGACATGTGGAAGATTATAATTAGTCACTTAGATTGTATTTGAAATGTGTTCCCTTAATTTCTAGTGCCACTCCACCTCACCTCACTGACACTAGAAACTTGAAACTTTATTGAATCAGTTCATTTCGTGGGGTTGGAGTCTATAGAATTTATTTACATTGAGGAGGTTTGGAATCCTGCCACATGGTCATCTAATATTCAATTTTGTGTGTTAGGATTCTTTTGCATGCCTTTATGCTCAGGTTCCCAGAATGGGTTACACTTGGCCACTTGAAGGAACAAGGAAAATGACATGTGGCATCTTGTGATTGGTTACTGATATTTTCATTTGAAATATGTTATCCCTACTACCATACTTCTAGTGTCACTCTACCTCACCTCACCGACACCAGAGACTCAAAAATTTATTCAATCGGTTCATTTCGCGGGCTTGGATTCCACGGAATGCCTTTGCCTTGAGGAGGCGTAAAATCTTGCCGCGTGGTCGTATGATATTCAATTCAAGACATCATGGATTTTTTTTTCATACCTTTACACTCTATTTCCCGGAATGGGTGACACTTGGCCACTCCACATGTGATGTTACCATGTATAGACACTAAGATACGTTACACGTATAGATACATGATGTGAAGTATGATTTTATTACATTATTTTAAATATTCTGCATCATTTGATATATTAAGATCAATGCCATAGACTTTATTCCTAGACGAAGGCCTGACACACTCACATTTCCAATGGAAGTGCCTGAAATAGGCCTAACGAAGTTACAACTGTCATCCATTTAATGGAATTTTAAAATAGACTAAATTTTACATCTATAATGAAAGACATAATAATTTATAGAGATGTGCTACTACTTGCGAGGTGTTATTTAATGTCCAACATTCTATTTCTAGAAAATGGAAGGTATACTACAACTGAAGGAAGAATATATTCATAGAAGTTGCGAACCATGTAAAAAATTAAAATATTCATTTTTCTGAGTAAGTGTCATCCTACATTTGGTTATTTAAATATTATATTTTTATAAGTAGCATTGTATAAGCCTTCACTTTGAAATATTTCAATATAAGGGTTTACTTATTAGAGTTGAGGATTTCTAGAATCAAAAATTCCAATCATGTCTACTTCTACAAGAACCCAAAATAAAAGTAAAACCCAAATCCCATATGTCAAATTGCTTAAAACCCCTGGTTTTACTAACGAATATCATGATATTTATGATTCTGTAATTGGCACAAGAACATCAAAGCTTATGTACATATATGAGAATAAGGAAAATGAAAATAAAAATTTGAACCCATCAGGTTGGATAACATGGGGGCTTAGATTAGGACACATGATGCTCCACGAGGTTTTACCCTACCCTGAATTTTTCATTCTCTGTGCCCAAAATTATGATGGGAAAAATAAAACAATTGTTGTAAATGGCACCAGAGAAGAAATGTTGTCCATTATGGAGGAAAATATTGGTTTTGCATTGGGGTTTGACAGTAAATATTAGGAACAATCAGCATAAACCTAGAAAAAATTGCTAACGATTATTATGCCATCACTCAAAATGCCAAAGATGATTTTTTTGAAAAAAATTAACAATTGATGGAACAATACCAAAAGGGAATCCTCGATATATAGTTGCAATGTTTAAACCATGGGTTAGGGAAACCATTTCTAAGCTATTATTTTTCCTTGGATTCGATATTGATGAGAAAGTGGATGTAACCCTCATCAAAATGGTATATAATATCCATTTTGTTTCTCCACCTCATGCATACATATTTGTTGAGCACATTGTAGAATCTATGAATAAAAAACTCTTAACAATCAAAGAAGGATCCGATGCTAAGTCCTTTAGGTTGACTACCTACTTGTACTATTTATTTCTATGGCAATTTTTTGATTGGTTTGCAAGAAACAAGCTTACAATTTAGGTCTACAATGATGTTGAGGGCCAACAAAAAGTGATTCTTCCATTAACTAAGTGGACCCCCAAGATAAGGATGTTTGATAATCAAAGGGACTAAAATCAATTTGTGGACTACTTTTGGACTCTAGTTTATCAAGCAAGTTCAAAAAGTAAAATTCCTAGATTTCCTATTACCTATATAGATTGCATTCAACTAGGATCAGAAATATAGTTAGCTGATTGGTACTTCATGGAGGAATATTTTGTGCTAAAATTTTATGGATTAGGAGTAAAACCTTACAAATTTCTAATACATGTGACAGAGAGGGTTTTTACCTTGGACTATATATATGACAGATGGAAAGCATAGATAAACTGTATTTTATTACTCAACAAAAGAGGAGCATATTTCCTTCCTTACCATTTTCATGTGGAGGGTTCACATTTGAGAGAAAATCATTCAATGTGGCACATGATTTTTTAAAAAGTTTGATGTTGACCCTCACTGGCTGTATGACCCATGTGAGGTGATTAAAGCAAGGGTAGTGGTGAACAAGAAATCTGCCACTAAAATTCAACATGAAAGTAAACCCCTGCTAGAAAAATTGAAGAATAAGAACTCCTGGGATGATGTAAAAAACTTAATGAATGAAAATTTTATCGAGAAATGAATTAGTTTTCAACAATTTTTTTTTGGATTTCCTCCACAAAAAGAGGCATATGATTATCGATATGACAATTTTTATGTAAAAGATGATAAAAATTCCTCCTCTAAAAAGATGAAAAATCATCTAGATCATGTTTTGTGAGATAAAAATTGGACAAGGTAAAAAATAACTTCCTTTTGGTCTATGAGGCAGGACCTAGGTGATCTAAAAGTTGTTTCAGAGTATGATTCTATTCCAGAAGATGCATTTTTACCAGATTGTGGGATGAAGTACAACCCGTAGAGGTAAGTAATGATAATCAATGTGAATTTGATGAGGAATTACACACTCCCCCTACTGAGGGGATAAATCCTCCATTCAAGTAGATCATTCCTCTAAACACCTCAGGTTTTAATTACTTAGTTGAGTTTTCCAAAAAATTAGAAAGAGATAAAATAATTAAGAATAAAATGCTACAGGATACTATAACTTCAGATCCTCGCCACAATGAGGGTATTTCCTACATATAACCTAGACAAAAATTCCACGGGATACATCTATGTTGTTCCCAAAGTTGTAAAATCAGATAATCAAATGGTTTCTAGTGACTACGATGTATCTGGCCTTCAAATGGATTTTACCGAAATGAAATCTTATGAAAAAATAAATTTATCACAAAGGAGAAATGATGTGGTATACACAACATTTCTAAATTCAGATAGATAAAACAACAATTTGAATAATAAAATTTAAAAGTTAGAAGCATACCCTGAAAATGAGAAAGCAAACAGAAAAAGCGGTAATTAATAAGACTAGTGAGTTGTAGAAGAGGATAAAACATCTACCTCTATGACTGCATTCATTGTGAATGAACAAGCACAAGTGGAACTGGAATAATTGAAGAAAAATCTATAAGAAATGACAATTAAGAATAATATATTAGAATAAACATTGGGATAATTACAAGACATTTTGAAGGAAGAGAAATAAAATGCCAAAAATGGGAACATAGCCTAGAGGAAGAAAGAAAAGTCAAATAAATATTTTAGAAGGAAGAGAAAAAATAAAATGAAATATTACAACATGAGATGGGGGAAAGCGCAAAAGGAAATACAATCTTCCAACACCAAACTATCCGAATTTTATAAAAAGGCAGGTGATTAATATGATGGATAATGTTTTCGTGGAAAATAAACCAAAAAAAATATGATTTGATTATATTTTTTGAATTCATGGCTGATCTGTAGGGTATCTCTAATAATCTCCGTGAATATGTAACTGGAAGTAGAAAAGTGATGGCCTCAAGAGAGGATACACCAAGGAAATTTTTGGAAGCTATCTAAAAATTAAGTGACACAGAAATAGCATCCAGAGGAATTCAAAACCAGTTTTATATCTCAATAAAGTTATCATCTATCATTCAAAAGTGTGTGATGCTAGGAAAAGCACAGGAATTTCTGAATAAGTGCCAAGAATGTTACAGGAGCTATATAGAAAGGTACAAAATTTCATAAAGCTTGGTTTTCCAATGCCTTCTGAAAAAATACAACAATTCATTAAGAAGGATGCATTCACGAAGAACATGAAAGAAAAAATTATGTAAGAGAAGAACTTAATTCCTAAGAAGGTAGATGAGACAATTTTTTTGACTTCGTTAAACCATTGATAACCTTGTCAGTAAGTTTTCATACAAAAATAAATAAATCTCCACTCTTAGTTATGAATCATTAACAAAGTTACATGTCAGTCACTCTGATTTACAACAAATTGTAATTCCAATAGATCAAGAGTGGAGCATGTTACACAAGATAAGATAATTAAGAGTAATTTAATTTTAAATTTTTTTCCATTCGTTGTTTTCTTCAATTTTTTCATACAAGTAATTTATCAAGCAAGTTGAATGAGGAATAAAGTTATTTTTCATTTCAATACATATTAGTTCACAAAATTGACAAACCTTTTATGTTAATACTTTGTAATTGTAGGTGTATGAGAAACATAAGTGTTTTTAATATATTATATGAACATTTATATCATATAATATCCATCTCATAAGTTTTTTAAAAAAATTAAACAATGTATTTCTATTATGAAGACAACAAATCAATGAAATGTATTTCAAGTTTCATTCCTAAGACTACAAATCAATACAATTTAAAAAAAAAATACAAATAAGGAAAAATATATTATCAGAAAAATATACTAAATATTTGAATATATTAATTATTATATGAACATCTATATCATGTGATATCCACAAATGGATGCTTCCAATTTGATTGTGGATCATCTCTATCATTTTCTTGACTAGATCTATGACTCTCACTTTGTTGACAGTTAATTGCTGCAATAGGGTTGTTTGTTGTATTTATGCTATTATTTTCAGCCCCTCTCCTTTCATTAATAATCTTCATACTACCAAATCCCTGCCATAGGGAAATTTATCCACTTTGTACCATAACGTGTAAATTCTAAAAAAAATTCCAAATTTTTGTCAAGCTTGTTTCTCAATTCTTACTTTATAAAGGTCAAGACACTAAATTTTTTCTCATCTTCAACTGAACCCAAAATCATTGTTTGACATAGCTCAGCGAATTATAAAAACTTGAACATAGTTTTCTATAAATTAGTACTTAACCCAATTTTTTTCCATAGCTGGGTTATTGCTCCAGACTCTAAGGGATTATCCAAACATTTGAATTGTTTAATCATTGTAGAGAAAAATTCATGAGATTGATCAATCAAACTATCCTTGTTTAAAATACCTAGAATATTCGTTCCATTAATATCAATAGGCTTACAAAAATATTGAATCAATGTAGTCAACCTCTTGTGGTAGTCTTATTGCAAAAATATTTCATTTTGGACAATATTCCAATAGGTGAAATTTACTAAATCCATTGCTTCAAGTAAAACATCTCTATTAAATCGTTCCATTATTTCTTATAGTAGGGAAACTACAATTTCTCTTAACCTCACCCTTGTTGATGATACGATGTTATCAAACAACAAACCTATGAAATTTACCTTCTCAACCTTACCTGATACTACTTTAAACATTTTCATTTGTATCGCATATCCATGTATAGAAGTCAAAGCACAATAAAATGTCCCACTTTTTTGTATGTTTTGTACATTTATAAATATGAATTTTTAGTTTCATTGATTTTCTAAAGGCAATAGCCACAAAACCATACACATTCATGAAATTCCACAAACTAACGAAATGTTGTGTTTAGAGTGTAGAATACATGTATAATTTTTAAATTTTTTTAGCAAAAAAAATTGTGTTTTTCTAAAGTTTATTCGTACATCATTTCTTATGTTATAAAAGAGGAATGGCTAGCCCCCGGTGGTGTTTAAAAATGATTTTTTTTTCACCATGAAATTTTAAATATATGTTCAAGATTCGAATATCAAGGCCTTGTCAAATTTTTGTATTTTTGTATTTATATTTTTTATTAATTATTCAGTCTATATATTTTCAAATAAATGGTGTACATATGTCTATGACAATAACTTTTAATATTTATATTGAAATTGAATTTTTTTTCATATCTACGAAGAAGACTTCAACAAATAATAAGTTTATTTTTTATATATTTTTCTATTTTTCAAATTGGGTTGATTGTGTACTATTGATTTTCCTAAAATACCATATGTTAGCAAAAAATAAAAAATAAAACAAATTTTTTTAAAATGAAAATTATATTTTTAGAAAGCTCGTAAAAATCTAAATTTTGTGTTAAATGTTTGTAATTTTACTAATTCGTTAACCCTAATTACATGGCACCTAAGTGGCAGGTTTTGCCTTAAAATCATCCTCCAAGTGGATTTGGCAACAAAATATGCCACATAGGTGCCACATAAGGGGGTTCGTGTGAACTCCTCTTCGCGTGAACCCCCTAACCGCCAAATTGCCACCATAGCGTCACCCGTACATTTTCCTTCTAATTTGTTTGGTCATTTCGTAATATTTTTTTTTAACTATAGTTTTTAAACATTATTGTTCAATTTTTTATGTTTTAAATTTAGTTTTAAAATTTTTATTTTTAAAACTAGAGTTTTAAAACAATTATAGTTTTTTTAAAATTACTTTTGATCAAAAATATATAATATGTTATTATATATTTTTTAAAATAGTTTTTATTATTTATATATAATATAATTAAATTTAAAACATATAGTTATTTTATTTAAAAATATATTACAAAATTAAATAATTGTATATTAAATTTAAATTGTTTTAAAATTAGAAAAGTTGTTTTAAAGTTATACAAAGTGAAATTAAAAATAACCTAATTCCTAACCTAACTTCTATTGAGATTTCTATATAATAAGAGTTCCATGTGTATAGTTTTCTATTGAATTTACTCTTATAAATTTAGATCTAACTCAATTTGTATGTGCAGGTGAAAATTATTGAAGTGAAGGAATCTTGGGAAATTAGAAGAATTAGAAACAAAAATATAGCAAGGAACTGAAAGTAGAGAAGAGTGCTAGAAGATCAATTCATAGGAAGGCACAAATAGAGAAAGAAAAAGCTACAAAAATTGGTACATACATACTTGAAACCCTTGATAGATCATAATTTTATTTTTCTTTCTAGGCTAAATCTGATTTAATATATATTTTAGATTGGGTAAAGGTAACCTTGTTTTTATAAGATCCCATAACCTAAAATAATAGAAAAAATATGTGAAAATAAAAGACTCTAACAAAAATAACCTAAGAACCAACCATACAGAAAAAGGCTCCACATAGAAACATCATTCACCAAAAACACTAATTGTTGAAATATCAACAAAACATTAGCTAATCTCTCTAAATAATAAAACATGTGGTAAAAAATATTGCAACCACTCAATAATTGATGTGCCAGAATTAGCAGGAACTTGACAAGGTCATAACTTGAGCTCCGGGGTGTCCGTTTGAGTCTGTTTTTTTTTTTGAAACCACGTGTTTCGATGAGACGAATGCAGTAGAAACTATATCTACTGGTTGGGGAAAGTTTTCAACATGTTTTCGGGCCCTAAATCCGCCATCTTGAGGCCGAAAATTAGGATTTAAGTTATAGTTTGGTTTTTTCCTATTTTTGAGCATTAGTTAATTTTAGTCTATTAATTGCATTATGAGTTAGAAAGTTGGAAATTCCTCTAATTTAGGGATGTAGAAGATGCATGGCAATTTCTGTGCCCGTAGGAATAAGCATGCGAACTTACTAAGAATAGCAGGTTCTAGTAAACTGCTAAAAATAGTAATTTCCGCCAACCTAGAGTAGATTTAGTCAGAGGTAGCTAGAGTTTACTTGGCAACTCGAGTTGGGAGTTGTTTTCCTATTTAGGAAACATTGTAATTCATTATTTGATAACAAAGAAGGAGATCTATTTTCTTTTGGAGTTCATTTTATTCGCAGTATATCTGGTTTGTTTTTAATTTGGCTACATTAATAATATAATTTAGATATTAATCTAACCATTTACTTTGTTTTTGTATTGCTTGTTACTCTCTAGCACACATGGTTGAATTGGTATCTTAGTTAAATATAAAGTTTCTATTTAACATCAAATTCCAATCTTCAACATCCTCTCTCACCTCTTAGAGAGGATTTGTTTCAATACCCACCAAAACCTTTCTAACTTAATCCTCATAATCGAGTCGTTCCCAAAAAACAAGAACCTTTGTATTCCTTCAATCTATATCTCTATATTTAACCCCTTGACATTTTGTTTATTTATTTTAGATCTTACCTTCTCATATCCTTCACAATTTGACATTTTTCACCCATCGTGCTTATGTGTTCCATTCAAAATAATTATCTATCTCTAGATATGGGCCTTAAACCATATCCTCTTTGTCAAGGGTGGCCTCTAAATTCTAGCTCACCATCATAAGATGCTCCCAAGCGGGTCATATTCCTTATTTACTTATTTTTATCTAGCTTGTAATATATGTTTTCCCATTATTTAGGTATGCTTTTATCCTTTTCTCCTTTCTAGCCTCACCTTTTCCCACTCATCATTTCTCTCTTTCAACTGCCAAAAGGTTATCTTTGTCTAGATAGAAACATGATCCTCTCAACATACCTTTATTTTTTAGCACTCTTGCTTTATCCACATAGTTTACGATTATGACATGAATATGCATATCCCTTCCCCCATCTCTCATCTTACTAATTCTACTTGATTTCTTGATTTTCCCTTTCCATTATAGCCTTCTCCCTAATATTTTAGCCCTTTGATAATTATATTTTATAATTATCATGTAATTCTCTTTCTTCTATCATTTGACTCTTGAATTGCCTCTCTATCAACTCCTGATGCTTTCCTAATGGTTCTTTTATCACTTGTGTGCGTGTCTTAGCCTCTTCTAACTTTCTTTGTAGCTCATTTTCTCGCTCTTCTATGTTGTGAAGTGTTTCTCACACTTTTTTTATTTGTATTGTACTTTCCTTTTCATCCCCTACCTTGGATTTTGTTGGAGAGTGGATGGCTTGATTTAGGGTGTACCATTCATACTATCCAACATTCATGATATTTTATAGTTTTCACATGTTCTTTTAAAGCATGTTATTATCCTCTTTTAGCCTTTGTGTAACAATTATCATCTCCTCCATTTTAACATCTTCTAGTTTCCCCCTTACTTCAATGTGTTCTATTATTTCTTTCAAGCTCATTAGTTCTTGCACACATATCTTCGATGACAAAATGAGTGGAGTCATTGTGGGGTTGTAAGATTCTTCAACATCCTTAATATCTACTTGGTAGTCTATGCCTTCCATATTATGTGTTTTTTGCATCTTTTTATGATTATTTTTTCCTTAAATGCAATGTTGTATTTCTATTCTTTGTTGTTGTTGGTTTGACTTGATTCTAGTGTACTTATTTCCCTTGACCCGCTCATGATTTTGATTAAAATTTTTGGTCAAGAATACACAAAACCACTCATTGTAATTTATTACCAACTGAATTTTTTGTGATTATAACCCTATTATTTTTTCATATTTATTTTTGTTTATTGATATCAATTTCTCACGCCCAATCTTTCCGGCGCCTTATAATCCCATAAAATTTCTTGGCATTGATGTAAATCGGTAGTGCAATCACTTTTGATGATGTTATGTTTGAATGCTATGACATGTTGGTATTTTGATGGATCCTTATACATTAAGGATATATAAATGTTTCTCTCCATTTACCCCCTATGCTCCAATGTTCCCTTTATTGATAGGTTTTGGGCATGCATATATGGGGACCAACTGGTGTTTTTTGATTCCCTAACGTTAAATTTTTTACTAGCTCAACCATGTTTTTAGAAGGTAGGACCTATTGGTCTCTAATCCCCATTTGTAGTGGTTGATTCCCTAGTGAGAGATATTCCTCCATAATTCCTAGGCTATTAGTTCTGGTAACCATTATACCTTGCTTTAAACCCTTACTCATGGCCCTTACCTGAAAGAGTAGATAACTAGCCTAACCTTGCCTTTGTTTTAGAGTGAAGATGTTAATAATACTTCAAACTACCAAAACTATCATGATCAATCACCTCTTTAAAAATATTTTTGGGAGCATGAAAAAAAACACAATATTAACAATTAGGCTTAATAAAAAGGAAAGTGGAAAAAAAGGGGTAAAGTAGGTTTTATACCAAAATAATCAATAATATATCATTATGTCACACTCAAAAAATTACTTGAAAAGGCTTGGAATACAAATGAAAAAGTTGTACTCATATCCAAGAGGAATTGATGAATTAGAAGAGTAATTTATCTTCTAGATAGTAATTTATTTATCAACTTAAAATATTTTAATATAAATTAATGTTCCTAAATAAGCTCTTATATATATTAAATCATTCATGAATGGTGTATCACATGTGTATGTTAATTTTTTTTTTAAAATTGTTTACGGACATAAATCATGATGCGCAACAATATGCTGAAGTGATAACAAAAGTTATGGAATTACTTCCCAGGAAAAATGTGAAACACTTGGTGAATATGAATTTCCAAAAAATAAAAGAATTTTCCACAATAAGAACCACTATCATGAAAGAAAACAACAAAAAGTGTAGAGATAATATATGGTGAATTTGTTAATTTGACTATAGTTGCTAGAACACATTTGTTGGTTACATTATTGAATCATGTTGATATGAAGGAAACATTAGAATTTTTGGGTGTAGATTTTGGATGGTAAAAGTCAAAATGTATGGAAGAAGAATTTGTTGGGAATGTTTCTAAAGGAATAAGTTCTTTGGGTACAAAAACTAGGTCTGCTGATAAGAGTATTTATCATAGAGAAATATTAACTTCACTTGTAAGTGAAGATATGACAAAGAATCGTCATGTTACCATTGTTGCCAAGGTATTGGGTGTATCTAGAAAGACGGTCAATAGGTATGAAAAGAGGAGGAAGACATTCGATAATTCTATTATGGAAAAAAATTGGGCACTAATGTATAGAAATCCATGCTCTGATAAAATAGAGGATAATATTGTGAAGATTATTTCTAATTTTTAGACTAAGAGGACTCTTCCTTATCCAAATGTGAGGGATGTTTTAAAACACATGATAGCTTTGAATAAGTATGATGAACATATAAAACATTGGCTCGAAATAAATCAACATAATATGTACATCAAGTTTACAGAAGAACATCTAGATGTTAAGATTGGACAACGAATGTTTGAGAATTTGAAGCCTTGGTATGTGCGAGCTGATAAAGTCCTTGACACATGTTGTTGCCGCTATCATGTTGAGTTTGATTATCACTATCAGGTACAATTTTTTTTATATTACATATATATTGAGGTGTGCTTTCATATATATATATTAGAAATTTGATTAAAATTTATTTTTTGAGATGTGATTTAAAATTAATGTATTTCAAAATCTATGTTTTTTCAGGGTGTATAGAAAGTTACGAGAAGCATCAAATGGTTATAAAAATCCCCCTTCTATATGTGTCAGTGAATTCATAGCTTATATTATTTGCACAATATCTGATGATCATGTCGATGATTGTATGACTTGCATCAAAGGTGTTTGTGACAAGTGTGGGGACTTGAAATTATTGCAAGAAACAAAATGAAGATTTGGACATAGTTCAAATGGTGGCTTGCAAGAGGTGATTAATAAAAAATAAAAAATATATAAATACTTTTTTTAATTTGGATGTATATATTTTATTTTGATTTTTATGTTTACTATAAATTAATATGACAATTTTTCCATTATGTATTGATTTTATAGGTTCAAATACATAAAATATTCAAAACATCTTGGAAAGGATGCAACCAGGTTGGATTTGGTAGAAGAGGAAATCCCCATTGTTGCATTCATGAAAAGTTTCTGAAGTTTAATTAGTCCATACATCAAACATTATCACTATGCAAAGTGGCATGATACACAATTAAAGAATAATAGAGACACATTCCCTATTGGTTCCATATTGTTTGTGGTTGATTTGGTTGAGAATTACTCATTTTCTCATCAAAAAGAGATTCAGACATAGTATTATCATACTAACTAGGTTACCATCATGGTTCAATTATTTTATAGGCACTCATTATTGGATTTGGATGGGGTTGAAAATATATATGTGAAGTGAGTGATCAATAAGGAGTATGACTTATAAATAAGTGATGACAAGGAACATGACACCCACTTTTTACAACATTATTTTGGTTTTTTCTTTCAATATCTTCATCAGCAAGGAGTATAAATAGATAAACATTTTTTTTGGTCGGATGGTTTGCACATCACAATTCAAATCCTCTCACCCTTTCTTTGCTCTTAGTTGCTATCATCGTCATAAAAAAATACCTCATTTATGGAGTTTTTTTTAGAGTGGTCATGGAAGGGAGAACACAATGATGCGGGTGCATGCATAAAATGTGTTTTAAATAAAAAAGCTTTGATTATGAGGGATATTGATTGATTGATGCCCACACCGTTGTTGAATGGTGTAAGAAACATTTTCCTGTTCAAGATTCAACCTCACAGGCTTCAACCCCACATAGAGTGTTTTGGGAGATAACATGTATGCACATTTAAAAAATATATGTATCTTGATGTGATTTATTGACTACAAGTTATAAACTTTAATTTTTTTTATTATTAATTTTGATGTTTTGTTTTAAACTTTATTGATTTTTTTACATGATTAATTGAAGGTATTTATTAAAGGAAAAATTATGGATGTGAAAAGATTCCTAATTCTAGGTCTTTGTACTTTGTGATGACTATGGATAGTAATAACTGGACAATCTGTACAAGTGATTATTCTTGTTTTTGTTATGAATGCATGAAAAAATAATATTCAAAGTGCAATAGTCAAAAACATGGGTATGCAGGTGAGTGGAAGAAAGTTCCTTTAGTTGTGGATGCCACATATGGATATGATCATGATGATAGTTTTTAAATATGTTCCATTGATTTCACCTAATTATGACCACATATCTGGACTAGTTAAACAAGGTATGTTTTATTTAATAGGATTGTATAATTGATCATTGAATTTATATGTATAATTTATAGTATACATATCATTGAAAATTTATTTGCTTTTTGTTGTAGGTGATGTATTTGCACTCATTACTGAAGAATAAAATATTGAGAAAGTGGAGTACTACTAGTTACGTTGCAAAAAAGAGAGAACAAAGCTAACATGTGAAATAACAAGTGAGGAGATAATATTTTATACTGGCTCAGTTGTAGTGTAGGGAACATATTTATGACAATTGAAATCCCTCCAAAGTGGGATTCATTTTATTGATTATAAACTGAAAAAAGGCGTATCATTGCACCCATCACATAATTGCTACAGGGTTACAATTACATACTAAAAGTGGTCAACCCAACAAATGGAGACTAGATGTAGAAGACCATGAAAAAATTTTATAGGTCATCAAACAACGAGTTGAGCCACTTGGTATACCTAGAATATTATATATTGATGTATTCCAAGAATGGAATATTTTATCTATTTTATTTTTCATTTGGCATACATATTTGACATCTTTCTTGCTATGATATTAAGGATGGGTTCATTAATGATGTAATTTTTTTCCCTAGTATCTCCAATAATATTCTTTCCATATATATATCAATGTTTTTATTCTATAAATGGGAGATTTACATAGTATAGAGATGGTGATTTCCTATGGCGGTATTGATCATAGCTCACACTTCTATGTGTTTTATGGATTTAAGTATTCTTAAGGGACATACTAATTTCTCATGTTGACTCATTGAGAAAACTTTATCATGAAGGATTTGGATACTTGAACTACATATATATAAAAAATTAATTCAAAAAACTTGGTGCTAGGTATACCTAACATGTCTTGTATTGATGGTGTTTTTTAGATATTGTGTACATGTTAAAACGACATCACCATATTTAAAAAATTGAGTTGATAATTTTTTCTTTCATGAATGGATGTAACTAACATGCATAATTTTAAGTTCATAAAACAACAATGGATGTTACTCTTCAAATGAGCCTTCCATTTTACACTGTGAAAAATTACTCAAGATAGTGATTTAAAACACATAAGATATTTCCCTGCACCCTCGATTTATTTTGTCTTTTATCACAAATCATAACAATTATTTTTCATGATGCCTATTAATGCCATTATAAGTAAAATAAAGGTTTTCCTTTTACCTTTTCAATATTGTGAGGAAGATGAATAGTAATTAGATCATAAGTTGATTAGCTCCTTAGCCAATATAATATGTTAAAACTTTATATGGTCTATCTTTAATTTTTTTGAATTGAATTAGTCCCCTCTCACATGTACCATATATATTTTTTACCCACTATTGATTATCTACATAATGAAAAACTTATGCCTCTATGTAGGGCTTTTGCTTCACCAAAGTTTTGAGTTATATCTCTTGTAATTATTGCATCACTTTTTATGTCCTATATAGTTGTGGTGGAGACATCTGTAATTTCATATGATTTCTCCTTTGGAAGAGAAATTTATTTTTATATTTGGATTGTTTGAAATCATAGAAAGAGGAATGTATAATATGTATCATATAGTAACTTCTCTTTGAGATGGTAGATAAGTCCTCAAAAGAAGATGTATTGTGTATCAAAATCAAATGGTTGATATATTAGTTGTTGCATACAAGTCTTAAACTTCATAATGTGCCCACTGATTGATTTTAAGTCTCCTTGATGTAACATCTTAAGTGTTCATATGTAACTCTTGGAATCTTATTTTGAATATAATTGATTAGAAATGCTTCTTCAAGTTCCAAGAATGTTATCAAAGATACACCAAGGATATGATGAAACCAATATAAAGTCTTTCCTAATGGAATATTTCAAAAGGATTTAAAAAAACACTATTACTATCATGTTTTTTCATTGAAATTCAAAACCCCTAAAGATGTATCTATATAAGTCATTTTTTCCTTCAAATGTTTTGACGTCAAATCTTATGTTTTTTATTTTCCTCAATTTATTTTATCTTTTCTGACATCTTTTATAATAATTTGAAATAAGTTCTTAGTGTCCTATACATTATTTTCATATATGAATCGAGTATATTTTACACTAGGTAAGCCTATAAATATAACTTTCATTTAAGTTTTGTTTTTTATTGGAGGCAAAAAATGGTTGAAGGGACCCTACCCCATACAAAGTATTACCAGATCATTATAAAGAGGCCAAGGGATTTACCATTGAATCCTAACCAAAACTCAAAAGCATCGCGAACCAAACAGCCGAGAGAAATAACCACAAAACCAAGAAGTAAAATAACTAACAACAGAGAGACATAAGAACTAACAATAAAAAACTATTAAATAACAACAGAAAACCATTATCCCATGTTTCTTCATCATTATTTTATCATCTCCCACACTATATTCATATAACCATTCCATTCTTTGACAAGGGAGGCAATAGTAGATTTCCAATACTTGTAGTTAGGCTCAGGAATCTCCACTTTAGGGCCTTTTCCTTCTTTTTCTTTTTCCCTTGCAAGTTCCATAGAATGAATCATCAATGCTAAGAGTTTGAGGTGGTGGATGGTGCTTTTAACATTAAGGAGGTGGACATCATGAATCTATAGAATTATTTCTTTCATCTTCATCATTTTCTTTTCCATCTCCAGGCTTCTTTCATTAGCATTTTTGAGTTGTTCTCTAAGAACAATAGAAGATAACTTTTCCACTTTTTTCAGTTAGTTCCCTTAGGTCCATGTAAACCATGCTGATCTTATGTCTATTAATATTTGTATCGAACCTACAATTTGTAAATTCCTGCATGAAGGCATGTAATTTGACTTCAGAGTCCTGGGTGGTAAACAATTCCTTTTGGGAAGTTTTAAGAGCATGCAGGCTTTCAATGGCCTCCTCCGAGTTCTTTGAATGCTTTCCCTCAGAAGTATCTGGAAAGCTTTCTTTCTCTCCATCTCATCAATTTTTTCCCATTCAGTGGATTCTTTATCCTTACTAGAATCAGAATGGGTTAGGTTTCCTTCTTGGTTCTCGCCTGAGTCTAAGATAACCTCCACTTCTTCAACCGTATATGGTGCCTCCTCCACCCTGCTTCACTTCTTGACTCCACCTTGACTCAGGTTGGATTTGGTTCTTTTTGCCACGGGTTTACCAGTCAAATACCCACTAAAACTTCCCTCCTTGGGCTCTAAACATTCAGCAACTGTTGTCCACTCAAAATTTCCCCTATTTTTGAGAAGTTCAAAATTGAAATTTTTAAAGTTTAAACGCTTTTTTTTTGTTGTCCTGGTAATGTGAAAAGTAAAAAAATTTGGAAGAATCTGCGTTTTTGGGTCATTTTGTGTGATTTGTGTGTCTGCCGGATATTTTTGTCCCAGATGTCCCAAGTTCATTCGGGCTCCTTGTTCGCCGATCGACCAATTTACCCGAAGTTCGCTTCTTTCACGCCCATCAGAACTTTTTGTCCCAAGTAACACAAGTTCACCCAGGCTCAATGTTCACTTTTCACCCGATTTGGCCAAATCATGTACTCCACGTACTTTTTTCCCTCATGTCCCAAAAGCATTTGTGCATCTATTTCCTACGTCACCTGTATCAGCCGAATCACGCTTTCGCGTCCCACATGTCCCAAATGAACCAAAGGCCATACGAGCTAATTTTTCTCTCTCTTCCCAAATATCTTTCTTTTCAAGTTGGTAGATGTGTATTTAATGCGCATTTATTGTCTTTCTCTCTCCCAAATGGATATATAATGAACTGCCCCCCTATGCATTTTTGCACACTGCTTTCTTGCTATCTATTTCTCATACCCTTGTGATCAAAATTTCTACGCGCGTATCCATTCCCCCTACAATTTCATCCCAATTCCAGAATGTAACCTTACTTTTCAAATTACTATTAATATGAAGATTAAATTCCAAGGTCAAGAACAAATCTCACCGCTCGAGTCTGTCGTTCCCGATATCGGGGACAGTGAAGTTTGCCACCTTGACTTTGGGGATTTCTGGGCAAGAATGACAGACTCAAACCCTTCTCCTATGGCAGAAATGATTCATGATAGCGGCTTGGCATTTTCCGGTGGTTTCCCAATCTCAGTACAATGCACATATACAATACTCTCCTATGGTGCTCATTTCAATCCTAACTCGAGTGAGCTAACGAACGTGCATGGAGAACTTATTACGAACCTTGATGTTACTGCCATTGGTACTACCCTAAGGATTCCTGAGACGAAAAACTCTATAGTAATCTCTCAAAACTAGGCACAAGCCCTCTTCGATCAAGACAATGAGAAATACAAGGTGTAAGTGGCAAATTCCTGGATTAAAAACCCTAAAAAGGGGGCGTCCCATCTATCCAAGGTTATGTTTCGTGCCGATTTCAATGAAGAACTATCAGATTTTATAATCCTACTAGCTCAGGTCACGGGCTTACCCTCTACCAATGAATTCCATTTCTGGATGTGCCCTCTTATCAACATGGTGTGTGAAGGAACTAAGAATATCAACTGGGCAGAGATCATCAGTATGAACCTAGCAGAGCAACTGTCCAATGTATAAATTTTTTTTTACATGACTTCATACTTGATGTATACCCTAACAACATCGAGAAAATGGTTTGGATTCTCATACATTGATGCTCATAAGGATGATCCTGTATATGCCTACTATCCTCAGTTCACCGTGGACACTAGCAATCGCAACTTTAGAAGGGTGAATGATGATTTCACCATGTACATTGTCAAGCTTCTGGAGAGTGACACGGTGAGGAGATTTTTTGATGAAGCCATGAACCTAATTTCGAAATATGGTGCCTATTTCATCCAGTTCAAAAAGTTCTCCTATATAAGGCTTGCAGGCTATGAGAGCACTCCTCTCAAGCTTCCTATGTTCTGTAATGATAAAATGGCCTTAATAGAGATATGCAGGCAACTGGACAAGTTGCACAGAACTTTCAGGGATAAGAAAATTACAAGTTTGCACTTCCCCATCACTTTGGGAAACTACACCTGCAAGACGGCTCTAGATGCACAAAACATATAAAGAGCCCTAGCTCCCATCACTGTCTATTTCTTCAAGCCAAGAACTTGTTTTGACTTGAAGAAATTTATTGAACAGAACATCAAAATCACTTATCATCATAGGGCAGACACAGAGGACTATTGGGCTGACTGTGCTGATGATTTTGAAGCAAGGAGGAGACATTATGGTAGGTTTTGTCTTCAATTAATTCAAGATCTTAACCTGTACCAAGTACTTGAAGGACTCCAGGGTGATAATTCCTACTTGTACTGATATGAATATGAAAACATGGTCAAACACACTCCCTTGGAGGATTTGGATTGGTTCAAAATGGAGAAGGATGATCTGGCAGAAATCCTAGCTCCCATCTTGGTAAGAACCAAACTCTGGTTTGACAGGAAAGTTCACGAACTCAGAAGGCACTCAGGTGAGTCCTCCTCCAAGGACACCTCAACACCAAGAAAGGAGGCATTGTCACCTAATTCGGGAGTACTTGTATAGACCCCTCCTACCTCATCAACTAAAGGTCCTACATCTTCCACTCCTTCCTCTTCCATCCAAGTGTATCAGAAGAAAGTCAAAGAAGTTAAGAAGGAACCTGTGGAGGAAGATCCCCTAAGGAAGCATTCCAAATTTCCTTCAGGAGTGAAAGTGAGGAGATTGAAGTACCAGTTTCTACAAGTGCTCCATAAGCTCCTACAGATAAAGAAAAGGAGGTTCAAAGCACTGAAATTCCAAGCACCGTTGATTCCTCCGCACTAGAAGCTTCGAGTGCCTTGAGTTCCCCGCTCATATCTCAACTAGAAGAAACATTTGTGCACACCCTGGGTGCTATGAGTTCTCTGTCTCTCGGTCCTCTTCCCCCACCTTCTTCTTCCTCCTCTTTTGCATGGGTGCAGCCTCTCGTCGATAGTAGGAAGAGAAAGTCCTCTTCTCGGATCTCAGGACCCAACTTCGATGTTTTGGCGGCCTTGTTAGGCACTACTTATACTCCCACCAAGAAGGCCAGGACTACCTCTAGAATAGTATCTGATGCTCAGTGCCAGCAATTTCTACAGATAGCCAAGCCCAAAGTAGACAAGCCAGAGCATGATTTGCAAGCATCTAACCTTGAGCTCTCAAGGATTCCCATGGGAGAGTCTACCCTTGAAGGTGAGATCCACAATCTTCAGGAAATAGTCATCAGGGTCATTGGGAGAGTGGAGAAAGGGAAAAAAACCATAGAACAGCTAGAGGAGCAAGCCCAAGTTCTCACAGGTTTCATCAAGTCTCTGTTATCGAAGGATAAAATTTTAGATCCTACCCCACTGACTACTCTTCCACCACCTGTGATTCTCAGTCAAGATGAAGTGCAGAGTATCAAAGATATAAACATGTATTCTATCTATGGAAGGGCTATGGAGGCCATGGTGGATGACATGCTCATTGCAGGATTGAATTTCATTGGTGAAGCCTTCAAACTCAATGAGAAGGTAAATAATCTATAACAGAAGCTCTCCTCCACTATTGGAAATATAGATAAAGAGCTCAAACTCTGGAGCAGCTGCATAGTAGACCTTCGCCTCATGGGAAAAACTGATGAGAATATTTTAATGATGAGCAAGGTCTTCAATGATGTAAAGGATAACTTGTCAAAATCATGGGTATACAGTGTGGAATGGAAAATCAAGGTACTAGAGGAGGCTTTGGGTGAATTAGAAAATAACTGGCAGAAGGGTGAGGCCTTCAAGAGTTTCATAATATCTACTTTCAAGGACATACATTGCCACCTCCATGATGAGACCTCTGGAGTACCCCTCTCCTTGCAAGAAATCAAAGCTCAATTCAGAGCTTTTGTCAAAGATAATTTGTTCAAGGAGGATTAAATTTCCAAGGAAAAGATGAAGGAAATCTACTCTCTCCAATCTGCTATTGAAGAAGCAAATAAATATCATCATACACACATTGAATTCAACAAAGAGATGGAGAAATGCCTCGGATTTTAGACCCAGTCCACTGCCAACACATCGGTCCCATGAGGCAGAGACATAGCAGAGGCATTAAAAATATTTAGACAACGGATCCTAAAATAAGTGGGCCCCTCTCAATAATGAACACCTGTCTTCTTCTCCTGATTCTTCTCCTTTCTTCCTTTCTTCATCTTGGATTTATTGTAATTAGTTGGGGTATTGCGATTAGCAACCCTTTAACTAAGAATTAGTTAAAAGAAGTAGTTACCAAAGGTAACTATTTTGTAAACTATATATTGGCCTCTCCTCGCCATTTTTGAAGGGAGGAACTTGACTTATATCTGAAAGTGTAATAAATAATACTACAATCAATACAAAAGGATCTTCTTTCCTTGTTCATATGATTCCTTTATTTCATAGTTATCTGTTAAACATTATTAGATCATTTGTTTGCATTATACCAAGAAGCGTTGTATTCTTGTGGATGTTATTGAGGGAACTGTGTGTCCTTCTAAATTGCATCTCAGTAATTCAAATACAAATGCTTCAATTCTAATTTATTGCATCTTGGCACACATAAAGAATCATTTTGTTATCTATAATTCTGGAGAATGATTTTCTGCTTATTTCTGTGTATTCCTTCCTCTATGTTTTTGTGATTGATAATCTATTTTTTCACAACGCTTTCATGATATCCAAGTTCCATATCAAAATAAATTTATGTACATTTGTAAATAAGTCTTGCTTTAAATAAAGGAACCTCTCCCATCAAAGAGGAGGGACTTCTTGTCCCCTGACTGTTGCTCTTCTTGAAGTTCTTTTTCTACGACCAACAGTTTTTGGTGACTCCGTTGGGGATTTGTTTTCCAGTTCCTTAACTATTTATCGATCATTCTTGATCTGGAAACTCCATGTTTTACTCGAGGGAGAAGGGCCCTTGGTATTGAAGATTCTCAGTTTCATCTTTTGGAATAGCAGGGTTTTCCTTTCCCTTCCGCAAGAAGAAATAGAGAAGCTCGTTCAACAAGTACTCCTCCTGTCAAAGAAAGAACCCCTACGGGTGGTATTCCTTCAGAAAAATTCAGTCCTAATCTCTGAGCTTTGATTATTGCTGGTGTTCCAATTCGCCTTCAAGCCATTTTTCTGAGAATGGTGGTACCATTGCCTTGGGGCCATCGTGTTGGGCCTCTTGCCCTTCCTCAGCCTTTGCATGAGTTACCCAGAGGTAATTGGAAAAGTACATCCTGATGAACACATCACGGCCTTCATAGTTGCATGTGGAGTTCTAGGAGTTGAATATGAAGATGTCTCTGTAAGGTTTTTTGTGGAGACTTTACAAGATAATGCTGCTGATTGGTTCTATCACCTTCTGGCCAGAGCTATCACTAGCTGGAACACAATGAGAGCTAGGTTTGAGAACCGTTTCAAAATAGCGGAAGATGTGCATGCTTTTCTGGCCCAGATTTCTCAAATAAAGAAGGAATCACAAGATCCCATGAGAGAATTTGTGGCCCGATTTAACAAGTTGATTAAAAAAATTCCACCAGACACTCAACCTGTAGATCAAATTAAAAAATGATTCTTCCTGAATGCCTAATTACCTGAAGTTAGTTATGCATTGAGAAGAGCTAATCTTGCAACATTGGCCAAAGATCAAACTCTTGATGTTAGTGTCGAAGATGATTTAATCATGTCAGGAAATTTGAAGAGAGATCCTTCTAGATCCAAGTCTTCTTCTTCTTCCTCTTCCACTCGTGGGCCTAGTACTGATCCATTAGTGCAGAAACTTGCAAATGATCTCATCACCATTAAGAAACAATTGTCTTAGCACGCAACTTATACAAATGTTCTAAGGAGGAATTTTCAGCCTAGAAATAGTTTACCTACTTCTCAAACAAGGCTAGCACTTGAAGGACCTCATATTAAAGTCCTTGTCAATGCCACCTGTGAAGTTGAAGAACCAGAGGATGAAGAGGTTCATGAAGAAGAATTTGTTGAAGAGGTTGATGATGGAACAGACGAACTTGAGGGATCTCAAGTTAATTTGTTCACTACTGAAGGTGTTGATGAAGGAGACGATTATGATGAAGTAGTATCAGACATGAATAGCAAATCATATGTTGTCATGACTCGAGAGAAAAAAAATAAGAGGGAGAAAGTGATGTAGCCCACCAAAAGGTCTAAGGAGCAGCAGACAACTATCCCTGTAATTACAAAAAGAGGATCTCCTATCCCCATTTCATCCACACCAAAAGTGAGTCCTATTAATTCTGCTACTAAAATTACTTCTTTTTCTCCTAAAACTGATAAACCTAAAGTCCCAAGTGATGATAGCTCGTCCACTTCTGGGTCTTTTGATATTATTGATCACCTAAAAAAATACCAAAGTTCAAATCTCAGAGGCTGAATATTATCAAACCCATCCCAACGCTTTTGCTAAAATGATTCACTTTGTCAATTCCCATTCTAAAACTACCTCTAAAGGCCTTTTACCCACTCCACCTTCTGTACCACAACCTAATCTGGTAGCCGCTATCACCTCACCCAATGAAAAGATCAAACCATTCTATGTGACACTCCTTATAGCCGGCCATAGACTCAGTAATTGCGTCATTGACTCAGGGGAATCAAACAATGTAATGCCTGCCAAAGTAGCCCATGCCTTAGGCCTAACTCTCACATGCACTTACGGGTCTTGTTATTCCATGGAGAGTAAATAAGTGCCCCTGGTCGGAAGAATTAAGGATGCACAAGTAGCCTTTGCTACTTTTTCTGAAAAGAAAGTTTTAGCTACTATCCTAGTAGTAGACATTCCTCCTTCATATGGGATGTTGTTAAGTAGGAACTTATGTAAGGATGTGGGTGAAGAAATTCAAATGGATTGGTCACATGCCCTCATACCTATTAATGGGAAAATGAAGAAGTTGTTGTTTGAGAAGCAGTCTGAGTACATTGTACAAAAAAATAGATGATCCCAAAGCACAAATACTTTATGAGGTTATTGGGCATGGAAACTATATGATTATGTCTCCAGAAGAAATCTAACTCCCCAAAATATCCCCTGAGGATCCTAATGGTGTTTGGATATTAGAGTTTAATGGAAGTTGTTCTTCAGCTAGTTCTAGAGCTGGTGTAATATTGGTATCTCCTAAGGGTAGGATTCATCCTTTCTCATTCAAGTTGCAATTTGAAAATACCAATAATACAACAAAATACGAAGCTCTCATTCTCGGGCTTCATGTGGCAAAATAAAAGGGAGTGAAGAATCTTCTAGCTCACGGAGATGTGGAGTTGATTGTCAAGCAAGTTAGAAACATCTTCCAGGTAAAGAATAGAAGGTTGAAACATTACAGGAATAAGGTTTTGGACTCTATTGAATTTCTTAACGCCTTCTCCATCAAAGCAATGCTTAGGGAGGAGAATACCAGGGATGATTCACTAGCAGTCTCGGGGTCATTATTGATACCTCATCCTGACTTCTCCCAAGATAGGTTTTCCATTGAGATGATCCATAGGCCTAGTGTACCTGATAATGCAAGTAACTGGCAAGTTTTCAATGATGATCAACACCTGCTTTCTTTCTTAGAACTCAAGGATAATTTTGAACAGTTGTAATTTGAAGGAAGTGATAATTTGCCTCGTGAAAGTGTGCCCTTTAACAAAGAAGTCATCAAAGAAGAAGAGGCAGATCAGGATGGATGTATCAAACTCAAAGGAAACAAGATTCCAAAAGGATTGGTGAGTTTAGAAGAATTGTTTGACAAACATGATGGGTATGTAAAGTTTAAAGCTTCTACTGGACCTCAACAATCAGCTGAATATGACAAAATTAATATTGGGAGTTCTACTGACCCTAAACTCGTGAACATTGGAAAATGTTGCACACCAGAGGAAAATAAGAAGGTAATTAGTCTTTTAAGGAAGTATAAAGATGTCCTTGCTTATTCCTATGAAGATTTAAAAGCTTTTTAACCAAAGGAAATGCAACATTTTATCCCTCTCAAACCTAGAATTAAGCCTTTCAAACAGAAACAGAGGCAATACAATCCTAAGATAACCGACACCATTTTTCAGGAAATACAGAAGTTATTAAAGGCCAAAATCATTTTTCCTATCCACCATTCAACATGGATTGCCAATATTGTGCCTGTTAGAAAGAAAAATGGTGAGATCCGTATCTGTGTCGACTTTAGGAATCTGAATCAAGCTTCTTTAAAGGACAAATATCCTTTGCCCATGATGTATCAGGTCTTGCAAGCTGTAACAGGATCTAAAATGTTGTCTATGCTTGATGGCTTCTTAGGATATAACCAGGTAGAAGTTAATACCACAGATAAACACAAAATGACCTTCACTACCCCTTGGGGTACCTTTGCCTACAAAAGGATGCCTTTTAGGCTCATTAATGCCGGTGCCACTTTTCAAAGGGCTATGGACTTGGCCTTTGGAAGTTTGAAAGGGAAATGTATTGTCATATACCTTGATGACTTGACTATATTGTCAAAAACAAGGGCAGATCATTTCCAGCATCTAAAAATAGTTCTCTTGAAATGTAGAGAACATGGGATCTCTTTAAATCCTAAGAAATCTATCTTTTGTATCATAGAGGGAAAATTATTGGGGCACGTTGTTTCCAAAAATGGTATAAAAATTGATCCTGAGCGAGTTTAGGCTATCCAACAAATTCCTCTTCCAACCAGCAAGAAAGGAGTGCACTCTTTCTTTGGTAAGATTAATTTTCTAAGAAGATTCATTCCTAATTTCGCAGAGCTGACTTTGAATATATCTAAAATGATGAAAGGAAAACAGACGTTTGGTTGGTCTCCTGAAGGGAAAGATGCCTTTTAAGGAATTAAAAGGGCTATTGCTAAAACTCTGGTTTTAGCGTGTCCAGATTTCAGCAAAGATTTTATTATCTATTGCTACGCCACAGATAACACCCTGGCTGTTGTTTTGACTCAAGAAGATTCTAATGATCATGAACTCCCAATTGCATTTATGAGCTACATTCTAAAAATCATGAGTTAGAATATACCATAATGGAGAAACATGCTTTCACAGTGGTTAAAGCTGTCAAGCAGTTTCATTTTTACATTCTTAACTCTCACTCCACAGTATTTGTACCGGATACAAACATCAAGTCCATTCTCACATAGCAGGAGTTTGGATCCAAGAGAGGAAACTGGGTGGCCAAGGTTCAAGAATATGACGTTGACATCAGGCCAACCAAGCTTGTCTGTGGAAAAGGCCTGTGTGAACTTATTGCTGAGGGAGCTAGACATGAGTTGCTAGAGGATAAAGTTGATCTTCCTACCATTCTGTTTCTTGGCTCAATTGACGAATGGTATGCTGATATTGCACACTTTCTCACCTATGGAGAATGCCCCTCTCATTTGAATGCCAAAGAGAAGAGAGCTGTTAAGTTAAGATCAGCCCAATATGTGTTGTGGGAAAACGCCTTGTTCAAGCATGGATTAGATGGAAGGTTCTTAAAATGTGTAGATAAGGAACAACAAAGGAAGCTGCTTTCAGCTTTTCATAATCAAGCATGTGGGGGGCACTACTCATCAACTGTCATTTCCCATAAAATACTTCGTGCAAGATATTACTGGCCTACCTTGTTTAGATATGCATCAAAGTGGGTTGATAAATGTGAAGCTTGTCAGACTTTCGTGGGTAGACCCAAGTTGGCCTCTTTGCCCCTTAAACCAGTTGTGATCAAAGAAAATTTTCAACAATGGGGTTTAGATTTCATTGGAACACTTAATCCCTCTTATAGTGCTAGTCATACCCATGTATTAACTGCCATGGATTATTTTACTAAGTGGGTAGAAGCCATTCCAGTAAAGAGTACTACTTCAGAAGTAGTATGCAGTTTTATCAAAGAGAACATCTTGGTAAGGTTTGGTGTGCCAAACAAGATAGTGACAGATAATGCTTCAAATTTTTCTTCAAATGAGATGATGGATTTTTGTTATGGATATGACATCTCCCTAGCTCACTCCTCATATTATTATCCTCAGGGGAATGGACAAGCAAAATCAATAAACAAAAATATGGTGGCTATAATAAGGAAATTAGTTAATGAGTCCTAGAGGAACTGACACAAGAAACTCTATGATGCTCTTTGGGCAGATAGGATCACACTTAAGAGAGCCATTGGGATGTCTCCTTTTCAGGTAGTATATGGAGTGGAAGCTCAATTGCCAGTAACAGTGGAGCTACCAGCCCTGCATTTAATGAAGGCCATTGAAGACACCAGTTTCAATGAGTCTTTGGATAAAAGGATCATGTACCTTTACAAATTAAATGAGGACAGATTGAAAGTTGCTGATAGAATATTTGCTCACCAGCAGAAAGTAAAGGTCTTGTTTGATAAAAGCCCAGGTTCAGGGATTTCAAAGTTGGAGACATTGTTTTGTTGTGGGACAAAAAGCATGAACCTTGTGGCAGCCATGGCAAGTTTGATTCCCTTTGGCTCAGACCTTTCAAGATCAGGAACTTTGCTGGTAAGAATTCTTTTTACCTTGATTATATGGATGGTTCTTCTCTCCCACTTCCTTATAGTGGGCAGTACCTGAAATTGTTTAAGTCATAGGTGATTAGGAAGTCCTTTGTATATTCTGTATAGCGTTTGTCTTTCCCCTTCCTTCTCTTTGTTTTGGTGTGTTGTCTTCTGTATTGGTTTGCTTTTGACTCCATGGCCCACTGGATAAGGTACTGGTCTACTTCCCCTAGTTTTTCTGAATTCTGGCCTTGTCTCATTCTTTTGAACTTATGCCAAGTCATCCCCAGAAGGAGCCAACTGTTGTCCACTCAAAATTTCCCCTGTTTTCGAGAAGTTCAAAATTGAAATTTTTTAAGTTAAACACTTTTTTTGTTGTCTTGGTAATGTGAAAAGTCAAAAAAATTGGAAGAATCTACGATTTTGAGTCATTTTGTGTGATTTATGGTCTGCCGGATATTTTTGTCCCAAATGTCCCAAGTTCATTCGGGCTCCCTGTTTGCCAATCGACCGATTTACCTGAAGTTCACTTCTTTCATGCTCGTCAGAACTTTTTGTCCCAAGTAACACAAGTTCACCCAGGCTCAATGTTCACTTTTCACCCGATTCGTCCGAATTGTGTACTCCACATACTTTTGTCCCTCATGTCCCAAAAGCATTTGTGCATCTTTTTCCCACATCGCCGGTATCAGCTGAATCACGATTTTGCGTCCCACATGTCCCAAATGAACCAAAGGCCATACGAGCTAATTTTTCCCGCTCTTCCCAAATATATTGCTTTTTAAGTTGGTAGATGTGTATTTAATGTGCATTTATTGTCTTTCTCTCTCCCAAACAGCTATATAATGAACTACCCCCTATGCATTTTTACACACTACTTTCTTGCTATATATTACTCATACCCTTGCAATCAAAATTTCTGCGCGCGTATCCATTCCCCCTGCAATTTCATCCCAATTCTAGATTGCAACCTTACTTTTCAAATTACTATCAATATGAAGATTAAATTCTAAGGTCAAGAAAAAATCTCACCGCTCAAGTCTATCGTTCCCGATATCGGGGACAATGAAGTTCACCACCTTGACTTTGGGGATTTCTAGGCAAGAATGAAAAAATCGAACCCTTCTCCTATGGCACAAATGATTCATGATAGTGGCTTGGCATTCACAGGTGGTTTCCCAATCTCAATACAATGTGCAGATACATTACTCTCCTATGGTGCTCATTTTTAATCCTGACTCGAGTGAGCTAACGAACGTGTATGGAGAACTTATTGCCAAGCTTGACGCTGCCACCATTGGCACTACCCTAAGGATTCCTGAGATGGAAAAGTCTATAGTAATCTCTCAAAACCAGGCACAAGCCCTCTTCGATCAGGACAGTGAGAAATACAAGGCATGGGTGGCGAAGTCCTGGCTTAAATACCCTAAAAAAGGGGGCGTCCCGTCTATCCAAGGTTCTGTTCCGTGCCGATTTCAACAAAGAATTATCATATTTTATAATTCTATTGGCTCGGGTCATGGGCTTACCCTCTACCAATGAATTCCAATTCTGGATGTGCCCTCTTATCAACATGGTGTGTGAAGGAACTAATAATATCAACTGGGCAGAGATCATCAGTATGAACCTAGCAGAGCAACTGTCCAATGTATAAAAAACAAAGAAATTTTACATGACTTCATACTTGATGTATACCCTAGTAGCATCGAGACAATGGTTTGGATTCTCAGACATTGATGCTCATAAGGATGTTCTTGTATATGTCTACTACCCTCAGTTCACCCTGGAAACTAGCAATCGCAACTTCAGAAGGGTGAATGATGCTTTCACCATGTACATTGTTAGGCTTCTGGAGAGCGACACGGTGAGGATATTTTCCGATGAAGCCATGAACCTAATTTCAAAATATGGTGCCTACTTCATCCAGTTCAGGAAGTTCTCCTATATAAGGATTGCAAGCTACAAGAGCACTCCTCTCAAGCTTCCTATGTTTTGCAATGATAAAATGGCCTTAATAGAGATATGCAGGCAACTGGACAAGTTGTACAAAACCTGCAGGGATAAGAAAATTACTGGTTTGCACTTCCCCATAACTTTGGGAAACTACACCTACAAGATGGCTCTAGATGCACAAAACATAGAACGAGCCCTAGCTCCCATCACTACCATTTCTTCAGGCCAAGAACTTGTTTTGACTTGAAGAAATTTATTGAGCAGAACATCAAAATCACTTATCATCACAGGGCAGACACAGAGGACTATTGGGCTGATTTTGCTGATGATTTTGAAGCAAGGAGGAGACATTATGGTAGGTTTTTTCTTCAATTAATTCAAGATCTTAACCTGTACCAAGTCCCTGAAGGACTCCAGGATGATAATTCTGACCTGTACTCATATGAATATGACAACGTGGTCAAACACACTCCCTTGGAGGATTTGGATTGGTTCAAAAAGGAGAAGGATGATCTGGCAAAAATCCTAGCTCTTGTCTTGGTAAGAACCAAAATCTGGTTTGATAGGAAAGTTTACGAACTCAGGTGAGTCCTCCTCCAAGGACACCTCAACACCAAGAAAGGAGGCATTGTCACCTAATTTGGGAGTACCTGTACAGACTGCTCCTACCTCATCAACTAAAGGTCCTACATCTTCCACTCCTTCCTCATCCACCCAAGTGTATCAAAAGAAATTCAAAGAAGTTAAGAAGGAACCTGTGGAGGAAGATCCCCTAAGGAAACATTTTGAATTGCCTCTAGGACCAGAGAACATTATTTTTCTCAATGAAAGTGAGGAGAGTGAAGTGCCAGTTTCTACAAATGCTCTAGAAGCTCCTACAGATAAAGAAAAGGAGGTTCAAAGCATTGAACTTCCAAGCACCGTTGATTCCTCCACACCAGAAGCTTTGAGTGCCCCGAGTGCCCCGCTCATATCTCAACTAGAAGCAACAGCCATGCACACTCTCGGTGCTATGAGTTCTCTATCTCTCGGTCCTCTTCCCCCACCTTCTTCTTCCTCCTCTTTTGCATGGGTGCATCCTCTCGTCGATAGTAGGAAGAGAAAGTCCTCTTCTCAGATCTCGGGACCCAAATTTGATGCTATGGCGGCCTTGTTAGGCACTACTCCTCCTACTCCCGCTAAGAAGGCCAGGACTACCTCTAGAATAGTATCTGATGCTCAAGGCTAGCAATTCCTGGAGATAGCCAAGCCCAAAGTAGACAAGCCAGAGCATGATTTGCAAGCATCTGACCTTGAGCTCTCAAGGATTCCCATGAGAGAGTCTACCCCTAAAGGTGAGATCCAAAATCTTCAGGAAATAGTCACCAGGGTCATTAGGAGAGTGGAGAAAGGGAAAAAAACCATAGAAAAACTAGAGGAGTAGGCCCAGGTTCTCACAGGTTTCATCAAGTCACTGATATCCAAGGATAAAGTTTTAGATCCTACCCCACTGACTACTCTTCCACCACCTGTGATTCTCAGCCAAGATGAAGTGCAGAGTATCAAAGATATACACAGGTATTCTATCTATGGAAGGGCTATGGAGGCCATGGTGGATGACATGCTCATTGCAGGATTGAATTTCATTGGTGAAGCCTTCAAACTCAACGAGAAGGTGAATAATCTGCAATAGAAGCTCTCCTCCACTATTGGAAATATATATAAAGAGCTCAAACTCTGGAGCAGCTGCATAGTAGACCTTCGCCTCATGGGACAAACTGATGAGAATATTTTAATGATGAGCAAGGTCTTCGATGATGCAAAGGATAACTTGTCAAAATCATGGGTATACAATGTGGAATGGAAAATCAAGGTACTGGAGGAGGCTTTGGGTGAATTAAAAAATAGCTAGCAGAAGGGTGAGGCCTTCAAGACTTTGGTAATATCTACTTTCAAGGACATACATTTCCACCTCCATGATGAGACCTCTGGAGTACCCCTCTCCTTGCAAGAAATAAAAGCTCAATTCAGAGCTTTTGTCAAAGATAATTTGTTCAAGGACGATTCCATTTCCAAGGAAAAGATGAAGGAAATCTGATCTCTCCAATATGATATTGAAGAAGCAAATAAATATAATCATACGCTCGTTGAATTTGACAAGAGATGCAGAAGTGCCTCAGATTTTGGACCTAGTCCACTGCCAACACATCGGTCCCATGAGGCAGAGACATAGCAGAGGCGTTGAAAAGATTTAGACAGTGGATCCTAAAATCAGTGGACCCCTCTCAATCATGAACACCTATCTTCTTCTCCTGATTCTTTTCCTTTCTTCCTTCCTTCATCTTTGATTTATTGTAATTAGTTGGGGTATTGCGATTATCAGCCCTTTAACTAAGCATTAGTTAAAAGAAGTAGTTACCAAAGGTAACTATTTTGTAAACTATATATTGGCCTCTCCTCGCCATTTTTGAAGAGAGGAACTTGGCTTATATCTAAAAGTGTAAGAAATAATACTGCAATCAATACAAAAGGATCTTATTTCCTTGTTCATCTAATTCCTTTATTTCGAAGTTATCTGTTAAACATTATTAGATCATTTGTTTGCATTATACCAAGAAGCTTTGTATTCTTGTGGGTGTTATTGAGGGAACTGTGTGTCCTTCCAAATTGCATCTCAGTAATTCAAATACAAATGCTTCAATTCTAATTTATTGCATCTTGGCATGCATAAATAATTATTTTGTTATCTATAATTCTGGAGAATGCTTTTCTGCTTATTTCCACGTCTTCCTTCCTCTACTTTTTTGTGATTGATAATCTATTTTTTCACAACGCTTTCATGATATCCAAGTTCCATATCAAAATAAATTTCTGTACATTTGTAAATAAGTCTTGCTTTAAATAAGGGAGCCTCTCCCATCAAATAGGAGGGACTTCTTGTCCCTTGACTGTTGCTCTTCTTGAAGTTCTTTTTCTACGACCAACAATAGCTGAAGCCCCAATTTTTTCATTTTTTCCCAAAAGGGGGGTTCTTAACCCGATAAGGGATTTGATGAGGCCTTGGTGCAATGGTAAGGTTAAGCTACCTTTCTCGACCATGGCAATAGATTTCAAAAGGGAAGTATACAAGAAGAATGGGAAATTATAGGGCTTAGCATTACAGACATGGTTCAGCATAGCGAAGTGATATCCAAATATCACTTTGTATTGCCCTTCTAAGGTAATGTTGGACATAATCAACTTAGAAATTTTTTCAAAAGGAGGGGGAAAATTTCCCCGAGCATAACCCATTATGGAGAGAGATAGGCACCCCCTTACCTTGCATAAAGCATTCTATCTCCAGGTTATAGTTTGACTTAGGTTTGTATATACATCTTCCTTCCAGAGCTAAACCCATAACTTTGGCAATAAGCTTGGGGGGTAATGGTGAAGGAGAAGTTACAGACCCAAACATGGCTTTCTTTATAGGTTTTCACCATATCTTCACTCAAATTTTCATCGAATCCATCAAAGATGTTGAAGAAGGGTAACATTCTCACCTTTCAAGTAGGATCTCAGCTTCTATGGATATCTCCTATCTCTTGCTAGGTTCAGTTCACACTAAGTCACCCCCATTCTTCTAAACATGTTCTTCTTTTTGTTATGATAATGGTTACCTTCCCCAATCTTATTGACCCACTTCCAGAAATCAAAAAGATCTGCCCTTCCCTTGCTATGATTTGAAAGGAGATTTTGTATGAGTTCGAGAATCATGAGAAAGTGATGACATGAGCTTGAGGAATTATTGCCTCCTCATTTATAGGTGTATTATTAGGGATACCTTCCCTTTTCATGATTTCTTTAAATTTATCTTGCATCTTATTAAGATCCTAGACCACCTTAAGACCCCTTGTGTCCACCCCCATATTGGCCATAAAATCAGCTAGATGTCTTCCTTCACGATACACATGTTAAAAGGATATAACCTCAAAAAAGGATAATAAAATCTTAGTTTTATTGATGAAATCAACAACAGAAATAACAGGTTGGGATTTTCCTTTCAAACATGAGATGATATACAAAGAGGCCCCTTCCACTTCAAGGTGTTTTGAGCATTTCTCATTGCTAACTTCACACCCCAGAATAGCGCAACTGCCTCTATAACATTATTTGATTGAAATCCCAGGTCAAAGAAATAGGCAAGAAGAAATCTTCCTTGAGAATCATGAAAGACTCCTCCTCCCTTTTCTTTCCCAGGATCAAAGATGTGTTTAAAGAAACCTTCCCTAGGATTATTCCACTTAATTCCTACATGAGGATTAATCCGTTTGGGTTTGGGGTCACCAATAATGTTCCAATTATTTAAAATGTGTTGTTCATTGTCAAGGATTTCCATTTGATTTTTCCTAAGGATAGAAAAATTGTTTCTAACAGCATGTAGGAGTTTGTTTATAGTCAACCTAATGCAAAGTTTCTTTTTTTGAAGATCCTTCTATTTCTTTATTTCCATAATTCCCACCAGAGGTGACCCAAGCTCATGACCCAAAGATTTTTTAGCCCTTGACTAAAGAAAGGACACTTCCATTGATTTTAGGCATCCTTGATCTCTTCAGGGATTACCTAGTAAACCGAGAATCATCCCAAAATAAAATATAGCATTAGATGGGTAAAAGGAACATGTGATTCATAGTTTCCATATTCACTTCACAAAGAACACATCTATTGGCCATCTGGAATCCTCTTCTAGCAAGATTATCAATAGTAAGAATTTTATTTATTACTAAAAACCAACTAAAAACATTAACCTTAGGAGTTAAGTTCTTGTTCCAAATCTTACCAGTATTTAAATCTTCTTCTCTAGTTTCTCACTCAAATAAAATGGGAGTAGGTAGATTTGACAGAGAAATTAACATTTTATTCTTTGTCCCAGACAATTCTATCTCGGTCCTTATTGTTAGAAGACACATAATTTTTTAGAAAATCATTGAGCCTGGTCAAGTGTTCATTAAAATATTGTGTATCCAATTCCATGAGTTTCCATGTCTGAAAGTTGTCTTCATCAGCCATATAGTTATTGATTTTTTACCCATATTTATGTCCGAGATGTCTAGAAATTTGGGGGAATTTGTCTTTAAAGAAAAAATTCCCAACCCGTTTATCTTTCCAAAAGCATATCTCATTTCCTTTTCCTATTTTCCACCTGCTACCCCTAGCCACAATTTCTTTTGCCTAGTTAATAGATTTCCATATGCATGAACCATTGAAGGATGCCTATTTAAAAAATCCATCTATTGTCATTAACATCCATCCAATATTTTTTCTTTATAATTCTGGTCTAAACTCCATTTTCTTTTGTTAACCTCTACCCAATTTTTGCAAGAAGGACTTTCTTCACTTTTTTCCAGTCTCTAAGACCAAATCCCCCTATCTTTTTGGGTTTACAAAATCTATCCCAAGCCACCAATGAGATTTTTTTTTTCTTTCTATGCCACTCCATAAGAAACATTTTTGGATTTTTTGCAGTCTTTCCCCAATACCTCTAAGAAGTTGATAGAGGGACATGACATACACTGGGAGACTCTGAAGAGAACTAATGAGAAGGGTGATTTTTCCAGCCTGGGATAACACATTAGCTTTCCATCCTGCAAGTTTTCTTTCAAACCTTTTATTTAAGAAATTCCATTCTGAACTAGAGGGTCTCTTGTCCCCAAGAGGAATTCCTAAATAAAATGTGGGGAAAGATTTAGGGAATTCCAGAATTTCAGCTATCTTCTTACAACGGCTGTCCATGGTGTTAAGGAAGAAGAGAGAGCTTTTTCTGAAGTTTACCATCTCTCCCGAAACTTCCATATATTCATCTAGAAGAGATTTTATTTTCTTAGCTTCAGGAACCGATGCTTCCCCCACCAAGAAAGTGTCATAAAAAAAATGCTGGTGTGACACTTTTTCCATCTCCCTTGCTAGGGAAATCCCTTTGATGAAGCCACTTTCAGTTTCAACATCCAGTCTTCTACTTAAAGCTTCTGCCATAATAATGAAGAGGAAAGGGGAAATGGGATCCCCTTGCCTCAAACCTTGAGAGCTAGGAAAAAAACCAAAGGGGGGTCCCATTAATGAGAATTGAAAACCAAAATTTCATTTAAGTTAGTAAGACTTTTAATATTTGTTATAAGGAGTAAATAAATGTATTTTTTTAGCACTTTATTTCTTCCCTTTTGTTATGCATGAAATTCACCTACTCAAATCAAATCTTAAATAAAATTTTATAGATAAAATTAATACTATTAAACATAACAATAATATTGTATAAAGTATATATAAACTAAAAAATTGTAACTCAAATAATATAACTCAATGTAGTATTTTCCTTGAGATTGAAATATACAAATATCAAATAGGTATTGGATCTTATGTATCATTTAAAACCTCTCTTTGTAGCTTAACACATGAAACTCTTTGATATTCAAAATAAACATTCAAACCTTTCTATAGTTGTATTTGATGAAATAGTTAAAAACATCAACTCATAAAAATATAAAATTATGCTACCTTACATATCAATATATGAAATTCATGTTGAATGAATGTGTGTGTGTGTGTGTGTGTGTGTGTGTGTGTGTGTGTGTGTGTGTGTGTGTGTGTGTGTGTGTGTGTGTGAGAGAGAGAGAGACATATAGAGAGAGATATAAAAATCATGTCTAGAATGAGTATGAGTATATACATGTCTAAAATCTCTAAAATCATGTATAAAATGTCTAATATATAAAATATCATTGAAGTATCCTCCGTGCAGTAGAGTGAGTGCCAAACCCCTCAATAGGCTTTGCTGCACCATGCATGTTATAAAAAAGAAATATACACATGTCAGAAACTATATATAACATACCATATATTAAAATTTATAAGCAAAATTCTACAACAATTTCTTGATTAATTAAATACATCATATAACAGATATGTTCAATTGATTACCTCAGTATCTATCCCCAGACAGATGTTGGGAGTATCTACACTATGTGTAGATCTCTGTCCCGTAGATCCATGTAAAACAAAATAAGTTAAATGTAAGAAGTTGATAAATAAGTTTTTTAAATAAATTTCATTAATTTCAAACATTTTAATTTAGATTAAATATTAATTCTAAAACACATCTATATATACCTATGTAGAACGAGTCTCCAAATCTATGGGATTTCCACCCACGACCTCAATACAATAAAACACCTCGCCAAGTGATCCAAGATGACTCAGGTCTGGAACATCAAGATCCATGATGTGCTCAGTCAAGAGTTGTGTGTATGTCATGTGGGAAAATGGTGCGGGATGTGCATTACCACACACTGGAGAAAAATGATAAACACACAAGTAAACGATCAATTTTAATATTACTAAATTATAAAGAAATGATGAAATAAAATAAAATTTAATTAAATTAAGGTTTAATTTTCACACACCGGAACATAAATGTGCTAAAAATTGGGTGTGACAATCCTAGCAATAGGAGGTCCAACTATAGTAGCGACAATAGTACCCTAACTAGAAGATACACTGTCGCTCTACTCTGTAAAATCTAAAATCCCCTATAGTAGAATACTGCAATGCTGTGCAATCACCTCATATACATGCAAAAATTTGGAAGCCATGATGCATCATAGCCGACATGTCTGAGTGGAATCTGTAACCACCTCAACTTCATATGGGGAAATCAAATGTGCATGAGCGTATAGCTCGCTGCATGCATCAATGCTGCTACTAGAACGTCCACTGCTAGTACTACATCTTTGAAGGTACTGACCCACATGGTTAGAAGAGATCAATTGGGTCTCACGAGAAATGATCGTGAGACCCTTAATAGCACCCTCATGTGTAGTCATAACAACAGGTGCTGCGACATCCTGAAATCCTGATAAGGATGGTTGTGGCCTCGGTACAAGATGTTGCATGTTAACAACTAGAGGAGCTCCCTCATTTCGATATGTCTCCCTGTGGCTAATACGGCCACACCCCTGCCCGTAATAACTAGGGATGTCTAAATAGTTCACCTTTAGGTTTAGGTGAACCAAAACATGTAGCATCAGTATGAAGTATAATGGTAATTGGTCATTATTGGAAAATTGGCCTTGAGAGGCCACAAATCTATGATAAATCAAAGGTGCACATAGAGGACATGAACATTTGTTTACATAATATGCCTTTAGTTCTGGTTTGTCTGCATAAAAAATCCAACAAGACCTCTTAACGACTTCCTTATCAGAAAGCCGTAACTAAATCTCATTATATCCTATTTCTCTTGAGACACTTGATTTTAATGAATCCATAATTTTTTTTATCGACTCAGAATCAAACGGGTTGTATGATTTCAAACTTGTTTCTATTCTATGATGATGAACCAATTTTTTTTCACAATGGGCTTTATAGTGCCCATATGTAGTTGGATCCTCGAGAATAGATTACAATTTTGCAATCTCTAATTCGGTCCTCTCAAACAAATTAGGAGTGGAAGAAGCCATGGCTGTAAAAAAATGAAAGTAAAATTAAATTTACAATACTTTTAATGAAAATAGAAATATGATTTTCAAGCTTGAATGCAAATAATCAAGAAAATAAGAAATTGCATATCTTATTGTCATTTGTAATAAAAACTCACTAACATAGAATTACCATTCAAAAATGGAATAATGTAAAATCTAAGTTATTCCATTATAAATAGATCGCATAGTAAATCAACCTCAAATGGCATAGTTTAAGACATAGTACATGAAAGAGATACATCACAAAAAATACATTTTATAAGTCACTGCTAAAGTCATTGCTAAGGGAACAAATTTATTACCATGTGTCAAAAATCAATGAAATATGTTAGGATATCAGATGAATTTTTTCAACATGACTAGAATTAAAAACACTTATAAAACGTGTATTCTCTATTTATGTAAAAGTATCCTAAAATAATTAAAATAAATTTTTTTATTTTTTTTGTGAAATCTAAACCAAATTCATTTTCTCAAAAGAAATATAGAATTAATATATCATTCTTGATATATTCCATGATAATAGGTTCATCCTTATTTTCTACATAGGTTAGGATCACTATGCTTAGTGTTATTTTTATCAAAGGCTCTAACCTTATGGATACGATAAACTTGATTTCTAGAAATTCTACATCAAGCTAAAATGTGAACAAGAGGAAACCATTAAATCTTCTAGTTGATTTTTCTCCCTAAGAATGACATAAATGGAGATAAAATGACAAGGTTGTGAGGTGACAAGATTTGAGCATGCACAAAAATATGTCAATAAATGTTGTGGGGATTTGAGGCTCTATGCTTGACACAAAGTATGTATGGTTTTGTGAGTAATCATGAGAAGGAACAAAATACATTTGTGTGTAAATGTTCTATGTAAAATTATGAAGATACACAATTAGGTGATAAGACTTGGCACACTATGAAAAACATGTAATAAGTAAACTCAAGTGAAGAGGTGTGTTAGTTGCCTTGGAAAAAATTATGAGAAGCTAAAAAATGTTGTGAGGTAACTCGCACGACATTAAAAAATATGAAAACGTTGATTTGGTGCAAGATTGAGGAGCTATAAGTGATACAATTTTGTTAAGGAAATCTCTATGCGTGGTGTGAGATATCACTATGTGTTATTTAAGCATGAGACTTAACACACTCTTAAGGTAACATAAAATTGAACTCAAGTTGAGAGGTGTGGTAGCTACATTGTACAAAATTGTAAAAATTAGTAAATGTTGTGAGACAATGCAAGACATGCAAAATTTGCAAATTTTGATTTGATGCAGTATTAGGTGAATTGTGAGTGATACAAGGTTATTAAGGAAAGCCTTTCATAGGGCGTGCGATATCAATAGAATCTAGGTGGCTCAAGAGGATCTACACATACATAAATGTGTGGTGGTGTGTAAATGTTCCACAATATTTATACACACTTTATAAGATGCTCATTGCAAACGAACTCCAAGTGAGTAGTGTTTTCATGTTGGAATCCCTCTACTTATGAATTTGGTCCTTGTATATCTCATAAAGAGACACATTAGTGGTTTAAGATATTGAACATCTATTTTTTAGTGTTTCTCAACATTTTTCTCTTATATCTATTAGGATATTGATCCTTATGCCATGATTGATAATTTTCCATGTTGGCCAAACACCTCTCTTCAAATACTGCCTAGATGAAGGTGGGGTCCTTTGTTACAAACATAAAATATGTGTAGATATGCATAATCACACATCTTACCATCATTGAAAATGTTATTATTAGAGGAACGCCATGTTGCTTCAGAAGGAGAAACAATAATATTACCCTCATCCTCAAAAAATAAGGAAACAATATCTATCAACCAACCAATATATAAATGCCATTCAAAAATCAATTGTAAAAATAGAGCATATTTGCTAATGATTCAATAAATGAGATCTCAAATTTTCAATATTAGAGCTAAAAAAATTAAAATTGAACTTTCCACAAACTATTTGAGCCCTTTTACTAAAATGAAGTGGACCTTTGTTAAAAAAAATTGTGTTGCAAGATCCTCATTTAAATGGTTGGTGGAGTGAGGTTAAATTTTAATTTGAATTCATCAATTCCAATTTTTCTTCCAAAACTTTTTCCTCTGCTACCATAGTGAGAAGCTAGATCAAAAGAGTCCTTAATCAAAAGACATTGATGGATTTGCAATGGATCTTCATTACTGGTACACACTTTCCTTAAAGCACCCACATATTTGTCATAGACTAGCCGTAGTGTCAAGACATTGAGAATTTACCAAACTTATAAACAATTTTAGGTGACATCAAAATTATACTATTTCTCTAATTGACTGGAATGTGACTATGTGATTGTATATTTGCAAGTGTCCTGAGTGCACGATCGCGAGATTTCAAATTAAAGGAGTATCTCTATTATCACATGATGAATGAGGGAGTAGAAATAGAGTTATAGGTCAAAAAATAAGGCTTGAAAACAAAAACAACAAAGTTATATGTCAACACATAAATTTGATAGTGGGGATTGTTCTATTCCAAGTAATAGTCGACAATTGGTTGCTTAATTTCATTTATTTCAACGGAAAATGAACACTCTATTCAACTATTTATTTAGTCCACTCGGAACCCTCTAAACATATAAAAATTTGCTTGAATTTCTTAAATTGAAGGGGAAAAATTGGCTTTTGGGAATTTTTTTCTAAGAGGAATGTTTTAGTAGTAGTACACTCTTAGGTCGTTGCCTGCTCTAATTGTATAAGGTTCCATAAGAAAAATAGTTAAATCAAATGACATCAAGTAAGCTCCTGTTGATATAATTTTTACTACATTGGATGGAGAGAATCGTGTTTAGCTCAGACCAAGATAAACTTAAGTATAGATATAATTACAGATAAATGACAAGAATAATATGCTTATTGGATTTAAGGGAAAAAAAAATGATTTCATTTGGCTATTCAACTAGGGTTTCTTTTTTTTGCCCAATTTTTTACAAAAATGAAAAATTTGCACATACCTAATAGGATGAGGATGTTTGGGCTCGATGTGGGCTAGAAATTGCTCTGGATCCTCTGGCTGGCTTGTTGTGGGCTCCAAAACAGTAGTTGGATCTGTGGGCTATGTGCTTCGTGCAAAGGAGGTAGGTGGAGTTAAAGTGAAATCCTTCGCATCGCCTCCAATATATAAACCAAGGGGTTTGCGGGAGGGCAGTTCGCCTGAAGAGGGGTTTGCACAAACTCCCCATTCACGTGAACCCATTTCCGTGCCATATGTGGCATAAAAGTACACTACATGACACTTCACACAAAAGGGGTTCGCGTGAACATCCTGAATTTTCCACCCTGCTAGATTGCCCACTCACGTTTTTGGGAAAATGAGTGGGACATAACACCATGTATTGACCCACATACTTCCCCAAATAAGTTGAACTTCAGAAAGCTACTTGCACTTCCAATATTTATCAAATCATTCCAATCGTTGAACTTTAGACCTGAAAAAGCAGAGTCATCAACAAACAAATATTATATTTCCATATAAACTTGTTCCCTCAAACTAGAAAAATAAGCAATATAGATAATTCTTTCTTGGGCTTGTTTAATTAAATGATACATTTCATCCAACATGGAAAGGAGACCACACAAAATAAAAAATGACTCTATATCAGTAAAAAAATGTATCAAATCCTAGGCCTTATCCACTTCCTTGGGATTCTACCACTTCACTCCTAATAAGGATTGATACTTGTCATACACCCTACAAACTAGTTAGTACAATGAGATCCACCTCATGTTGACATATTTTAACATTTTATGCCCATTTTTTAGTCCTTTTGCAAATATTTGGAATTCCATGAACCTTTTAGGACTACGAAAGAAATAAGCATGCACATCTCGAACAAGTTTTTAAACTTTTTCTACATGTTTAAATTTGCCAACAATTTTTTAAGATAGATTCATTATATGAGCCATACAATGAGTGATATTCATATACGGGAAATGAGATGTTTGGATTTTTACACACATGCCATTATGATGGCCTTATATTATAGATGCCCCACATGCCTCAACAAATACTAACTTTGATGCAATTATAGCATCTTCCATGCCACTGATCTCCTTCAAAACATTTATCACCAATTCACAAAGGTATTCAACATTGGATTTCTCTCTCATCATGTGAATGAAAAGTAAGTGAGATTGTCTCACATGATTCTCAATTGTATAATCATGCATACAGACCCAAGAAATATTATCTATTGTTGTAAGCTCATCAATAGAAAAAAACATGTATCTTGTAGACCTTAGTTTCTCTTTCAAGTCTTCTTTCTCAACCATAGTTATGCATTTTTCCCAATTCCAACCACTAGTTTCAGAGCAATGAGAATGAGGAAAGTGTGGGACGCCAAGATAAGACAACATCTTCTTTTGTTTAGGAAAATTTGTTATAGGATGACCTCTTTTCAGACTGTGAAAAAGAGTAGCTAGCTAAACTGTTAAAATCTAATATTGAGTTTGTATAATGTTTAGTTTATAATTAAATAATTTAGAATATAGTTTATATTTTAAAATATTTAATATAAACTTTATATTATGTTTATTACTTATTTAATAACTAAGTATGTAATAAATCGGGGTGCATACCCCGTGACTTAACATTCGTGGGCCATATTTGTGAATTTTTTGGAGAGAAGTGAGGAGATTGGAGTTTGAATTGGATTGTAATTTTGTTTCTCACTTTAATGGAAATTCTTACTTCTGTGGTTTTTACTCCCTCAGGATTTTTGCACGTTAAATTTTGTCTTGTGTTCTTTATTTATTTGATATGTTTATTAATGTTTGGTAAATGTTCAATTTATTTTAATATTTTAATTTATTAAATCACACCTCAGAGTTGACATGGTACCAGAGCGTGTCTAATTAATTATTTTTTTAATTTACCAATGGTTATTTCCATTAGGATGGTTTGTGGTTAGGTGATTAGTTCAGCAGAAATATTGATTAAAAACCCCATTCCCTTCGTGAAATATGTTATTGAATTTTGTGTGTGAACAAGTAAAAGGGGCTGATATTTACCTTCACGTGAAAACCACATACAAGAACAAGGTAATGTTTATTAATATATGAAATATCTTCTATTTTCCTATAGTTTGAAATGCATGTAGATAACTGTTTTTCATAAGTAAATTCAAATAAATGTAAGAAGTAAAATCCAAGACAAAGTTCCATGAGAATAAGAAACTAAAGTTTTCTATTGGTTCATGAATTTTTCATGTTCCTCCCGTACGGTAAAATATTTTGCTCTTGGCCCTCACCGAGACCCTTTAAAATTTCATGGAATTGACTTATAGTAATTCTATAAATTGAATAGTATAAGAAAATTTAAATACTTTATTATAAATTTTATCCCGACCATATCCTCATAGTTTAATACTATAGGTTATATTTAAACCAATCACTTTCAATCCTCTCTCAAAATTCTCCAGCATGAAAAATAATTGTAAGATACCTTTGAATTTTTAAATCTCTCCGTCCGGGCCCGCAACACACACACATGTAACATTTGATTCAAGTAAAATATTTTTAAATATTCAATATTTGGTTACTTGATTAGTTGTGCAGGGAAAAAGATTTTATGTACAAGGGTAAATAAAAGGTATCTCGGGATGGAGACAACACTCTAAAATAATATTTTCAATTGTTTTCTACTGGATGAGGATAAGACCCTTGTAAGGGAAACTTCTATTTGGTAATATAATTGTTTAAATTCTAAACTATAATATAAACTTATTACCCCTCCTATTTCTTAAGTTGGACATATATATAAAACTTTATATTATACCTATATTATAATAATTTATTTAAATGACTTAATAAAAATTTACATCAATTATAACATAGACTTGACATGGTAAGTGGGGCATATTCAGTGGTAGAAATTTGACATATTATTTTTTTAATTTCTGTAACCTAACTAAACTGACTCCATATATATTTGATTAAGAAAATATATAGTCTACCTAAACGTTACGACATGTTATGCATATGATTTATATGGTATTGGAAGCATTATTTATTTTTAAAATACTAAACAAATAATCCTTACCATCACTTTAGTATTTTTTTTAAAGCGCTACACCTTTATTTACAATAAAATAAATTCCAACTCCTTCATATGTGTTCCATATTTATTTTTATTGTTTAGGTATAAATACCTCTTGGAGATTTCCTTGTGTAGCCTTGAATATTGAAATCAACTTATAACTAGCAATTTATCCTCCATGGGGAGATGTAATCATGGTAAGATTGGGCAACAAGATAGTGAAATTATGTAAGGGAGGTATATCGAAAGCGTACATCACAACAAAAGTATGGGTGTATAGTATTTGACGCATATGGAAATGTATCAAAAAAGGGAAGGAAAATCCATGTGGTAGGCCATTGCAATTGGAATTTCCATGTTTGTGACTGATGGCAACAACGTAGAGTGAAACCTTTTTTAAGAACCATGATGTAAATAAATGAAGGACTGTTTTTGGGGTGGGTAATAGGTGGTACTGAATTATTTTACAATATGCGTGTAGATATTTTTACATAAATATTAGTTGTGTTGTACTAAATCATAAGATATGCAAGAAATATGTAAGGCTATCATATCCATTCATCCTAGTTTAGAATACTAATCAATTGAGAAAACATGGTTTTATCATTTACATGAAATCCAGTTGATAGTTGGTTTACAAAAGAAGAATATAATCAAATACAGATACTTTTATCTCGTCTGATGTTGTGTTGTAATGTGAATGACAAATGAAACTCATAAACGTTTTCACCAAAAAAGATGGGTAGTAGTTCATTTCATTTAAGCATAGCATGTGACCAATGCTACAAATTGAAACAAAAAAAGATTCAATTAACCAATGTGAAGGAATCTGCATGTGCAATTTGCTTTCGATTTTAGATTTAATTAAATATGTTGAGTAGGCTCTTGATTTATTTTTTGTTTTTGTGCTCTTGTAAAATGAAAAATTGTACAAACATAATTCTTTTATATTAAATGTGTAATCTTACAAAAATGCAAGTAGAAAAGAAAGAGGCCTTTGATATAATAACTTGGAAACATGAATAAAATCTACATAACTTAACAATATTTTTATTAGCCAATAAACTTTTATTATAGAAATGAATTCCCAAATAATTGCTGGACAAGTTGTCACATACGAGAGAACTACCAAAAAGTTCCCAGGAAGTTGTCCCATACCAGAACTTTTTTATTATGGAATGAAAAGTAAGTGTTGTTATAATAAGAGGCCTTGCCTAAATAATAGCCGTGAGAGTGAATGGGGGTTGGGAAAAAATATTTAAAATTACAAGAAGTGGACACCCCATTTATTAAATTTGAGTTCCAGCTTTATAGAAAATAGTGTCTCATATGGGATGTGCCATGTAGGGAGAAGACATAACAATGTGTCAAAAGATGATTGAATATTCCACCCAACAACAAACAATAATATTGGATGTTCCAACCAATCCCAAACATCTGATATGGAAAATATTGTTGTAGCTTGAGAAGTTGAGAGTATCTATTGATACTAGCAATCACATGTGCATAATGTAATGTGAACACCAAACAATATATGTTATTTGATTTAGAAGGTTAGTAATTACTTTTATAGTTGATGTTGATAAGGGGTGTCAATTAGAGGACCATTTGTTAGTGCAAAGAAAGGCCAACTGGAAGGTTTTTCTTACAATCCCAAGATCCCTGTAGGTTGCTGCAACTTCTGTCTTGCAATAAATTGGCCAAATGGTTATAAGATTTTGATGAATAAAAGCATGAAAAATGGATAAATATAGTTTGTACTTGAAGATAAAAATAGTTAAATGAGGTGGTGAGAGAGGAGAAAAAGATGAAAAGAAAGGTACCCGAATTTGAAAGTGAAATGAAATTAAAGGGATTTAGAGGCGGTGGATGGATTGTTGTTGCTTATGTCTTTGACTGGACAGTGGACACCTACCAAACAATGGCTCTTGTTAGACTTTGTATGGGAGTAGAGCAATGCATGAGTGTAATTACATGTCAACCTCTTTGATAGAGTTGTAATATGTGTTTATAATTAGTTTTCTAAAAACAAGCACAAGCATAAATTGAAGTTCTACCCTCTATCTCTATCCACATTATCTTCTTAAAGCATGCAAATCATAAACTTAACAGATTATCTACTTCACCATGTTTTTGTACCACTGACATTAATATAACTCAAACTAAACAAATCAAGGAGTGTGGTAAATTCCACTAGATTTCCCAGGGATATTGATGTTTTTATTAATCACTTTGTGAAGACAATACAAGCAATTGGGTGATTTTCAGAGCATAACAAATAAATTTTCAAAGTAAAAAAATAGCCGATTTGAATAGCTTTAGAAATTCAGAGTACAATCTTATATTTAATAAGCAACAATACATTGATCTCCTTGGAGATGATCACCATTATTCTCTATACTAAAGCTCTACATCATTGATATAATTATACAATCCAAGAATGCTAAAATATGAATTAGATGGACCTCCATTGCTTAGGTTACACTCTGAGGCTACATGAAATGTGTATTCCATGCTCACTTTTTTGATAAGGCTCTTGTTCCTAACAGATATAAATATTTTAATCACTAGTATCTAATAAAATAGTAATCCCCTCCACATTTGTTCTACCAATTCTTCAATCATGATCAAAATGTCAGTGGATTTTCATTAACAATGCCCCTGTAGCTTTTACAGGCATATATGGTCTTACATATTCTTATGAATTCATGCTATAAAGATAATAATTTTTATGAGGTATTGGGATCCTCATAAGTTACCACGTGATTGTATTTGGCCAATCTCATTTCTTCAAATTTAGCTTCCATGAGAAGGAAAAGTCTTTTTTTAAATGTCTATTTAAAATCATAATCTTGTAATAAAAGCTGATTGAAAGACAAGAAATTTTTGAATTGTAATGATGAAATCAGAGGTTGATTGAAACACAAACAAACATCATGGCATTGAACATTTTTAAAGTCCACAAACATTGGAGAAGGATGCAGTAAAAATGATTTAACCAAAAAGTCATACATTAGACAAAAATCATAAGCAAAAATAAAATAAAATAAAAGAGAACTTCTGTAAATAACTCTCTATTTTAGCAAACATGTAGAGTATATGCACGCATTCTTGCACATCAATCATTACAAAATCATAAGGCCCTTCCTTTGAGTGTAATTACATGTCAACCTCTTTGATAGAGTTGCAATCTGTGTTTATAATTAGTTTTCTAAAAACAAGCACAAGCATAAATTGAAGTTCTACCCTCTTTGCAACACAAAACATACTGAATACTAAAGTCAAAAGTCATGAATGGTGAAATCCCAGTTGGATTAATCATAAATCTTAAACATTTTTCTTTCATGTAACAATCGCCAGCTTGGGAAGAATTTCCACCTTTCAGAAAAAACAACAATGAAAAGAGTTACATACCATCTGGGGTTTGTTATGTCTATATACTCAGCTAGTTCAATAGGAATATGACACCATTTTGTGCACTTATCACATTGAACCCATGCACTCGGGGGATTTTTAGGCTCAGTGCTAAAATGCGTGGAGTCTTTGTTTCCTTCAGCTTCTGTAAGCACGCTTATCGAACTACTCTTATCGATAATTATCCCATCAATTATAGGGATGTCAGTAGCATTAATGTTATGTGAGTCAAAATTTCTTGTTTTTCATCATCAAGACCATCTGTAACTTTCTGAACCTCTGTCAGAGCAACATCCTCTCCCAAAGGCCTATTATTGCTTGCATGACTAGAAGTTTTCCTCTCTTGCAAATTGAAGTAGAATTCACTGATCTTTGACTCATTTGATGTAGCACCCATTCCTTTCAATTCTTCTGTCTTATGCTTTGGAAAGAAACCATTCTCCTTGACAACTTTGGGTGTGGTTTTTCTTACTTCAGGTTCTTCTACAGAAATAGTCATTGTCAGAGCCCTCGCTCTAGTTTTCTTTGTTGCTTCCTTTCCAGAATGTCCCCTGTGCAATACCTCCACCTCTGATGTTCTCAATTGTCAAACGATCTTTGTTGACATGATTAGCTAACTTCATAGTTGCAGAGACATCTCCATTTGTGAGGTGAAACACTCTTCGCCTTCTTTTTCTTACCGAAATCCAAAGCCTCCACAATGAATTCTTGAACCTGCTCTATATTTTTTTGTTCAACGGTATGCCGCAGTGAATTCTTGAACCTTCTTTATAATTTTTTGTTCAACGGTATGGCCTAAATATGCTAGCTCGCGTATAAAGGGAATAATTCTACTTAAGCCTGTGGTCACATAATTTACAGAAAAAAAAACATAACATGCATGGAACCCACAAGAAAGAACACACCTGTTAACTGTGGATGCCTTGCGGTAGAAAATCATAGCATGTCAACTCTGCTCGAAGTATGCGTACATAGTGCACACGATCCAATCATGCAAGGATTAAAAACTGTTAAAAATAGCCTGAAAAACACAAAAACGTCTAGACGTCCGTCAAACCATAAAATTTAACATAGTTGCAGAAACGTCCGCAAGGGCCTTTCCCATAGGGGGAATTCCTTCGGCGTAATGACCCTAATATAGAGGAACTAAACTCTTGTATAAACTCTTGTAATATATGGATTTTTTTTTAGTCTCCGAAAATAATTGTATTTGTTAATTTCATTGTCCATGCATGAATCGAGTAGAAAGGGTACAATGTAGGAAAGTAAATGACAATATTACATGGTACAACCATCACTAGGAATTCATGTCAAGTATTTAGGCATGCGATGATATTTGTATGATGTACGTAGTAGTGCAGTGGTGATGCTGTCAGTAACTGTTAGGAGTGGGTATGTAGAGTGAGTCATGTCATGAAATATGCATGGCTTCGGAATTGGTTGCTTATGATTCATAGGCGCTTGTTAGAGATCCTATAAATACAGTAAACTCCTTGGCAGTGGGAAAGGAACAAAAGTATTTTGTAATGTGAATATAGACTAGCAATCACACGCGAGCAGTGTGATGTGAATGCCGAAAGGGAGCAGGTAGAAGAGTGAAGAGTGAGGAGGTGGGAATGGACGAATATGTATTCAATAAATTTGTTAGAGGAATTTGATAGAGGAGAACATGAAGGTGAGGGGAAGATGGATGGAACCATAAAATGATAAAGGGAATCTTGCTTATAGGGAAGCTTGTAAATTTATTTTTTAACCTTCTCATCAATTCTCAAAATTTCCAAATGTGGCATGTTTTTCAAATAGAAGAAACAATTAAATTGCTTAAACGAATTAGAAAAGAAAAGGCGTGAGCTATTGTGATCGAGTTCACGATGGAAAATCCCATATTGATGTATTATTTTTTAGTGGGAGGGACAAATTATTAACACTCAACATCGACCTCAGTGCTATGAGAAGTGTAAATAAAGTACAGGATAAGGCGTACATAGAAGATATGTGGAAGTGTAATCCCAAGAGCCTCTACACTGTCATCCATTACTATTTTAGCATGGCGACTAGCACTGAAAATGTAGGAATATTAAAAACAATTATCTATTGTAATAATACCATGTAAAATAGAGGAATGTTATCTCATAAGACAAATGGAGGACCTATACCAAACCATGGGATGCTACGAAAGTGGTTGCGAACATTCCCAACAGAAAGCATAACCCATAGCACAATGCACATGCCTAAGAGAGGAAGGAAGACAATGAAATGGCGTACACGGTTCCAAAATTGAACTCTTCACAAGCCACCGAGGAACCATTACGATGCATGTGTAAGGGGGAAAGAATTGGGGAATCGACCTATTAAAAGGGTTCTATGTCATAAGACACTATCTTTTCTCCTTAATTTACTTTCTTTTATCTGATGCTACTTTTTATCCTAGAGTCTAAACACTTTACAAATATGGTAGTTACAAAAATATCACACCTCTCTATAATAAAATACATATATTAAAGAGTAATAAAAAGGGATGTCTTTAAGCACAAAAAATAGAAAATGTAGTAGATTTTACCATTACAAACACGCCAATCCTAGCTCTCTGCTACCTTCATCTGCAAAAATCACCAATCAATGAGATGCTCGAAGCCACAAATTATTATGGTTAGCCAGATTTTTTAATGCAAAACTATGGTTGATTATCGATAAGGGGAAGAGTAAATGCGCTATTTCTCTGCTACCATTTTTTCTTTAAATAATACTGGCATGTACATAATGAAAATAAACGATCTTATCTTTTAACCCTATATTAAATAATGCATGTGATTCCGTGATATATTAAGTGTAATAGATATGAATTCAGTTATGAAAGATGAGCTTGTCCACTATAATCACTTGATATTTCAACCAACACCCAAACCATTAAAAATAATTGAAGGTCATGTCAACTGATTTTACCACCTATCAGCCTAACTAAATTATCAGGAAAAACATTCTTGAGTGTAAATTGTTCATTGATTTAGTAGGATTTTTTCCATGTAAGAATAATTCAACGCTGGATAACAATTACAAATATTTGAGTCAATACTTGACAAGTATTTATGAAACAAACTAAAATGATGCAATTTAAGGAATAATATACAAATATTTATTATTATGTTTAAAATCATTGACTTGGAGTTACATAAAGTAAAGCATATAGGTATGTCATGTCAAAGCATAGTTTCGAGTATCTAAGAATTATATTATTTCATGTCCCAAACCTATTCCATGGCTTAGATATTTCTTATTCAAATATTATCCAATATATGTGCTCCACTTTATTGTCTCAGTGTTTCTCACATTATTCGTATGAGTGTAGTTTGTACTTAAAGAATTCAATATCAAAAAATACGGAAATCCCATAGGTTTCATGATTGAAATCCAACCATGCACCAATGCTTGCTTCTTATGCCACGTTGTAGAAACCCTTTTCAGTTTTAAACTTGAGTTATTACAGGAAAGCATGGGAGGTTTGAACAATCATCGATAATTGAGCACCTCCATAAGTTACAAGGAGGGGTTTTCGCATGGAAGAATAAGTCAACATTGGAAAATAAATACCAAAATTTGAATAAAAAACTTCACAAGTATTGATAAACATGCCGAAATGATGCAATTTAAGGAGTAATATATACATATTTCTTGTTTTATTTGGAACCAATGTCCTAGAGTTGCAACAAGTAAAATAGTTGTGTATACCATGTTAGAAGTGACGTTTAGGTAGGTGGGAATTAAATACCTGCATGCCCAACACCTATGCCATGATTTAGATAGTTCTTAGCCAAATAATATATATTACATGCACTCCACTTAATTGTCTCCTTGTGGCTCATATTACTTGAATGAGTGCAATTCGTGCTTAAAGGAGCCAAAAAAAATAGGGAAGATCCAATAGGTTCCATGTTTGAAAACCAACTAGTTTGCCACACCTATTCCACAGATCAAATAGTTCCTATGAAGATAATATGTTATCTAAAATCCACTTTATCGTTTTAGCGTCGTTCACATTATTTACATGCAACATTTGTGAAGAAAGAAAGAGCAACAGAGATTGAAAGAACACAATAGTAGTTTTTGTGAAAACATTTGCAACATTTTTTTTGTAATCATTTGAATGTTTTTAATAAAGTTATATATGATTTTCTTGTTGTGCGTGTTTTTTTTGTTGTGTAACAACTCTTTCAGTGTGTGAATAATTTCTTCCTTTTGAAGGTTATCTATTTAGTAATCTCGGAATCTTTCCTATTTTTTCTTTCAAATTTCAACCTTTCACGCCACACTTTAAAAAGGAAACAAAATTATCAAGTGGATCTCCAAGTACCTGTAAAAGTTCCACGAATATATGAGATAACAAGTAACTATCACTGAATAGAAGTAATTTTGGTTGATAGGTCCTTTCCACATTTATTACCCATTCAAATAGAAATGCTGCTTTGTTTTAGAAATTCTCTTTGACCTATTAAACTTGTTACTCTGGACATTTATTAGGTTAAAAACAGTAAAATATTTTCTTTAGAATAAATTCAATCAAAGTCATAATAAGACCAAAAAATACAAATAACTTCTTTACAACTATGATGTTATACATCAATTGTGGTCCAAAATTCATTCACAGATAATAATTGTTTTCAGTTACAAAATAAACCCTTACTTAAAAACCAATTATACAAACACAATTTTCTTAAGGCAGATCAGGTTTTAATGACATATATTTTTGGTTCAAGCTTCGCACCATATTCAAGATCCAAAATTGCATTAAGCATCCATGATCACCGACAAGTAGCCAGATTAGAGCACAATGTGCTACATAAAAAGAATGGGAGAAATTTGATATCAGTATATATAATCATTAGTGTTTCACCATTGGTGATTGAATCATACGCTCCCGTCTTTGAAGATACCAAATGATGAGTTTTTGAGATAGGAATTCTCTTACACATACATTAAAAATTCCAAAAAATAATTCTATTTAAATAGCTAGTGAAAGCCAACTTAACATCATTTCATAATGCCAAAGGCAACCTTTTTAGTGTCCTCTTGGGCACAAGACTTTTAGCTAGAGAAATGAGTTGTTCTCGCATTATAGAAGAGGTTGTCTCCTCTCTCATAAGAGGACTTGCACATAGATATGCATCCATTCTATCCAACTCCTAACTGCCACAACAACACCCAAACTAATAATATTGATTGTTATAAAGTTGTGTTGGTCACAAGACCCAAAATATTTCACCCTAAGGCATAAAGAATTCAGAAGATAAATATCATACAAGTGCTCACTCTCTACTGGGTTACCTCCAGGTTAGAAGCTCATATTTCTATTTCAAAGATGTCAACTCTCCCATGTTTCCTCACTCCTGGCACCAATTTGAACAATCCTGATTCCCTACATTATTATGCTCATGGAATAGAGTATGCAAATATTTTGTCAAGCTGAAGTGTTCAGTTGAACAACAAATCTCCAAAATTTAATATCTGTGTTATATATTCCCTTATCAATTTGCTTTAGCTATGGTATACTCATGGAGCAACAACCTATACATCGACTGGTTAAAGACCTGAAAGAAGTTAATGAAGTCCATGATTCTATTGTTCTTTCCAATTAAAGGGATGGAAAATAGGGGTCAGTAATTTTTAAGTCTTGTGAGTAGACTAACTTAGAGAAAACCATGAATCATATTAGAGAACCAGATTTGGATAGTTCATATAAGAAAGCATTACAATCCAAGATAAGTAATTGAACTGCAAGAGCTGTTGAAACTTGTGCATTAAAATTACTAGTATATATACCATGTTTTTGAAATAAATTAAAAAATAGTGAAGGTAATGTGTTAACTAAAAAGTGAAAGCATTAGGAGAGAGTGAAAACCTAGACTGAAATTAGAATAAAAAATTCATACGTTACATGACTGTATATTCACTTTATATTTCTCCCTTATCACTTAAACATTTAAGAATTATAAATTGAGCAAATGATCATAATTTGTGCTCCTTCAACATACAAAAAATTCAATGGAAGCACAAGTTTTCTAAGAAAAAAATTGCAACCAGGCCATCCAAACACAATTGATTCAAACTTCGCAAGCAACAAATTTCAGAAACCTGAGTGAAGACAAAAATAAAATTTTCTCTAACCAAGTATAAACAGAGGGAAAACCGGGATGCACCAAAACACCTGACCCTAAACTATTCGGCTTTCTACCGGATACAAATTTTGAAGTAAAATTCCAAAATAGAGGCACTTTAGGAATGGAGTGGTCTCTAAGCATTGAAATGATTGTCATTGATTCAAAATTTTGACCTAGGACTAGAGTCTAGAATGAAAGCATGGAGCAAGTGAAGGAGATATAAGTCGGAAAAACTCAAACCTTTTATGGTTCTAAAGTTCACAAACTTTAGGGCATAAGATAGCCTGGGAATGTTTGTAGTGAATGTGAACTTGTTCTGTCTGTGAGATGAAAAGCAAGAGTGTGTCATTTGAAATAAGCTATAAAAATAATAATTGAAAGAATAAAAATGTATAGTTTTTTTTATAGATATCTATGTCGCGTTAATTATCTTTCTTTATATTTCACACAATATTAATGAACGTTTTCCTGTACTACAATTTCATCCCTATCTCTCAAAGAAAACATTTTACAGAATTCAAAATCCTGCTAGTGTAAAAAGTACATGAGAACAATTTTATTTTCTGAGGCCTGCCTCTTAAATGGTGCTACATAAGAATTTCAATTGTATAAGATCTATTCTTTGAAGCCAGAATATTATTTATAGTTCACTCACTTTGTAACTAACAAATAGTATGAATTGAAATCACATCCCATAGCAGAAAAGAAAACATTTGTGACTAGCAACAATGTAAAATAACTATCACAGGCCATAGTCTCTTTGAAGCCAAAAACGTGTTTGGAATTCCCCCACTTTATGACTAGGTGTAGATCATATTGTCTCCAAACACAGACAAGAGCCAAGAAGAAAATATTTGTAAATAAAAAGCATTATCAAATACCATATTTGTAAATATTTGTCCCATGGCCCTTCACTGCAGTCTTGTATCTAGAACGCATTGTTGCCACTTGCCAGGTGTGCACCATAAAATAAATGCACACAATTCTAATAGGTCACAGATCAAAGCACAGTGTCAACAATTGTAATAATGCAGGGGATAAATAGAGAGTGGAGGCATGTTGATAAAGTCACCATCATTGTCGAAATCATATTACCCAGCGAAGCATCTTGCACAAATTGTTGTTATATCCAAGAGACATGGTTAGATCTATAGTTGTTGGCAGCCAAGTTCAAATCCGACATGTTGGTCATCCATTTCTGAGGCCTTCCTTCAGAGCGCTCCATATTATATGCATAAGTATCCTTTGTAAGACCTTCACGACCATTAAGACTGTGACAATCCCCAATTTCTTTTGACGGTCCTCTGCAATGTTATCAAACTTGATAAAGTAGAAAAGATATTTCCAACAAAGACGTCAGCTTGCATGCACACTTCATAATCAGTGGAAAACTATATAAGCTAAGGATACTTGGCATAGGTGCTGATGAGGCCAATCCTTTTCTTCTCATAGGGAACCAAACCTTGGCTCCAACCCTCCAACAACGTCTCTTCCTCCAAAAGAGCATCTGCCACGTAAACAATAAGAGGAAGAGCAGAGGCCGGCAATGGACTCCCTGCAAAGGCTTGGCACAGATGTATGAATGTGTTCGAAAGTGCGTCAATAACCTACGAGTAGGCATATGGAACTTTGGGTTAGGGCCGAATAATCAAGACGATGAAAACAAGGTTATAGCAGGGAAATAAATAGTGAGCAAGGTGAAAATGTTGATGGAAGGGGAGGAGAGAGTAACAATAAGTGGAGCGGTAGAGGGATTCAGAGACCTGGCTAGAGGTAGTGATCGACAGAGGAGGCCTGAACGTCATGGATAGTTGCATGTACTACATTCCTGGATTTAGATTTTTGTGGAGTTTTATGCATGTGCTATCCAAGATCTGCAGGAGCTCAATGACAAAAAATCCATTTTTCAGGTTACGTTTGCTTGTTGCAGATGTGAAATAACAACCGGATACTATGCATTGTCAAATCGTCCTCAAATATTGACCACTATGCATGATTCGTAATCAACGTCCTCGTTCTTCACACAATGCCTACCACCGATCTCCCTGTCATGTGTCAGAGCCCTCTCGGCCTCGACCCATCTGAAAAACACCTTTCGGCGTAATGAATAATTGAATTAGATGCAGATGAGAGGTTTGTATATTGTGTGGAATCATCTTTAGAGGTTTTTATACTATTAAAAATCATCTATATTCATTTTAGATTTGTGATTGTTAAATTGTAAATTTTTATTTAGTAGTAGTACACACCCTTCAATATTTGTTTAATATTAGAAAATAGTTAAAATTACAATCATATAAATATTAAAATTTGAGAAGTTATTTTATATTTATTCAATTTAAATTTATTTTTTTTTTTGACGAAAAGGAAAGATTTATGTGGGTTAATTTTTAAATTTGAAGGGGAAAAAACCCATGTTCATACTAAGAAGCAACTTACTTTCATCAATTAGATCTATAAATCGTGGGCTATGGTATTGAAGTAATGATATATACATATGTACATGTACTTGTACGTGTAAAATTGTTTACATATGTTTTTCGTGCGTGTTTATCTTCATTTTTCCTTTGTAGTATTGCTCGTAGGCCTTGTCGCGGACAATTTGGTATGTATATTCGATTGCAACAGTAAACTATGTTAGTATGTGGGAAATTTCCTCTCGTTTTTTCAGGGTGAGCTAGAAAGTGAATATGTCATCTTCATCAATGAGGTCATTGTTATGTGCATGTGCATCAACAAACTCATATACAAATCGGTGCAAGAAAGTGGTGTCATTTGCGAGTTGTGTAGCTAACTTGTAGAATACATTGCTGCTGGATTTGGATCTTCGAGTTCTATTTTTTGGGGAAGAAGTTATACATACACACAGTAATAGTATTAGTACAGTACAAGGTGCAAGAATGGTAAATGCAGTTAGAAAAGACGAACTGCTAAGTAAATTGAAATTGGAAAGTGAAATATGTACAAAAGAGGAGTATGTTTACATTAGAAAGTACATAGGAGATGGGGCTGACTTTATGAACGGGTGGTATATTTATCTTTAGGAAAAGCTACGAATCTTCTTATTGTCGATTGGGTACAAATTTGGTGTATGATATTCGCGAGTACCATGCAAATGAGAAGGCCAAAGAGATAAACAAATCTAAGAGTTCCTGTACTCCGGAAATAGCAATAAACGTGAGGCCTTATCATTCGGTGCCACCAATGTCCACTATGGATTTCTATTGAGTTGTTCCTTTTGATTTATGAATCATCAATGCCCATGCCATAATCAGTAGGATTTACCAACAGTTGTTTCTTTTGAATCGAAGAATAGGTAAGTGAGTTGGATTTTCCATATCCTAGGAAGGGCCTGAGTATTTGGGAAAGTTGACAACAACATACAATGGTATAGCTGGGGTCTAGTCAACACTTTTAATACTTTACAAATGACCTCACCAGTCACACCATTAAATAATCCAGCTTCTACCCATAGGCTGGTTGTTAACATGATTTTCTCTCCTTTGCATAAAAGTAATTGATGCTCTAGTTGCGTATGAGGAAATGTTAATTTCCCAGTTTTTGAACTTTTCTAGCACTGACTAAGAGAAACATGAATATTTAGAGTTTTGATTATGCATATGTTATGTATTATTTCTAGCTTGTTCATCACATACCAATGGGTTTTCATTTTAAATGTTTTTTGTTCTTTAATATCCCTAGCTGAGGATGTTCAGGTAATGAGTAGACACCGATCATCTTCAGTTGCATTTACTTTTTGGAGGTTTGATAGTAGCTCCCTAAATCTAACTTGTGCAATTGTAAAAATTACTTGTTGGAAGATGGTGTCTAGCAGTATTACAGTGTTAAATTTATTCCAGAGTGTGTGGCTAATGGTGGTGCCTACATATATTGGTACATCATTAATAGGAGGTAGTTGAGCTAAGTCGCCAACTAGTATGATTGATCAGCCACAAAAGTATTTGTTTGTAGCCTTTGGGAAGGCTTTCCGCAAATGGGCATTGATATCATTCAATAGTCGTGGCCCACTTGTAGAAAATCTGCAATCTTATACAACAAACAACATAAAAGAAATAAACAGAATACTTAAATAACTTGCATAAATAGATGAATATTCGAACCAGCACTGCTGTGCATAATCTCCATTAATAAAAGCTTCATCATACTCAAAGCTTCAGCTCTTTACAATCAAGTTGTGCGTGCAGCTGTGTGCTTTCAATGCACATCCTTCCTTGCTTGTGCAGATTTCACACCTTTGCGTGTGCATACAAAGCAATTACAATTGTTGTTATTTAAATAGAATAACTCGCCCACTAACAGCTCTTCAACTGAGCATTCTAAATCTAAACTCATGCTTTAAAATAGTTGTATGCTATGCATGAATTAAAACATATTTATTTGAATTAAATCTAATGATAAAAATAAGATAAAGCTAACTTAACTAAAGCAAACTAAAACAAGACTAAAGCTAAAATTAGCTTTCCTAAAAAGCTACGGTTGGAATTAAATATGCAACACATGCATATTTCCAACACTCCCCCTTAATTTCAAATTGTATCTTTCAGTCTTCTAGAGCTGTGTTTGCTTTTTCAGATCTGCCATGTGCAAGATCAAAAACTCCCAAACAATCTCTCATATATACGAAAACTTCTTTTGCTAAAGCCTTTGTAAAAATGTCTGCAAACTGATCTTCGAATCTAGAAAACTCAAGATGAATTTCCTTGTTGTTTACCAGCTCCCTGATGAAATGATACCTCATATAAATATGCTTGTTCCTCTTATGAAAAACATGATTTTTGGACAACGTTATGGCTGAGTTGTTGTCACAAAAAATCTGTGCAGCTTCCTCTTGTTTCTGTTGTAAATCTATCAACACTCTTCTCATCCAAACAACTTGACAGGCTGCTCCTGTTGCTGCTACATACTCTGCTTCTGCTGAAGATAACATGACAATGGGCTGTTTCTTTGATGCCCATGAAACCACTCATGTTCCAAAGTGAAAAGTATAGCCTTATGTGCTTTTCCGATCATCTATACTTCCAGCACTGTCACTATCTGTATAACCAATGAGTTTGAACTCATCTGAACTTGAATAAAGAATTCCATGATTTCTTGTTCCACGTACATACCTCAAAATTATTTTTCTATCTTTCCAATGTGAATCTTTTGGAGATTCCATGAACCTTGATATGAGGCTCACACCATACATGATATCAAGCCTTGTGGCCGTCAAATACATAAGACTTCCAACCAACTTTTTAAACAATGTTAGATCCACAAACGATCCTTCATCCTCTTTGCTCAACTTCAAACCTACCGCAACTGGTGTTGGTGCTGACTTATAATTCAACATGTTAAACCTTTTCAAAACGTCACTTGCATACTTTTCTTGTGAGATAAAAACTTCACCTTCTGATTGTTGAACTTCAATACCCAAAAAATAATGCATAAGACCAAGATCTATCATCTCAAACTCCTTCTTCATGGCTGATTTAAATGACTCTGTAGATAGATTTCCAGTAATGATCAAATCATCTACATATAAACAAACAATTAAAATTTTACCTTGCTCATTTATCTTGGTGTATAAGGTAGGCTCACTGCTACTCCTACTGAAACCATTCTCAATCAAATAAGAATCTATTCTGCTGTACCAAGCTTTAGGTGCTTACTTGAGACCATAGAGCGCTTTCTTCAATCTGTATACTTTTCCTTCATGACCTTCAATCTCATAACCTTTTGGCTAATTTACATAAACTTCCTCTTCAAGGAATCCATTTAAGAATGTTTATTTAACATCCATCTAATAAATAGGCCATTTGTTTTGAGCTACAATTGCTAAAACCATTCTTACCGTGTCCAAACGTGCTACTGGTGCAAATGTTTTGTTGTAGTCAACTCCATATTGCTGCGTAAAACCTCTTGCAACCAGCCTTGCTTTTTGCTTTTGTACTTTTCCATCAACATTGTATTTTTTCTTGTAGACCCACTTGACTCCTATCACGTCCTTTCCTTTTGGAAGATCCATTAGCTCCCATGTATGATTCTTCTTTATAGCATCAATCTCATCATCCATGGCTTTTTCCCAAACTTCATTCTTTATAGCCTCTTCGTAATATACTGGATCTACAGCTTGAGAAAATAATGCAAAAACTGAAAATGAATTATTTGTATCAACATTATAAATCTCACTTACACTTCTTGTTTTCCGCTGCACAGGAGTATTTGATGCAGGACTGTTTTTTGGTGATGGAGTAGCTTCTGGTGTTCCCTGTGGTGTCTCTTGCATGGCTGAAGATGGCTAAAATCTTGGTGACCTCCTGACTGTAGATGGAGGTGTAGCTTGTGCTACAACTTGTGGTGCATGTCCAATATTTGTAGATACAATAGCTTGTTGCTCTAAAGTTTCATCTGTCATATCATCATGCGGAATAGATGTTGCTATACTCATTGTTTTATCTATACTTCCATCCCATGCTTCATTCTCATTAAACTGTACATCCTTACTAATCACAACCTTTCTAGTGATTGGATTGTACAACTTGTATGCTTTTGTATTCTCTGAATACCCAACAAAAATACACTTTTCTCCTTTGTTGTCTAACTTCTTCCTTAGCTCATCAGGTACATGTGCATACACTACGCAACCAAAAACTATGAAATGTGAAACATTGTGTTTCCTATTAGTCCATGCTTGTTGAGGAACCATGTTCCTAACAAGTTTCGTTGGACACCTGTTCAAAATATAAATAGAAGTTGCTATTGCTTCTGCCCAATACTCATTTGGAAGATGTTTTACCTTCAACATGCATCTCGCCATCTCCATGATGGTTCTATTTTTCCTCTCTGCCACACCGTTCTGTTGTGGTGTATATCTAGTAGTAAACTGCTTGTGTATACCATGATATCTGTAAAAATTCATAAACTCATTAGAAACATACTCACCTCCTCTGTCCGTTCTAAAACTTTGATGTAGTATCCACTTTGCTTCTCCACTAATGCCTTGAATTGCTGAAATGTATCAAAGACATTTGATTTATTTCTCAGAAAATAAACCCCTGTCTTCCTTGTGTAATCATCAATGAATGTCATAAAATAAATACAACCTCCAATAGAAGTTGTCTGCATAGATCCACATAAATCTGAATGTACAATCTCAAGTGGTGCACTTGCTCTTATTGTTTTGCCGACTGGGAATGAATCTCTATGTTGCTTTCCCAAAATACAACCTTCACATACCCTTTCCGACTTCTGAATCAATGGAAAACCTTTAACCATATTTTTTCTATGTAATAAATTCAAACCTCCAAAATTCAAATGTCCATACCTTAGATGCCAAAGCCATGTTTCATCCTTCATGACTGAATGAAAAGTTGATTGTGTTCCTTCAGCGTAGGACTCAACTATATTTATGCATGAATCAGTGTAAGACTCGCTTGCTGTAGTGTAGACTTGATTTTCATTGGTGCAGGACTCATCTGTTTGAGCACAGGACTCAACAAAAGACTGATTTGGCTTAATGCAGGAGTTTGCTGCAAACTGAGCTGCTAATTTTGTTGTAAACAGATTTGATTTCTTCTTTTTCCCAGGTTTCAAAATCAATGGAAACATCCTATTGCTGCTCATCTTCACTTTTGCAATCAACTGAGTGTTAGGAGCTTTTTTCCACAATCACGCACTCATTGTCTTCCATATAGACTTGGTATCCATTCTGTACCAGTTGTCCAATACTCATAAGGTTATGTTTCAAACCTACAACATAGTAAACAGCTTGCATACTTGTTTTCTCCCCATGTCTTGTTAGATTACTAACCGTGCCTTTTCCTTTCACAGACAAAATATTGTTATTTCCAAGAGTTACATTACTCTTAACTTAATCATCCAAACTAGAAAACAAATCTAGATTACTTGTCATGTGATTACTGCAACCTAAATCTAATTACCATACATCACATGGACTCTCTTTTGAAAAATTACATTCAATAGGGGATAAAGAAGGTATTGCTTCGGCAATCCTTGTGCATGCAATAAACATAGGTTTAGAAATAGAACTTCCAACATGATTTTGATTTTGTCTCTCCTGATCATATTGATTTTTCTTGCAATCATAAGCATAGTGCCCATACTTCTTGCAATAATGACACTGAACATGAGACTTATCTTGTCTCTGACCATAACTCTGCTCTTGATCTTGTCCTCTTCCACCTGAGTTTGATGAACCGCTGCCACGTCCTCTAGATGGACTTCTTCCTTTGCCTCTTGGGCTGAAACTTCCTCTTCTTTTGCCACAACTACCTGTTGTCTGGGATGCAAAAGCTTGATCTACACTTGCATGTGATCTATTCATCCTCTGTTCATGATTGATTAGTGATGCATGTAACTCATCAATAGAAAACTGACTTAGATCCTTAGTTTCTTCAATATCAACAACTAAAGGATCAAATTTTGTAGGCAAACTTCTAAGCAATTTTTCAATAATCCTTCTGTCCTCAAGAGTCTCACCATGGGATTTGATTTGATTGACTAAGCCAACTACATAAGTAAAAAATGATTCTACAGAATTTGAATCTTTCATTGCTAAATTCTTAAAATCTCTATGAAGTAACTCTAGCTTGGCAGTTTTTACTTTCTCCTTACCTTGATATGCAACTTGTAAAGTATCCCATACAGCCTTTGCTTGACTAGCTGTTGCCACTCTTGGAAGAATGCTTTCATGCATTGCCTGATGAATATAGAAAAGATCTTTTCCGTCCTTCTTTCGTAACTCCTTCAAAGTATCTTTCTCTGCTTGAGAAAGTGCAGTATATGCTGCCGCATTTGTGGGCTCTGTGTACCCATCTTCAACGATCTCCCACATGTCTTGAGATCTGAATAGCGCCTTCATGTTCAACGACCAGTATTTGTAATTCTTTCCATTAAATTGCGGTATCTGCATACCTGATGTAGAAGCCATAGCTTGCTACCAATTTAATAAGCTGCTGGAATAACCTTGCTCTGATACCAATTTGTAGAAAATCTGCAGTCTTATACAACAAACAACATAAAATAAATAAACAGAATACTTAAATAACTTGCATAAATAGATGAATATTCGAACCAACACAGCTGTTCATAATCTCCATTAATTAAAGCTTCATCATACTCAGAGCTTCAGCTCTTTAGAATCAAGTTGTGCATGCAGCTGTGTGCTTTCAATGCACATCCTTCCTTGCTTGTGCAGATTTTACACCTTTGTGTGTGCATACAAAGCAATTACAATTGTTGTTATTTAAATAGAATAACTCACCCACTAACAACTCTTCAATTGAGAATTCTAAATCTAAACTGCTGCTTTAAAATAGTTGCATGCTATGCATGAATTAAAACAGATTTATTTGAATTAAATCTAATGATAAAAATAAGATAAAACTAACTTAACTAAAGCAAACTAAAACAAGACTAAAGCTAAAATTAGCTTTCCTAAAAAGCTTCGGTTGGAATTAAATATGCATATTTCCAACAATAATAGGAGGTAGTTGAGCTAAGTCGCCACCTAGTATGATTGATCAGCCACCAAAGTATTTGTTTGTAGCCTTTGGGAAGGGCTGCCGCAAATGGGCATTGATATCATTCAATAGTCGTGGCCCACTGAAGCTCATCTCATCTATTAAAATGTAATTCATCTATTTCATTATTTCTTGGAAATGGAGCAATGTTTGACACTGCAGTGCCTGCATGCCATGAATTGGGATTGAAAGTGTTGCATGTATAGTAGTGCCATTGATATGAAAATATGTAATCCCTATTGGTGCAAGAAGTAGCGAACAAGATCCTAGTGCATTAGAAAGGGAATGTAGTACATGAGAGATTTTCCTGACCAGGTATGATTTACTAGTGCCAGTTGTTATGTGAATGATAATTTTAAGCACGGGTGCAATGGTGCCTTGAATAACGTGCGTTCTAAGTATATGTAATGTAAATTGTTGTTGTGTAGATAACATATTTGTATCATTATTTTACGTAGCTATGTGTGAGGGTGGATGCAGTTGCATTTGAATGGTTTCGATAAAATTGGGGTGTTGTTTCTTGTAATGCATATTTAAGGTGGCAATCCCCCCAAATAAGCATGGTATCAAGCTCTCATAAGTTAAACATGTCGATATCATCCATCTGAATAACACCTGTTGGGTCTGCGCGATAGCAGTTCCCATTCTTCCATTTCTGATTTGTCCATATTATCCGTTTCATCTCCTGAACCGCTGGTTTCTGAGATATTATCAGGTGTTATGGGTGATCTTTGATTGTACCATGGCTAGTAGGGATGCTGGAAGAGTTCCCATGTGCTACAGATTTCAAATGATGTAGTACCTATATCAGTTTGAATACTTTGGAAGGGTTTGTAGAGTAAAAATTCACTCAAACAGAAGATGCCACTTACAGTATACAACCCTATTTGCATTGTATGACCATGACCTACATACTTCTATGAGTGACAGATCCTCTAGCAATTTTGGCCGATGTAGGTACGTCTGAATAACTAACGGTGGAGCAGATTGACTTGTAGCAATGGTCATGATGCGCTTAAAGATTTTACTACCAACAGAGAGTGATAGGAAGGGGCGGCTGCATACCAAGAGTGGTAATTTTTGTAACATGTGATAAGTTTCCTATGCCCTAATATCATGGTCTACTAACATTTCTGTTAAGAACTTCCTGTATGCAAGAGTGAAAGGGTTGTGTATTGTGGCATCATTTGAGATTATTATTAGCATGTGGTGATAAATTTATGATCTATTCGTTACCTTAGTTGTATATTTCGTTATGTACCGCAACATTACGTGTTGTGAAGTCACCGGTAGGAAATCAATTTTGGCACACCAAATACATAACGTGTTGGCATTGTGAATGTTTACCCTATCATCATTTTGTGTTGGTGTGTATGTGTTTTGTCCTTTCTTATTTACAAATAGGCTCAAAGCGGCCTACAAGGGTCATGTCACTTTATACCGATATTATAAAGTGATCCCTACTTTACACAAACATGTAGTTTCTGAGAATTTGTTGTGTCGTTAAACTCAGTTCAAAAGGTCAGTGTAATCAATTTATGTAGCTATCATTTGAATTATTGCAGTGTCTAATAAACAAGGGTCTCCAAAGGGGCTATAGTGCATTCTTGGAACTCTTTGTGTGCATACCTTTGGGTTCCATGTTGTTATGTAACAATCAAAGAATGTATTTTATGCCTATACTTGAATGTGGTTGGTCCAATCTAGTGATTTCATGTTAAGCACATCTAGTAACCATAATAAACCATGTACATGAGCTGACCCTTGATGTTGCCATTCATACCTACAAAAAACATGTGGAGTTATCCAAGATCCGATATTTGGGTATAAATATGTACAAATCCAGGCGAGGGAGGAAGAGGGGTTACATTATCAATAATCTCGGGCCTGAAATATTTTCTCTAAGATGTCTTCACATAAGTAAGTGAATTTATGTTCCATATATGTAGAAACCAAATGTGGATATGTAATAATATTGTGAACTCTCCAAGAATGTGTAGCTGCAGCTGTTGGTGGATCTATACCTGGCATATTTTGTGGAGTTATGGCCATTTATTATTAGCTTCAATTAGATTTTAAAAAAGGGGGGACCCTCTAACTATAAGATCATGTCTATCAGTTTAGCTCTAGATTTATCCTAGTATGATTTTTTCCCCTGCAGGTTGGCTCGGAACTGCATAAGTTGCGCAACATTTTTTTCGTTTGGAAGATCTTGTGAGTATTTATGAAGTTCCTCTACAGTGCTTGGTAAATCATTGTCGATGTCCTTCTTTACAAACATAGTCGAGGGTTCCTGAGTGTGGTGTAACATCATAAAGTACAGTAAAAAAATATCGGAAGCGAGGGTGGCTCCTAAACCTGTTATCATGGTATAAAATTAAGTGAAGTGCCTATTCGTGCATAGCTACCTACCGGTGCCGAGTTTATTTAAAGATATCTATTGCTATTGGGAACAATAAAGGGAAATCCATATAAAATAAATCCTCTTCGATATATTCATTGATTGGCTTTGGACTAATTGCAAACCAATTAGTTGAAGGGGTTAGGAAGTCATTTCTTGTTGTAAATATTGTTGGATTTCTTCAACCTCCGTATGCATATTCGAGAGAATAGGTACAAAATATGACCCGTGTACATTATCTGCATCCTCATCTGCCATTTCCTCACCTGTGGGTTTGATAATGTTAGCAACTGCAGAACATGACAAGAGTGGAAGACGTCATAATCTATTGGCAATGTTTGTATCTTTTTCAGGAAGCTGAGGGAGTGTTCCTTCATCAATTTATATATGCATATAGTAAGGTTCGTTGACTATCTTTTAATATAGTGCAACACTTACTCGAGATCTATTTACAAAACACTCATACACTTTATTAACTACTCCTCTTATTTTTTATCACTAAAATATCAAGTTATTCAATATGCTGGGGAAGGTACTCTAGAATAGAAGAAACATCCTGTGAGAAACTGATAGTGTGCCCACTATACTTGTATTTCCCACCATGGGCATGGGTTACCTACACTATGGGGCTAATTCTTGCAATTAACATTTTCTTCAACCTATGTAAGATTATGTAATACTTCAGGCTGGGGTCCAGGGTCCTTGTTGTTCCACGGAGAGAACCAATTTCCATTGTGTTCATTAGTGCATCTAGTACAAGTGGTATTCTCCCGCTTTATTCTAACTCCCATTCCAGGGAAGGATTCATGACATATGAAACAAACATGCATATCTACAAGAGAATCTACTTTTGCATAGAAAATTTGTCTACGCAATAACAAAAATACTTTGTACAACAAAATTGTCAAGGTGGTTGTTGGGTTTACCACTCTGTTCAAGTTCGTCCTGTATGTTGGAATATTTTTTTGGAATGATATAACTCTCTTCGGCATCTGTTCTAATCTTCTTTGTGTGCCTCGTAATTATGTCTACGTACTACACTCTAGTGCTCTTTACTATCCGTGGAGGCCAACTTCGCTTTCCAATGGCTGTGAATGCTCACCATATGTTAATGTAGCATATGAACAAGCATGAACATAAGATGTGTATATTAGTAAAATAACATTGTAAACATGTATAATGGTTGTAATGTTTAAAAAAAAGTAGCACATGTTACAGGGTAAAGGTCTTTTATAGAAAAAAAAATATAACTCTTTACTACAAGGCAATGACAATGCTCACAATAGAGGCAATAAATTATTAAGCATTCTCATGTATTCTTAAACTCAATTGTAGGTAATACAACTAAGAATACACACATATAGTTAATAAGCTTCTAAGTGTCAACAATAACAAATCGAGTGGATTGGTTTTTCAATCCAAGTGGCACACACACCTAAAAACATGGTTTATTGGGTGATGATAGATGTTATTATGTTCAAGATATTGTAAACATTTCATTACCTCTTGGAAAACCTAAATGTAGAAATCACATATATTTGACATGCCCACTGCTCGACCGAAGAACCTACTATAAGCTAGTTAATCATTGGAGTAAAATATAAAGCTTGGTTTTCACTTTAAAGCTAGTAGAAAGAATCCCCTCATTTAAGATAATTGTACAAGCTCACATATTATTACATGAACTTCTAATGTGGGCCACATTGTTTAAAAAAAATGTATTATATGTTATAAGGAACCTGTGTTTTATGGAAAAAACAATATTACAATTTATTACAAGTTAACGAGGGAGCTCACAATAGAGGCAATAACTTATTAAGTCTTTGTACATTTTTTTAAAATTATTTGTAGTTACTACAGATGCTAATATATACATATATTTAACATGTCTCTACGTATAGAGGGTAACCAATTAAATGGAATGGTTTTTTCATCTAAGTGATATACCCACCTAAAACCATGTTTCATTGGGGGATGATAGATGTTACTGTGTCGAAGATATGGGAAACAATTCGTTACCTCTTGGAAAATGTAATTATAAAATTCACACACTGAAGATTGGATTTTAGTGTAAACGTAGTAGGGAAAATATCCTCATTTGACATAAGTCATAAATCTCTAAGATTATTAGATGAGCCTCTAATGTGGGTCATATACTTTAGTTTGATTTTTAAGAGAGAAAAGAAGACCCTTTTGGAGAAGGACACAACCTCAACATAGTTGTGGCACAAGAGAATGCTAGGAAATCCATGGTTAGTGCTCTATTGGAATGTATGGGTGAATAATAATTATGAGAGTAATTATTATCTTTGGAAGATTTAGTAAATGTGTTAGTAAATAATAATTACATTAATAATTATTATTATGAGTTAGTAAATATTTGTTATATGTTTTTATATTAAACAACTATAACAAATATATTGTTATGTGAGTTTGGAATACTCACGTAGATATCTTTGAGATGGTTTGAGAGGTTATAACTACCTCTTTATTTATAGGGGAGCTATTACCTATATATGTGGATGTATATAATATTGAGAATTGATTGAATGAATGAATACAAATTATTCTTGTGTGTTAAATTATTCTTAAATTATTTTCTTCTTCTGTGATATTTTCTAAAACTTCATTCAGATCATCCTCCACATCTGGTATTATAGCAGGCATGCCTTTGTAAAGAGATCAATGATGGGGAAGATTTGCTGTAAGTTATGGTTGCCCCACCTATGTGATAATTTATTAGTTGTGATAATGAGAGCTTAGTATTAAGAATTTTTTAGAAATCTTCAGAGAAGCTCATAAACTAATTTTTTATAGATTATTTGTGTGAGAGTGGATTGGTAAGAAGTGTAAACATAGTAAATAAAGGAGACAAAGGAGTGATTATTTTCTTCATTCAAATTTGGCATCATCCTTCTTCAGATTTGGTGCTCAAATTACATCCAATAGTCATGATTACAATTATTTAAGTTGTTAATTCATCTAGAAAAGATTTTTCATGTTGGCGTCTATCTCAGGAAGTAATCCAAAGTTGAACAACTTCAAACACATGTAAAAACATCGATCTGGAAAGACCTGTTGAATTTTTACAGTAATCACAAATGATTTTGATAATCGTTGATGATTTTTCTAACTGCCAATGATTATGGACCTGAAACAAAATTGCCAGCAATTAGGAAACAATTGCAAACAATTTTGCTAAATCTCTAATGATTCCATAAGAATTTCCAGCAATTCCTAAAACCATTGGAAATATCTTAAAACTATCTTTCCAAACGCATTTTACAGTTTATAAAACCAACCTTTAGTTCTCAAGTTTTTGTCAAAACATCAAAAGTTGGGTTTTTTGTAAGATTCAAAGCTTCATCATGTAGATCAACAATTTTTGTATCATGATCCTTAAAGATAAATCAAGATGATTTAGCAGCATGCCACCAGAGGCTAGAGGCATCAGAGTTTGGAGGTCAACCAATGACCTCTCCTCAGTCACCAGTGACGGGGCCACACAAAGGTTTGGTGACGTGTGTGTAATTTACTTTCAGTTTGTGCAGTGTGCTTTCTGCTGTGTTTTTCAGAGTCCCAGTTTCAGTGAGCTTTAGATTTCAGTTGTTCTTGTTTAATAAGTGGAAATTTCACATTGACGGGGAAACATGATCCAATATTCCATTTCTAGTTTTTAGTTTGTAATGTGTGAGCAATTGTTCCTATGTTATTCCTTGCAGTAAGATATTGAAGAGGGCTGATAATAGTACTTGTCACATCATGATGTGGTTGTAGTTAAACCACCTGAAAACCTTCATTTTGTAGGTTTTTCATAAACTAATTTGTAAAACCACCATTTTTGGTTGTTGGTAAACCATATGCAAAACCATCACCTTTTGGTTTGTGGTACTTAGCTTTGTAAAACCACCATTCTCGGTTCATGGCCAACTGTATGTAGAACCATCTGTCAAGTTTGTGATCATCTTGTGAAAATCACCCAATCATGAAAGAATGTACAAGTACAAAGATAAATGTTCCCTATATTCACACAAAGGGGGAATGTTACGAAATCTATGGTTAGTGCTCCATTGGAATGTATGGATGAATAATAATTACAAGAGTAATTATGTTAGAAGAGGAAGTTAGTAAATGTGTTAGTAAATAATAATTACATTAGTAATTATGATTATGAGTTAGTAAATATTTGTTATATGTTGTTATTTTAAACAACTATAACAAATATATTGTATTGTGAGTTTGGAATACCCACATAGATAGCTTTGAGATGGTTTGAGAGGTTATAGCTACCTCCTTATTTATAGGGAATCTATTACCTATATATGTGGATGTATGTAATATTGAGAATTGATTGAATGAATGAATACAAATTATTATTGTGTGTTAAATTATTCTTAAATTATTTCTTCTTGTGTGATCTTTTCTTTAACTTCATTCAGATCATCCTCCATAGAGAATTGGCCACAAAATAATTAAGGCATGTCAACACACTACACCATTATGATATGGTGAGGGTATTTCCTATTGTGGAAAAGGACTAACATAATTGTAAACCTTAATTATAAGGAAAACACCATAGAGTACTATTCTATAAGGGTACCTATTAGTCCCCTAGAAAACATGAGGTAGTACATAACAACCTTTGTTTTGTACTCATGTAGGTTAATTTCCCTAGACATACCCTAAGATGATCAATGTGAATTTGTTAATAGGGAAACTGAATCCACTTCATATTTATAGACTACACCATATCTAGTCTTTGTTCATTTTGGAGTTTTTTAGAACACTAATTATTTTTTTATATGACCAGTTACAGTCTCCCTTTCTACTAACTTTTATTATTATCTTCTTCACTATTTTTGTGGGATTTACTCTCTGCACTGTATGAGTTAGTATTGCTTGCCTAATAACTACTACATCATTTCTATGTGTGTCCCTTACTTTAGGTTCACTTGCATATCACTATACATAGCCCACATTATGAACACACGAATATATTTTTAACAAAATAGAATTTAGTAGCTAATGTTATTGGGATGAAGTAAGAATTTATAAATAACCTTCCAGCTCCAAAAGCGTACATTTAAGCCTTAAAATAAATTGATAGTCTGCCTACTTCTCTAAGAATTAGAAGAGGGTGTCAATAAATAATGGTAGAAGTGAGTTATTTTAACAATATAGTAGTCACGAGTAGCACATTTATTTCCACGTGTTCCCCTTTTATTGGGGCAAACGTACGGTCAAATGTTAGTCAGCTATACATTTCTAAGCTCCAAATGCTTCACCTTTCATCTCCCTGTGAAATGACAAATGTTTTTAAAGATTCGAGGTTCTAAGGCACAAGCTGTAGAAGAAGTTTGCAGGGAAAAAAGCTTGTCATATTTTAGAATACCAAACTATGAATTTCGAAACATCGAAGTTATCAAATTTTTATAAAGAAAGCAAAATTGTTTGTAATTCAAAAATTTCATTTTGTAGGAAGGGAACCTCATTACATTTGTATAATCCATTAGTTCAATTACAATCAATTTTGTAAGGTAGATATGCTAGTGAATAAAAGAAAATATCCATATAACAGGACTTAAATTGATGATTTGGTTACAAAATCTCGTCAATGTTCGAGACGAGGAAAGCGATGTATGTTATAAATGCATCGAAACTCATGAAAAAATATTTAACGAGAATTGCGGGTTTGTTATTCTGATAATTAGTATAGAAAGTGTGGTGAGCCATTTTCTGGTGACATATGCAAAATGGCATCATCTATTGTTAACACCTTAAAAATACATGAATGAAAGCATACATAAACCTACTGGTAATGCCAATAATATTTAACTACAAATTCTAGTCATTTCAATATGCATACTAATCCAAACATGATAAAGACAATGGTGTGTGTAGTTACTGCATTTACCATGGTAAAAGACCTAGTTTTTAATGGGAGTTACCTTACCTAGAAGCATTATGTGTAAATATTTCTATTTTTTCTTGTTTTTATATTTAATGTCAGATCTCAAGGATGGACTGGGTAGTGGGCATTGCTCTTCTATCTGTCACACATATACATCTTTGACAGAGATACATACCATTCTACCTATGGCTTTAATTCACTATCGGTGGGCATCCATAGGCCCTATGGAGAATACCAGAGACACCTTCCTTTTGATGGGAGTGATAATAATGTCCTTGTAACAACTATGTTTTTGGTCAAAATATAAGGCTGGGAACCAATATAGGTAAGCATTATCATGATTCAAAACAATTTCTTAAGAGCCTTATGCATAGCATAGTTACAATACCATTTACCATTTTATTATTAGGGAAAATGTTAGTGCTCATCTGATTATAATGATGTACGTTTCTCATATTAGCCCATTGTTAGGACAATACAATAATATACTTTATTCCATGCACATTAGATATACATATCATTAAAAGAAAATACATCTCAAATTTGTATATTGATTGCACTAACTTTAAAAAGGCAGCACATGCTATAGGGAAATTGTTTTGTATGATACAACAATATTACACTTTATTACAAGATAATGGGTATGTTAACAACAGGGGCAGTAACATATTTTCCCTTCGCATAGTTTCCTCATCTCAATTACAGCTACTACCAAGAGCAATATGTGTATATATTTAACAGGCCTCGAACTGTACAAGTCAAGCAATTAAATGGTGTCTGTATCTAACAAAGCATGAACAACACCATCATGAGTAAGGGAGTTCTCTTTCTGAGTGGCATGTATAACAATACACTTGAGACGTTCTTTTTGGTTGTATAGCTCCTTTTTAGCTATCACAATGAATTCATATATACGAAATAAGACCTGCTCAAACACTATGGGTAGTTCTCCAGATGCCCGGTCTATGTGGTATAAGGCTTGTGTAGATACACCTATTATAGTAGTGGCGGCATCCTCAAAAGCAGTTGCCCAAATTGTTCCTATTGTATCTCCCAGCAACAAATTAAATGTATATTTGTACTCGCATTGCGAGAAGTACATTTTACATTTAGGGAAATTCCATGTGTTGTCTACAGTTGGAATCATTTTCTTCCATAATTACTTATCATTGATAACATTAGTACAAGTCGCGTAGCAGAAAGTGTTCATTTTAACATGAATTATAGTAGCTCACAATAACACCTTGGTCGACACCTCCACTTGTGACAGTTGTTGAATACTAACAAGATCCATGGGACCGAGTTTAACATTACTTATTGACAATGGAACATGTTGATAGGACTCTGAGTTAAGCCACCTCTTCAAATCCTCTGCCTCTGGTAATATAGGGTTGATAAAAGCACCGTGAATTCAAACCGGTTGAAAGGGACATGCCATTGAACGATGTTACTTTAGCTTGTTTCAAAGATCCAATCGGAATTGCAACTGGAGGTGCAACACATAAATCATCTAACATGATGCCTTCGTTCTAACTAAAAATGCACCATAAAGTAAGATCTATGGAATGGCCAGATGTGTCAGAAATTGATAAAGTGCGCTTTTTTGTTTCTGTTCCATCCCCTTTATGTACAACGGAACTTGTAAAGACAGAACACAAAAAATCAATTATATCAACATTTGTATTAATACCCATATCTTTAATTTCCGCAATGCTCCTAAATTGGAAGCTGTAAAGAGGTATATTGAATTCTTCATGAGAACATCGCTGGACAACAAAGTTCTTGTTCAGTATAATTTCCCATAGGCTCTCACACTGACTAAATTTCTTGATTGCATATTTCAAACTACCATTACAAATGTTATAAACCTTCCCAACTTGTACAGTGTTAAAAAGGTTTTATCAGAATCTCCAAAGGCTATTATGGGAACGTCATCCCCAGTAAAATCCATGAGACAAAAATTAAACACCTGCCCAAGGTCCCTGTTGTTAACAAAAGGATGTAGCATTACTTTTCTCGTAACACAAACTTTAATATTCCATTTAGGTTTGTATGGATTTAATTTTCAAATAGGTGTAATTGCAGGGTAATAAGTTGTAGCAATACCTTGTCCACGATCACTACATCCAACTGTGTTAGTGTATATGCCTATTACATGCAGGGAACTTCTACTAGCCATTGTGGCGGAAAAAGGGTGTTTGCATGTGTCTTACCATAGCTGTACATAATAAGTGCATGCATAAATACCCATAAATTACGAACAAGGAAATGTAGAACCAAATATACATAAATCAAGTACAACATGGCGCAAAATATGCACTGCCAGAAAAAGGTACGGCTATTTACAATTGATCAACATAACACACCAACATATTAGGCCATACATGAATGCATGTAAAATGTAAAAAACACACAAGTGTGTATTACAGACGGTAAACTGAATCTCTAAATAAACACTATTTATAGTATCTTTGTAACATTGCATGCAATTGCTGGCATGTCAGACTATTTGGCAAAGAACTGCATCCAGGATTGATCTACACGGGGAAAGCAAGTTCCAAGTGCCTCATCAGCCACCAAAATAGGTGGAGGGGACTTCCCTATCAACATGTGTCACCTCCGGCTCTGGGCTTATGCATCTTAAAAAATGATGAATATTCTTTCACAATCCCATAAATGTGCATAGTAACGGAGGGTGGACCGATTAGGGAGTGCACATATATGTTCACCACAAGATTACAATGCACAATTTATAGTAAACGTGTTACTACCTAACTTACAATAGTAGAAGAATGTATTGAATAATGGTAAAGCTACCTGATAACGTGCCTAAAACACAATACCTATCCCTGCCTTACTAAATAATACCAAAACCCAAACACAAAGTGGAGCATGTTTTTTGAAAAAAAAAAAGCAACATCTGCACTATTTCAAATTTATATATACTAGCTGGTGCAACTGTAATAAATATTGATATTCAATTTAACACCTAAAGAAGCAAGAAGTAAGCCTAAAATAGCTATAATCTATGGTCTCTAAAAATTATTGCTTGCCCCTTCACTCGCTTTAAAACCTTAAAAGCGGGGGAAAGAGCTATAAAGCCACATGCAACAGTTACTCCGTATTACAAAAATTAATAAATCTGTAAGGCTAAGCTCACAAATATTAAGTGTGAATACAAATACTGTAACATAACCTTTTCCACATCCAAGACATAAATGATTCAGCACTCAAATGAAACGTTCTGAGATATTTAGTTATGTTTGAAATCACAGAGAAAATGCTTTAATTTTGTTTACTATTTTGCTAACGAGTATCTGTTATAAATATAGTGTTTTACCAGATAGTTAACACATGTATATGGTATCTACATCACGTTAACTGTAGTCTGTAGCAGAATTTAGGAAAATATTCATATCATACATTGGAAGTTGGTAATTAGTGAAAATGTTGTAATTAATCTGATATTGCTTTCCTACCGACTGGGAGAATCCATGGGGTACCCCATTGTTTATTTGAATTTGTGTTTAGAAAAAGTTAAGGACAATCATTTCCAACCCGAACAGAGAATGCATGTTTGAAAAGTCCAGGGGCATTTGAAATCAGATCATCTAGCCCCACCAAAATATTGTTTATTTAAATAACAGCAATTGAATTTGTGTTTAGAAAAAGTTAAGGACAATCATTTCCAACCCGAACAGAGAATGCATGTTTGAAAAGTCCAGGGGCATTTGAAATCAGATCATCTAGCCCCACCAAAATATTGATGGAAACAAATATTGAATCTATAGAAGTTTCGAGGAACCTTTTCAAGGCGTGTTGTGTCCAAGGGGAATCTATTTCACCTGCCTTCCTACACAGAACATTCCTATTTATTTCTGGAATTATAGAATCTGATTGGAAGAAATAGATCAAAATTACCTAGAATTTGGGTATGGCTCGTAAGTACTTTATTAAAAATTACAAGCCTAAGCTACTGTATTCTTGTCGACCACTAGTCTAAACCATTATCATGTTTTCCAAACCAAAGTTTTAAGCGTAATGACCCAAATAGAATATATTCAAACAAACTACGAAACAAACCAAAAGCATTATTTCCAAAACCTCAAAAAATGAAGAGGAACATAACAGGTCAGACCAATCAAAAATGGTGACCAAGAAAATACGTACATGAGCAAAGAAACAACGAAGCCCAAATCCAAGCCGAAGAAGCACACAATTATAAGACAAAAGGTGGAGGGAGTACATGATAAGACTGAAGAAAGTACAAACAAATTACAGTTCCAATTTCATTACATCAATGCATATCAAAGGAAAAAATATCTCAGCTCTTCGAGAACACAGCTAACATATAATATCCATTCACAGAGGCAAGAACAAATCTAAGCTACCCAAAAGACACGAACACATATAGAAAAAACATGAAAGAAGTTTATACAAGTGCATAATAGAGGAATCAAATCAGAAAGTAGGGTAGTGCATACACTGTAGACGGCATACGGAAAGGCTTGGAAGTGCATGGAAGTTTTACAGTAGCTAAAACTAAAAGCATATAATAAAATGCAAACCAATTTTGGCCAAAAAGAAATACCTACGTGAGCAGGATGAGCCAAGCCACGAAGTAGCACAAAAGGAGAGTGTATAGATGCAGACAATGTGCCAAACAAATCCAAGCTGGAGGGAGTAGATGTGGTGGTAACCAAAGCCAAAAGAACTACATAAATAAGCTGGCTACCAGCGGAGAGTGAGGCTAACAGGCAACAGGAAAGCACATATGACACACTAGGCACAAAACAACAAGTGGTTGCAAAATAAAGGGTAGGTAGGCACGCAAAATACACCATAGGAAGGGCCAACCAAAAAAGAAAAACAAACCACAGCCTAAGGGAACATGAAACAACACTGTAACGGGAGAAGCATGATGAAATAACCGGAGAGAGTCGTACTATAAAGGACGACGAAGTTGTAAATACTAGCAATTGCACGTGAGTTGCAAGTTATGGAAGGGAGTCGTACATGTTTAATAGGTCACTTTCAACTACATACAAACATCCACTCAAATTATGCTTTGATGGTTGTCCATTGCCTACTCTAAAGATCCCATATTGATTCAAGATAAGAGGATATTGGAAAAGGTTGCCGAATAAGGATTACAATTTCCAAATCCATGTACTTACAATTATGGTATTCCATAATAAGATATCACATTCAGTCTTTTGGTTAAAAAATTTGTGTCCGTATCAATTTCCAAGGTCTTGTCACCACATTTTACATACAATTGAAATATGGCACATTTAACTGCTATATCATGCAAAAAAGCTTCCTATTATGTTTGCCAAGGTGAACTAATCGGGTTTAATAACTTCTTGACATTGCATTTGGAGAATTAGTCTCAATGACTCCTATCAAGAATTTAATCAAAAAGTTTGCATGACTACCACAAGGATTCCTATGAATGCCTACTTTGATGGCTCGGGTTGGGTGTTGGTTAGACAAAGGTGGTAGGTCATGGCTTCCAACAACATGTTTATGCTAATGTGACTCAACAAACAACACTGAAAAATGCTATGATTTAAATCTCCCTTTTTGACAGAAGTTGGGAAGGACGCTGGAAAACGTCATGGGCTTTGGATTTACACCCGACAATTGAGTTTGTTGTTCCATGATGTATATGTCCCACAATCGTTGTACTCCATAAGGTGACATATCTACTATATATTTAGGTGAACAATTCCACTACTAAAATCAGCTATATGTTTACACCTTTGACATCTCTCATTGCTAGAGGAGTATGCAACTTTTTATATTAAATATGGAATAAATTTTGAAAAGAAATACCCAAAGTTTATTCTAAAAATGTCAATCTTCTTGTCTCCTCTCTAATCCCGCGGAATAAACTCTGTGTATAATAATGGTGGCCCAATCAATGTCATTACTGTGTTCTTTCGTTGACCGTAACTTGCCGGTGCATCGGCGTTGACTGGCCACTGGTTAACACCGACCACAGGTTAAATAATGGAAGTTGCTATCTGGTTAAGCACCGACTGTTGAAAAAATAGTTGACGTGTTGGCAAGATACGCTCTTCCGAGTTCTTTTGGTTCCTGATTCTAAAGTGATAGCTATTGCAAAGTAGAGATCCCCATAGCTACATGTTTCATTGTAAAGATCTTTGATGTCAAGCTCTTACATATTGCAGCTAGCTTCAAATACAAATTTCAACACTGCCACATTCTAGTTTGTAGCCACACTACTACAAGGGGAAGGGGGCGGGGGGCGGGCCTGGGGCATCATTTGTCTCAAATAGAGACAATAAAAAAGTTGTATATCGTCTCTATTATTGTCTCAAAGCGGGTGTCTCTAATATTGTCTCTCAAGAGACAATAATGATTGATACATATTTTGTCTCTTGAGAGACAATATAATTTTTGTCTCTCTAGAGACAATATCATTATTGTCTCCTTAGAGACAATACCGAATACTAACATTTTGTCTCTCTGGAGACAATACTAATTTCAATTTGTATTGTCTCTCTAGAGATGATACGAATTTAAAGAATGAAAAATATGAATTTTAAAACTACACAATAACCAAATATCATATAGTGCAGTCAATGAAGTTACATATCATCTATGATATCGGAGTGGTCTAGTAATTAATTTTATAAATTAACAACAATTTGATTTAAATATTGTGCCCAATAAATGGGTCCACAAATATTTTATTAATATCAAATAAGATAAGATACAAAAGGGTGTCTGAATTCCATTAACCCTTGTAAGATAATGCTAAAATACAAAAGGGTGTCTAAATTCTGTTAACCCTTGATATACAATATATACAAAAGGGAATGCTATACAAGCTCATTATACAAGGAGACATCGAGTTGTTTCCTGATGAGCCCGACATGCATTGTATTGCTTGTCTCACTAGAATGTTCAAGGCTTACTTGCATGACCTCCTTGTTGCAATAGTCTTCAATTATGGGATGCCGATGCACCCCAAGATGATTAGAAAAAAAAGGTAGTAGAGCATCTTCATACACTTCTTCGAGAACTTCTAGCTTGTCATTGAAAATGCCAGTGTACATCTCTTTGATTCATCCATCGGATTCACTTTTAGAAGCCTAATTACTTTATACTTGGCTTCTTCTATGCCAACTGCAAAATAAAATGTTTTGCTTCAGAATCGGACATGATGTGAAATGAGATAAAATTCTAATTATAACTAAATATTATCCTACCCAAAATCCCATTATCTATGGTAATTTCCAATCTCAAAATATACTTCTCTCGGTTCTATTTTAATATGATCATATTATGTGATTATCAAAATATACATTATTTAAAACCTGTGTTAGATATTTGTGAAAGAATATCAGATATAAGTTAAAGCCAATGAACCTGTGGAGGGATCTTCTCCTTGCGTTGGAGGACAAAATTGAGGCATATTATCTAAAACACCAATCATAGCTCCCAAAGTGAGATCTTGATAGGTATGTTTTATTTGGGATTCAAGGTTTTGTAAATCCCCAGCATCCACCAAAGCACAAAAAAGCCTACACAGTAACAAACAATTATAAATTATTTTTAAATGACATTTTGCTTTAAGAATATAGTCTTTTGATATTTTATACAGTGGAAAATTAGCCAAGTATTACATGGATAGTCTCTGAGATTTCATTCATCTGAGACATAGAAGGCATCCTTCGAAAATGAAATGCACAGCTTGATTGAGCTGTTGTTGGTCATCTAATTATTTCATGTGCCTGTCCATCGCACACAAGTATCTCAGGAGTTGTACACATTGAGCCCTGTTTTTGGAAATTTGATCTATTTGGTCCAACAAATATCTGACAACACACAACCCTGCTGCGAGGGAGTGAGTCTAAGATGCTTCTTTGAAAAAATCAATAACAACTTTTTGGGTTTCACGATTAAAACTAGACTTAAAGCACGCCTGTTACAAAAACAGAGAAATATTAATCAGCAAAAAGAACAAGCAGGATTCATTTATAATACAAAGTGATGAACTTCAATACCGTGCAACGATTTCTCTCTGCACGCTTCAACACCTCTTCCACTAAATTCTTGCCAAAGTTTGTGTAAGAAGAAACTAAGGGAGAGGAGCCAAGACTAGTAATGGTGAGGGTATTTGTGAAGTGAACTAGTACCAGCTTCTTGTGTTACATCAAATCACATCAAAAAATCACCCAATCACATGGCTGTATTGTGTTGGCCCTGATTTAAATCCATTTAAAAACCACTTTCCAAAATGTTCAAAAACAAATTTATTAAGAAAAAAAAAATCTTTTAAAGGGTTTTTTTTTATAAAAATTTTGATGTAGCAAAATGTATGAATATTATATTCTATAGTTGTAACATAACTACAAGATAGAGAGTAAGAGAGACAAAAGTTGTGCTTTACCTTGTCATTTTTGTTGGCCATGGCTTCAAGGCATTCCTGAATGATAGAGATTAAGTTGTCGAGGCTATTGACATCTTCCACCATTTCTGTAACAGTCGTAAGATCTATTACAATCTCATTTTCTGAGGATCAAAATGTAGAGCAGTAGGTGTTGCCCATTGTTAAAGAAAGCACAAAGAGAATACTGAAGAGATAAGAAATCTGTATGTCTGAATTTGACGACTGTAAGAAAACAGGGGAATTTCAATGCGACTTTTCTGATTCATAATGTGAAAGATGGTTGTTTTATTGGCATCTAGGTTTATAAATGAAAACATATTGTTGTGCTACGACAGGATTCCTAGAGAAGAAAGTGACGGAAGCGACTCTGAACTCAAGTATCTTAGCACTGATTCCTGGAGTGATTGTTGTGATAATGATAAATTATCCAGCTCTTTAAGCAATACCAGCGACAGATCTGAAGGGACCTGGGATGCTGTTTATGAAGATTCAGGGTTTGATCATGAAAATTCATGGCATTTACGTGACAGAGACAGGCTTGGCAGCCTTTATTTTGAGTACTTCGAGAAATCAAAACCTTATGCAAGAGTGCCTCTGATTGACAAGGTAAACCTTAATATTCTTATTATAGTTAATTAGTCTGGAACAACCATGTTCTATCCTTTCTCGTCGCCTAACAGAGGCAAATTCATTCATGTGGTTTCTAGGGAGAATAAGACACAAAAATCCTGGTGTAAGGGTCGCCCTCAATTCTTATCAAACTAAATGAATGACAGAGTCCTGAAGTTGACCCCTACTGTTTGGAATTCTCTGTATTTGACAGTTTGTTCTTGCAGACCCTTGATTGCAGAGATAAATTCTAATTTATTAGTTGACATTTGCCTTCAGATCAATGATTTTGCACGAGGTTATCCAGAGCTAATGTCCTTGAGAAGTGTAGATCTTTCTCCAGCAAGCTGGATGGCAGTTGCCTGGTAAGTTTTTAGAATCAATCCAAGGTCATACTGAATTTTGTGTTCTTTCTGTTCAATTACATAGATAAACCTCTTTTGGTAAAACTGATTTTCCGCTCCTAATCAGGGAGGCTTATGGTACTCCTCTTATTGATGTGTTGTCTATCTACACTTTTGTATTCCATGGACATATTTTGGTCATTTGCATACGTTAAGATAATCTCATTTTTATCTTTCAGACTTGTATGACATTTTTAATTATAATGAAATACTTTTGGAGTTTCGTGTAGGAGTTTGAAAATCCCTATGTTTTGAACCTTCATTCCCAACCTTTCTTTAGGGGAGATCTTTGTAAATGTCTGCTCCCTAGAAGGACTCAAAAGGTTGGGTTTTTGAAATTCATACACAGCTACCCTAGAGGTGTTTAATCAAAATTTCCTTCTTTCGCTTATTCTGAATTTACTTATGCAACTAATAACTTATTGATCTGGATTTCAGGTATCCTATTTATCGTATCCCATCAGGAAGAACCATTAAAGATTTGTCAGCATGCTTCTTAACTTATCACACACTGTCACTCTCATTCCAAGATGGTCGGCAACTCTTTCACATGCATATCCAAACTTAACCACCACCCCTATATCTTCCAGGGCAATCTTGAATCGACTCATAGAATTCCTGTAAAATGTAGAATCAATGAAAGAAAGATCATTCGATTGCAGACCAACGTATTTCCACTCATCATCTAACAAGAAAGACACAGTAGGTGATTGATATCCCATGTGGGTTTTTAACCATTTTCCTTCCATTACGATTCTTTTGAATTCTTTAGGCAGCGACCCACCAGAGGTGACTACTAAGTGCTGAATACACTGTAAGAGGATAATGGCTTCATCTTGTCCAGTAGAGAAAGGAAATCCAGATACTGCAGCATTTGGTGGTTTTAGGTCTGGAATATCTACTGCTCTAAGACCATTGGTGAAAAAGTGTTTCAGAGAATTAGGTCCTCAGCCAGTCAATCCAACAGCACAAGACAGAAGTTGTAGGTAATCATCTGACAGTATAACAGCCTCTTGTGCAGCCCATCTATTGTTACCCATTAGCTTAGCCCACTTCCCTATGGCTGCTGGGACAAGTTTCGTTTGACCCTTACGGAAAATGGTTCCTGAATCATTAAGCACTGGCAATGTTGAACATAAACCTTGCATTTGTTTAGAATGAATAAAATTGTTTTCCGAAGAAAAATGCAGAAACTGAGCAGCATGTACAACAAATTCCTTATTTCTGGAGACGTGAACTTCTTCAATAAGCCCCTTGATGAACATTGAAATGGAAAGTTCTGTAATTTTAGCATGGGCGTTCAGCCATCGTTGTAGACCTGCCCACTGATGAGCACCCAAAATTTTCATGGCCATTAAAGTATTTTTTCGTATGAATTTGTAAGGTGCCATGCTTCTCAGCTCCTTATTCCATCTTATAAACCATTCAATGTCTTCTACTTTGTTGGAAAAATACACTCTCTTCTCACAAGAAGCAGATATGTCGCATAAACTTGTCCAAGTGACATTGCATAAATAATCTTCATTATTATACTTAAACAGTGGAAAATACTGGAGGTTGGCACGAATTCCTCTTTCCCTCCAGTATTCAGCAACAAAGCAAAGAAGTTGAACATATAAATCTTCAGAAAAGCCATGCACCCAACCAGACGTCTTCACAATACAAATGGAGTACCAGTCGTAAGTTACATACTACACACCCAAGAATTCCAAAGAAACTAAATTGTCCATGCTTGAATGTATTATAAATACTCTGGTGGACCAAACAACATTGGGATTTTCCATACCTTCTTCTGTTGCTTTTTGCAGTATGTCTCTGAAGGCGGAGACTATTCGTTGAGCTTGTAAAGGTGTGCAGTATGCATTTTGGAGCTCACAAACAATGATTTCTTGTGTACTGAGTCATTCCTGAATACCATCCCAAACGCCTGCCAACTGAGCATACAAAGGAGGATAGATTGGCAAGTATTTGTCAAAGTAATACGACCTGGAAGACAGAGGAGCGGATTCCACGCTTTTCACAAGATAAAGAAACGCTGAACAAAAATCAGAGGGAATACAGTCGAGAATCCCTTTGTTCCACTTGTCATCCCACCTGATACTTTTCCTTGAGGACACCAGTAAAAATTCTACCTGTATAATGAAGGGAAATCCAGTCACCATTTCCGTTGGAAGAAATGCGTAGATACCAGCACTGACTTTGTTCCTTGTTGTGGTAACTCTTTCTTCATGCGGGAAAGTGAGTGTCATCACCCAATTGTCCACCTCTTCTCTTCCTTCCACCCTGTTCTCAGCCTTCACAGGAAATCTCTGTCTCCACATGTAATAGCTGCACTCCCTGTTGGACTTGTTTGACAGTTTCCACCTTATCATGATAGAGGTAACTAGAATATGTTCTGTAATTACCATTACAACATCTGTAGGATTTCCAATGGATGGAATGCCATATTGATTAAATGTATGTGCACCCTATAGTTGTAATCAAGACAACAATATTCAAAAAAGTTACGAAGGTAAAATAGAGTATATGTCCACAAAAATATAGCCAAAAATTCTCGTTCAACAGTAGGTAACGCAGGGAATGGTCCTTTCCTTCACTATCAACCTACTAGGAAAGAAAAACACAATGAAAGAAAAGACATGCATGACAAGATCCAAGGCAATAGAACTTACAACAGGCACAGAGGGATGTCCATAAATTCCTCTAGGTGGATACACAACAGCATAGGGAGGGGCTGTCGCATAAGGTGACAATAATGGCTAAGACCAGCACATTTACCACTCCATAATATTAGTTGAATGCTTCAACAACATGCTTCCTAAAGATTCAGAAAAAACACTGAAAATATTTATTACCTGACCTCCCCATATGTATGGATGTGGAGTTGGGCCGGATGCAAAATAAGGAGGTGGCGGGGGGGTGACACCTAGACCATAATATGCCTACACAAGAAGCATCCATCAAACAGCTTGAAGTAAAACATAATCGAATTACTCATAATCAGCAAGGGGGGTGTTTTGAGACAAGATCAGCAACATAATAATCGAATTACTCATAAGCTTGAAGTATAGAGCTCAAGATCAGCAACACTTAATAGAGTTTTTCATAAAGAATGGATATAAGCAGAAGAAAATAAATAGGATCTGCCTCACACAATCTGCCTCTGTTCCATACTACCATACTACACTAAGCATATAGATTCTCCAGTAATAAAAGGTCAAAAATTATAATTCTTACCACACTGCTTGCATCTCTTCCTCCACAAAGCAAAAGTAGACCATATGAACGAGCACTTGCAGTTACATACCTGTCAATGCAAGAAAATGATTAGCAATGGAAGATTCAACAGATACCTTACTGACTTATTGAAACGAGATCAATACATTTGTCTACAATTTTTTGAATATAACAATTCAAGTCGTTATGATTAGCCCCACATGTCACAAACTAATTAAAGTAAAATATTGATAACATTGTAATAAACAAGCCCATTTAGGTCTGAAAAAGAAATAGGATTGTTTTGACGTATCAAAACAAATGAGCAGTATGCAGGACAAATTGAAGTCGGACAAACCATTTCAAAAAAGGATGGATTCCAGGAGCTGGTGCAAGAAGATATCATGATTTGTGAGACTGAATATAGTCTCCAATCAAAATAAATAAAATCCTAATAACTCTTACCTCTCGTCATTACAAATTCACACATCATATCAAGTCTTATTCCCAGTTCTGCTTTGGGTTATTATCAACTGTGTTGATTTCAATAAATTAATGGATTATCTACAGTCCTGTAGCTCAGAGCAACTACCCTTTATCCCAGTCCAGAGCTAGTCCCTTCATGTTAGTTTGCAACTCTTCAAAATTTAGATGCAAGGATGAATTGCTCGTACATGATAAACAAAAATATTTATACCTGGGCACTGCAAACCAAAAGATAATGATCATAATAGAATTAAAGATCAATCAACCTTATTGAGTATATTATAGCCATCTCATCAAAGAGAGTATATTATAGCCATCTCATCAAAAAGAAGGTTATAGAAGTTCTTATGAGGCAAAAAAAAGCCATCTTAAACTGTATAGATACATGCTATAAATCTGGCTATCACATAAATATCTGTGTTTGACATGCATTTGAGCAGTTTTATAGACCTATCAAACTCTCAATAAGTTCATAAAACAAATCAATAAGTTCACTGGTAATGAAATAGCCAATAATTCATAAAATAACAGTCAATTTAAATCTATTTAGCCGGATAGGAAAAATGTCTATTCTTTTTTGTCCTCTTTTGACGAGGAACTATAATAGATGGTGCAACATGATAATCATCCTGAACTCTTGTCTGTTGGATTTCTGGGTTGTTTTCCAGATGAGTTGCAAGAAGGTCAATCGATTCATTTTGTCCAACAACAAAATCATCACATCCTTCTGTGGCATCTTCATGTTCACTGTCAGTTGCACCCTTTAAGGAGTTTGATTGTTGCACATCCTATTAAACAACATACTTTAGTTAATTAAATTATCACAACATTGATACTTAAATGTTTTATTATGTCATCAAATACTATAATAAACTTACCTCAGATTCATGCTCAATGACCAATTTCTCCCCTCGATCTATCATATGTTGCCGGAGCCCTTGGGAACCATGCATTAAAGCATATTTCAGATCTTCATCTGAAGCTTCCTTTCGAAATTGGTGAACCTAAGTGTACAAAGACATTTTAATTTATCAAGTATCATTTGTCATCCAATACATTCAAGTCACCGAAAAAATATAAAAAAATTAAATGAAATTATTCACTTACCAAGCTCCCACGAATACTATTATACCCACCCGACCCCAATTTATGGGACCCAATACTTGACAACCTAGCTTGGGTAGCCTTTGTTGTATCTCGAAGGCGTCTTTTACCTCCTTCTTGTGCAGATGGCATGTAGTTTGGATTTTTGAAGGACTTTCTCTTGAATTTGGCATCTTTGATAAGCTCATCCCATGTTGTTTGGTTAGTGATCCAAGCTGGTCGGGGATATCTCAAGTCATTTGTTAGCTTTGACCTTATTTTGTCTCTTTTAGAATGAATGAATTTCCGTGCATAATCCATTATGAAATCCTTGTTAAAACTGGGATTTCCAAACTCTTTTATGACATCTTCAAAGAGTTCATCTTTCTTAGAATTGGCTTGCTTTCTCCAATCCACTTGTATGGTATTTCCAAATAGGCATTCTGCGTGATGAAATAGAAATTGGAAAAATTTCGACCCCATTTCATCTTTTAAGACATTTCCATCCGAGGTTAACAAGATTGTAACCTCTTTCTTTCCTTTTGTGTTCACTGTGGAGATTGTTGCAGTCGTAGGGGTCACAGTAGCTTCCCCATATAGGTACATCAGGGGGCATGCCATTTTCTTCCTGTATGTATAGAGCATGAATGTTTGTTAGGACTATTGTAAACCATGCAATATGAAAAATTGTTGTTATGACTGTTTTATAGCACATGAATGATAATTAGGACTGTTAGGAATATTTTATACATAATTAATTATCATAAGCATACCTGTTCAGGTGCAGCAAGACCTGTACTTTCCAGCAATGTAGACTCCAATGCATGAATTTGCTTAATTACTTCCTGTCTAACTTCATAAAATTTAGGAGTATCTGGTAGGAGCGTTAAAATTTTGGCTTGTGATTCTATGATACTTGTCAAGGAAGCATGTTGTGGTGTTGGAGGGTGAATTCGGAGAGAACCCACACATGAAGGGTTACTCCTTAACTCTGGTGCTATACTATGTGTTGGCATGCTTGACGGAATTGGAATACTAAATGTTTCAATGTTGGATGTAGAAAGTATGGTACGGGATTTACTTCTCGGCGGCACTCTCATGTTAGGATTTTCTAGTGCATATGTAGAGGGCCTGCCACGATCCTTCAAAATATCATAAAACAAAATTATTAATAGTCAAAAAAAACTTCAAAGTTGTATGTAACATTGAACAACTTCACTAACAAATGAATAATAACATATGCAATACTAAATTTCCATTTCATTTCATGTATCAAAAAATATATATATTCAAAAGGACCAAAAGGTGTGCATCTTCATATAATCTTCAATAAGGAAACATTTAATGAAACAAGGAAACATGTGCAATGTATGCATTGACATAGAGAAAAAAACATTAGCAATCCACTCATAAAATATATCAAATTGTGTTATGTCCTTACAATGAATTTAAGGTTTACATTATGATTAAATAAAATCATCTTCATCTGACATTACAATTTCCTCATCTGGAGGCATGAATACACCATAATTAATGGGCCCCAGATCCACAAATAAATTAATACCATGGTTCTCATGATCTTCATCCCCTTCAGCCATAGGTAAATGATGATCAATAAAATCATCATGTTCATGTATTTGATCACCAAAATGTTGTTCTTGTCCTTCTGGAACTTCATCTTGTTCATATTCATCATCAATAGTCATGTTATCATCATCCTCCACTTGGTCATCTATGTCTTCAAGTGGATCTTCTACCTCTTCAATTACATCATGGCCTTCTACATCTTCGGAAAAGGTGACTCTTCGTCCTCTTGGATCATAATCTATCACAAAGGACCAGCCAGGGTGTTCTAAATTTGGAACAAGAAATATTTGACTGCATTGGTTTGGAAACACATAAGGTTCAGAAGTAGATTCAAACCTCGATGTATTTATCATATTGAATCCATTCTCATGCAACAAAATAGTTTTGTCAAGGCCCACTTCAATGAGCCTATACCATTCAACACGAAAAATAACTTTTTTAAAAGATGTGAAATCAAGCTCTATTATATCCTCCAACACTCCATAATACCGAAGTGTACTCGTGATTGTGTTTGTGTCATATGCATGTGAACGACACTCCACTTCAAATGGTGCTGAAATTCCACTATCATAAGTTTTCCGCTTCTCATCGATCTTCCTGATTCGAAAATGATGACCGCTAATCCACATTGCTTTGTAATATGTTACCTAAATGCATATGTACATATAATCCAATTAGATTCAAGGACACAAAAATTTAACTAAATAGTTTCAACGATAAAAATATCTTTAGATTAAACAATTTTCATCATAATACTTTATTTGTATATTACCTCCCCATTTATAGATCCTTTAACGAAATCTACTTGTTTTTTTGTCACTGCTTTCATTCCCTTGGTTGCCTCATGTTCAACATTTGTCTTTAACCAATGCCATGAGCATCTATCTGGCCATTTTCTTTTATGGCATGTAGGAAGTCCTCTATTAGAGTTTTGACCATGTCTATTATATATATCAGCCCATGCCTTCTCATCTTCTATTTTCTTTTGTTCAGCATACTTCTCCATCCATTGTAACATAAATTTAGAGTTGTATGCAACATACAAATGCAATGACTCCCACTCCTTAGCATCTACAACAAAAAGTATTTAACTAATCATTGATCTAACCATTCTTTAAAGGATGCATCATACAATACTTAGGATTTAAAAACTACTACTAACATTTAAGATTACCTTTTATCCTCTTTGAAGTTCCTTGACCCTCTAGTTTTCTATCTCCAATGGATTGAGGTTGTTGATCACCCCATAATCTTGGAGCCTCCAGATGCAATTGAGGCAAGTACTCAGATAAATGAACCATGGTTTGAAAAACCATGTACCCTTCAACCATAGAACCTTCAGGTCGAGCTCTTTGCCTCACAAAATGTTTTAGGACCTTCATATATCTCTCTACAAGCCACATTGTCCTGAGATGGATGGGCCCACATTGTTCAATCTCTTCTACCAGGTGTATAAGGTAGTGCTCTTGAGAATTGAAGAAACTTGGAGGGAAACACATTTGAATGTCACACATCAAAAGAGCAACATTCCTCTTCCAATAGTTCAGCTCATCTGGATGTATCTCTTTAGATGATACCCACCTATAAATTTTAGTAACAAGCATTAACATATCACCAGTTATAATATTTGAAAAATATATGTTAAAACAATTATAAAGACATTGAAAATGATATTTATAGAAGGAAAAAAATTAATTATTGAATAACAAATGATGGTTTATAATACCTCAAATATTTGGACAATTTGTAAATTGTTTGTGCGATGTCATGGTTGAAAGTGCTTTGTATTGCTGTAGGAAGCACATACTACACCAACATTGAAAAATAGCATTTAAACTATATATTATCTTCTACATTACTAATATATTGAAAATTTCAATTATACTACCAAGAAATATAAGATATCATGAATTACCTTTATCCAATTATGCCAATCATGTGTTTTCATTCCAGAAAACTCTGAACCATCTCTTGTGAATACGGTTTTTAATGTCGCACCAAAACCAGTTGGAAATCTTATGGCACACATAGTATCAAACATATATTGTTTCTCCTCTGCTGTAAGAACCCATGGCGCAGGATCATATGTGTTATTTTCATGTAACCACATGTTTGGCATCATATTGACGGTTTTGAGGTCCTTCCTTAATTTTATTTGGTCTTCATTGTTGGTTCCCTTTAGATGTTTCCATAAGCACTCTGCCACATTTTTTTCCAATATGCATTGTATCAAATAGATGAGCTATTGGGAGATGCTCGTAATAATCTAACTTATAAAACTTAGATAGTCTTTTCATTCCCAATGGATAAGCTCTCCCTTCCTTTTTGTCATATGCTGATTTCCACCTCAAAGGGTTCATCCTTTTTGGCCGCCTCCTTTCCTCTTCCTTTCCATTGAACTTATTTTTCTCATGCATGCGATAACGATGGTTTTGAGGTAAGAAGTGCTTGTATTCATCGTACATGGTTTTTTTAAGATCCTTTGATTGCCTAGATACAGTGTTTGGCCCACATGATGGACAACCATGTTTCCCTTTAGTTTGTAGGCCTGAAAAATCAGTATGGAAACCATATTTAATTAATGGGCAGCAACATAAATAGAATGATTACAAATGAATATGATAAATAGATTACCACAACACACAGAGAGCCCCGGAGCATCATGAATTGTCCACATAAGTATTGTACATGAAAAAGGAAGATCCTATCATTGCTAGGTTTTGATACATCATACATGTTGACACCCTTCCATAATTCACATAGCTCATCAATGAGAGGCTCCATGTATGTGTCCATATCTTTCACCTGGTGTTTTCCTATGAATAAAATGTGAATTAAAATTTAAATATATTCATGTAAATGTACATCATCTTCAAGAGAACATAACACTAAGAAGTTCATATACCTGGTATTATTAGAGTTAGCATTGCATGCTCTTTTTTCATTGCCATCCAAGGGGGAAGATTATTGTTAACAAGGAAAACCGGCCAAACAGAGTATGTTGTTCTAAGATCTCCAAAAGGATTGACACCATCCATTTCCAATGAAAGTCTTGCATTCCTTGGCTCATTTCTTAAATCAGTCCATTTTTCTTCAAGCTCCTTCCAATCTTTGCTATCAGCCACCATACGCATGACACCATCTTGGCTCCTTCTTAGTGCATGATAGTCCATAAATTTTGCCAAATCTTTACATTTGAACATCCTCTCAAACCTCAGTGTTATTGGAATGTGGTGTAGAACCTTATAAGGAACTTTCTTGGACACTTGATCTTCACGATATCTATTGGTGAAACATATTGGGCATTGCTGTAAATTTTCATTTTCACCATAGTATAAGATATGGTCATTTGGACATGCATCATATGTTTTTACTCCATCCCAATGTCTTTCATTGCTGAAGATACTTCCTTTTGTGAACGAGGCATCTTATTTTCCTTTGGAAGTATCTTATCTGCCAAAAGTCTGCATAAAACAACAAAAGATCTTTATATTATTCACTATACACAATATTCAAAACTTGAATGACATGGAGAGATATAGTTTAGAGGAGTTTAAAATATACCTCAAGATATCATGAAGCATGTATTCGTCATTCCATGCATAACTTTCAAGTTCAAAAATAACATAAGTGTTTCCAATACAGACAAATTTGCATTTGGGTAAAGAGGCGTCCTAGCAAGTTGAGTTAGGGGTGAATCATCAACTTCTTCAGCATATGTGTAGAAGTCTTGTAAAAATTCATTCACCCCATCTTCATTTAATTGAGAAGTGGTATCACCCATATATGTGTCTTCTCCTTCATTGTGAGTGTCACTATCATCATTGTACCATATGCCCTTTCCTCAACATTATTATGAACTTGGATTGGCTAAACATTACAATATCATTTAAAATAGTTAATAATAATGCGATATGAAAAGTTTATATTTTTTAATAACAAGCATTTTTGAAATTTCATTATAGTATACCTCTTCTATATAAACTCCATACTTCAACCTATGGATACCAACGAGTCGACGCTTCTTTAATTTTCTATTTTTGCACTTTTCATAAGTACAATATATCATTTCATTAAAATATTCATTTTTCCCTAGAGTAGGTCTTGGTACATGTTCATCTTGAACATTCAGATGAAGATATACTATTTTCCTGCATAAATCATATACTTTAAATAATGAACATCTACCTCTCAACTTGAGACTTTTATTTTTATAGTTTGGAAATGGGTAATTCCGTTATGATGTTTCCATAAACTAAAACATCATTAGTTTGAACTATGAGATGCCTAAAATCGCTCACTATGGGTCTGAAACGTGGCTTATTTAACGTGGCATTTGTTTAACGAATAAATAATAAAAATTTCATTGTTAAATAAGCCACGTTTCATAATCCATTTTTTGTAAGCTAAAATAATGGTCCATTATGAGTGTTATTTAAGATCTGAGTATTATTAAAAAAAACTCATGACTATGATAATATTAATCTTCATTGAGATTCAATTCATTAAAGAAATAATACAAGTGGCAGAAAATGAAAGTACCTGTCTTTCCATTTTTTCCAAGAATAGTGGCTAATTGGGTAATAGTGTCCTATAAAAAAAAGTAACACTAGTCATAATAATAAAGAAAAATATTTTTAAAAAATGAATAAAAGTATCTGCATGTTCTAATTATTTACCAATATATCTAGGACTAGAATGTCATCTTATCTTACCTTCTTGCAGTAAAGCCACTCCACACCAACTAGAGCAAGAGAAGACAATGAAACCTGGAAAAAAGGAAAAGACGAAGAAATTAGACAAGGAAAAGCAATCTAATTTATTAAAAATGAAAACAAAATAGCATGAGAAGGTCCACATATTCAAAACCATGCTGCAATAAGACCTATGATAAGTTACAAGGTTAACTTGGAAGAAAACTTGAATCTTGGAACTTATCATAGGTCTTTGTTTTCATTAGAGATAAAGTAGATTGCTTTTCATTGTCTAGTATCCAGTATCAATCCAATTTATACTCTACAAGCTCCGTCATTATAATATCTAATGACCAAATATGTGCCTTGAGAAGAGGCTTCTCTGCCCAAATGTACAAGTCATGAAATATTTTAATTCCTTTCTCAAATGAAAGGAGGGTAGAGAAGCCTCTTATCAAGGCACGTATCTTGTGATTATATATTATAATGACAAGAGATTATTCTACTTTATTATTGTGTTACTCCACTTAATCTTTTTAAATATAGCTTTTATTTCTGATCTTAGAATTTTCCAAACCCGAGAATAAGTTACACTGTGCTTAGTTGTAATGTATTATAACATTAAAACTATACTAATAAGGAGGAACATTAATCAAGCCTAAAGATAGTTTGGGTCAGAATAGTAATCCAAAGAAAGTAGGAAAAATCTTGTAGAAACCAAGAAATATTAGGCTAGAAAGCATCCTAACCAGAAAAATACTATGGAGGGAGTTCGTCCACTCCTGACCAAATAGATTATTTACATCATAACCTCATATATCAAAGGCTGGTTAGGAAAGATGAATCATAACACACAAAAATAACTATGCTAGCTACATCTGGATCGAAATCCCATTATGCACATATACAACGAATAAAATTAACAGCTAAACCGCAAATTGATGAAATTAAACCCAACATATGCTCTTACAAAATATATATCTAACTGAAACACACAGAAGCATGAGGTAGAACTGGAAAACAAGGCAATCTTGCTCCAAAATACTCTCCTTCTCAAGGTCAAACTCATGTGGGTATATTTATATAGTTGTTCCTTTATGCCTACACCACATACCCTCTGATATGACTATATTATCAGATATCATTTGCACTATCATGTACATGAACATGTCATTAAAAATGCATTTGGTGCCTTATAGTACACCTCTGAACAAAAAGGGTATCCATTGCTAGAATTAAAGCCTAATCACTGAAGATCTCAGCTATATCTGTATTAGGAATTAATCCTTGTGAATATGTATGTTGTCAAGAGTGACTTGTGCTCTATTTGTTCATACTAAGAATCAAAACATTGTAGTATGGGATATTTGGTGGGGTAATTAATCTGTGCTTTTTCATCCTAGTATCTCTTTGATTTCACTTTACTGTTGCTTATTTCCCTTTGACAAGGACTAATGGTCATCTATATCTTTTGTAGTATGGATCGGTACATGTTGCTACTGGAGACTTGCTTAGAGAAACAGTTTGGCTCATAGCTTAGAGAAGTTGCAGCAGGTGCCTTACATGCTCATAGCTCCCTTCTATTTATAGAATTTGTAGAGACACATGTGGGATATTAAATATACCTTGCAAAGATTCCTCAGAAATGCTTCAAATCGTCATTGATCTTCCCATGAAATCCCCTTCATCAGATGAAGTTCTATCAGATCATTCGGTGTCTCATTGGGTATAAAAAATGGATCAATGTCCACAAGTGCATCCCTCTAACTGTATCGATGTTGACATGAGATTAGGCTAGACATAAATCCAACCATGACAGCATAAGGTAGTGGTCCCGCAAGATTACAAGGCTTCACCACATCAGCAGTGTTAGGACACATCTAAAATGCATCAGGGCATTGACAAAGGCTTGGGCAGCATATGCAAGGCTTCACGACTTCAACATGCAATATAGAAGTGTTGCATAACAAGAGACAAGGTCCCAAGGTTTCGCATGGCACAAATAGTGATGCACAGCTAAGTATAGGCTTGTGCAACAAGGTTAAGCCTTCGCAGATTGGGTACGTACCTGTGGCTTCTATAAAAAAGAGTCGAGGCACTAAGGTTTGAGTGGCATGCTCAAACATGGAGTGGCATTCTGCAAGTTTGTATTCAAGTGGCTCTAAATGTTTTTGGATGATAAATAATTGTTTGTGAACCTGGATGTTGTTGCATCACATTGACATGCCTCTAGTATGTTCCACATAATTGAGGCAATCTCTAATCCACATTGCATAATCTTAGGTGCTATAAACAAAAGTGAAATTTATATTGTTAGCTATGATCAACCAACAGTCCATAAAGTGAATATGATACATTCACACACAAAGAATAATGTAACTAATAAAAATTAAAATTTTAATTGTACTATAGCTATGTACAGAGTAAATCTTGGAGAAGAGATGTAAAACTATGCAAAATTGTCCCTCCCAATACTGCAGCACATATTTATGTAAAATCTTTGCAGACAAAAACATTAAAAGGAAAAGATGAGACAAATCATCTTCCAGCAGTAAAATATGGAGTGACACGATGAAATAGTTGGTTGAGGACAGAGCATGCAGAGAAGGCTTCCCTGTTGAATTCCCACCTATAAGAAAATTGGGGGTTAGAGAACTATTTCAGGAACATCAAGTAGACCTCCCAAAATCAAAAGATAAGAGCCTAAACAGTGAAAATATACAAATTTTGTTATTTTTGTACAATGGAAAAAATGTTTTTTTTGTAAGTCTGAAATATGAGTGCATACATTGTCCAAGCATCGCCAATCTTGTTGAGCATAAAGGCAATGCAAGTTTTTGCTAGCATTGAAAAAACAAAGATTTGATGAATACATGCCTTTTTTCCACTGTACAAAAATAACCTTGCATGCTGGCAAAACCACCAAAGATAACCTTTTAAGTCAAAACGGTTTAATGAGTTTGATAAAAAAAATAAAGTCCAAATCCATTAGACAGGAATTGTAGAAAATTGCAACATGGGGCCTTCAAAGTTTCAAATGCATCAATAGGGAGATCCTAACAAAACAGAGTGTAAGAATTATTGTTTTCAAATCATCCTATGAAGGGAAATGGTTGTGAAGACCTTAAATCAATGTGAAACATTCTTCAATTAGATTTTAAAACTTTTTCCAATTTTATCCACCCCATCATCAAAAAAGAAAAAACATTTCAGTCATTAATATATTAACAAGATCAAAGAAAGAAATAATAAAAAAATAAATGAGAGATCAACTCAGGCCGATACTGCAAACTGCCATGACATCAACAGCTAACTAAAACATAAAAATGAATATGAGAAGATTGTTTACAAATTCACTCCATTTACCACAACAAATGCAAACTGAAAATGAAAACAGAAATATAGTATTAGTTGAATTGCCAAGTGATACCAAATTAACAAAAACAATGAGAGACTGCTTGCACTAATTGACTCTACAACATAGTTCATATATTCCTAAAATAGTGTATTTGGCAAGCGAGTCTGTTGCATTAGAATAGACCGTAAAATTCTACATAAGGTAGGCATTACCTTGACTGAAGGACACACTTGAAAATGGATTGAACAAATTATTGGTGGTAAGCCTATCATTTCTTTGTCTCTATTGCTGAAACATTTTTTTATCTCAAACACCCTATCCCTTGTTTAGACAAGCCCAGAGCCGTAAAATCTCTATCCATTCTAGAATTCTTGTGTTTTGTTTTCTTCTCTACCGGATAGTCATAGCCATTAAAATCATTCTCCAACAATTTTGAATAATGACTAAATGTTAGTTTTTTTGATGGTTTGCCATACTTCTGTGAAGTGATGAAATATTGTGCACACCACCAGTCTTAACAAGTATAGCTATTTCTTTCACTTTAACATGTGTTTTACTCTAGAAAATGGATCGGAAATATACTCAGAAGGGAATTTCAATCACAGAGAGGTTTCTGATGCTTACAGACCAAAGTTTTACTCCTTGACTGCAAGTGATGGAGTAGTTTCCTGTAAGAAATCCCATCGAGAGCACGATCCTTAAGATGAAACTCATGCAGAAATTTACTAGCCTCCTGCTCCTTACCTTCTTTGCAAAGTCTGTCCACAACTGTTTTATAAGTAATAAAATTTGGAACTCCAAGTTTGTCTACCATTTTGGTGAGGCCTCTAATTGCTTCCTACAAATCCCCAGTAAGGGAGAGACTATTAACGATCGAGTTGTAAGCCATGTTACTTGGAGTAAACCCATTACTAATCATTTCCTGGTAAAGTTCCATAGCATTGATAGTTCTACTTTGTAAACAGAGTCCTCTGATCAGGTAGTTGAAGGTGTGTGTATTTGGAGTACATCTATACAAATCTATCTGATGGAAGATTATGAGGGCATCGTTCATGTGTAATGACTTGGCATAACCTTTAATCATAACATTGAGAGTGAAAATATCAGGAGCAATATTGGCATTGACCATTTGCTTAAACAAAGCTTGCATATTCTGCATATACATGTGGCTGATATATGAATTGTTATTGTTTTCTTTATTAACAATGACGTTGAGCAATAGGTTGTATGTTTTAAGAGAAGGCTTACAATATGAGGTTTTCCACATGTTCCTGTATACATTAATTGCCTTCCCCAGCCAACCATCTTGAATACAAACATAAACAATAGTGTTAAAAAGGGACTCACTGGCATCACAAGCTCCAGCCAAGACTTCATCAATAAGGATCCCCGCTGTATGCAATCTGGATGTGGAAGCAAGTGTTTGGATCATAAGTTTGTAAGTGAGGTGGGTATGTTTGTACCTTCTTTGCTGAGAAGCCCACCAAAAAATATCAAAAGCAAGGTTAGGGTCAGTTTGATGCTTCAGAACTTTTGAAACATCTTTTGGCTGGAAACCTCTTTGTCAATTTTGTGTCCATTTCTCAAACTTTGTTTCCTTAGGGGTATGATCGCTAACAAAGGTCATATGGGAAATTCCCATTAGGTCTTTCTTCTTACTGTGGGTTTCATGAACTTTTCTATGAGGGGACTTCATTTTCGATTTGATTGAACAAGAGAAAACCAACAAAAATGGTGGATTTAGAGAGGTGAGTTGAAATTGGTTATGGAGTGTTAAAGGTGACATTGAGGGAAGGGAGAGTTGTAGCACCCTCGTCCACCCCCCTTGTAGAATGGGGACATGATTGTAGAGGTACCCATTTTCTTGCAGAGGTGATCCAAGATTTATAGGAATCTGGAAGATCTTACATTTTACAAAATACATCAGAAACCCCTTACCATCTGAAATAGGAATGCTAAGAAAAGATCCAATATCAGAAAGATCTAAAAATGGAAGTTAAGAAAGATTATGTAGTAGCTGCCACAAAATATACCCTCGAATCCTGTAAGGGACAAGTTGAAAACCAAACCATCGCCATTTATATGCACAAATCTCAGAAATACTCAATAAAACAGTACCAGGTAAAAAATAAAACAGGGGAAAATGGTGGATACTTGCTCTTCCTCCTCCTCTGCTGAAATCCACACCATCTGCATGCAGCACGGATGAATTTCCCTCTTGCCCAAGCTTGTTTTCCATTTTCCACACATTCAGGATTTTTCCCGTAGTTTGCCTGCTTTGTAAGCCACCCAAAATTATAAAGAGTTTTTTTAATTAAAAATAAATAAATAAAGGGTATTAGAGACAAAAGTAGGAGGGGTGTATTAATTAGAGACAAAAATATATTTTTGTCTCTAATTAATGTCTCAAATGACCCCCCTTGTAGTGAAATTTAATACTTAGTGATTCCCTCATGATAAACTTGAACAAAAATGCAAATAGATTTGATACAAAATCGTTAGTATAAGTGTGAGAGGATCCATGACTTTATATTAGTTAGTTCTTGGTTTACACGACCTGAAATCTGAACGGTGACATATTCCATTGTATAAGTATGTTCAAAGTCATTTGGATAAGATCTAATTCTAAACATGTGGCATCGAGCTTCTCCCTCAGTTTTTGTTTGCAATATGGTGTGCCTCTAAGTATTCACTGCCAATATCTATTGTGCCAGATTGTGCAGAGGTATACGATCCACCTACATCCCAATGGACTGCAATTCAGAGTCCAGTGCTGGAGTTTTCTTTCAGCCATTCCCTGCACCCATTACACGCTTTGTATTCAAAGACCAAATATTCATAAGAAATGATTACAATGTAATTGCATATGATGTGACATCTTCCACATGGGGAAGGATACCGGACGGCATATCTGATTACTGCTTCAAGGGAGCTTCAACATTTGAGTTAGCAGGAATGCTGGTTACATGAAGTTGGAAACAATGAAGTGAGCCTTCTAATACCACTGGAATTACATCACCCAAAAGACCCTGCCGGAATTTGCCATTTTCTAGCAGGAGCCTCTTCATAGAAGACGCCTACTAGTGAATTAAAAATTAAAAAAACAAGGTTTTTTTTTTTTTATATAAACGTGGGAGTGGAGAACAAAATGGGATAATATCCCATATAGAAATGTGGAATGCCATTTTTAAAGGATAGTTTATTGGTGGTCCATGTAGAGTGTGGTAAATATTTATTAAAATATTGATAGTTATAGTCACATGTAAAAATTTAAAAGTTTTTTCACAACCCTTCTCACATTTTTAATACCCTTATCTTCACATTTTTTCCTCTACATTAATTTTGTGTATTACTTATTTTGGGACTTTTTTTGCTCTCTTTTTAATCATCCATTATAATGGTTCCATTCTTAATTATTTTTGTAATGAATCCTCTTTAAAATGAAAGTGGATATAAACTATTGTCCAATTTTGTATTTAAAATTAATGCACTATTCCAACGTTTTCTCATATGTTGTGAGCGAGTATTCAAAATGTTTATATTTCTTTGATATAATATGTGGTATGTCAACTTAGATTGGTCATAGACTCTTAGAATTATTGTTTTAAATTTTTATTTAATGTTTGGTAAATGGTAAATTTATTTTAATATGTTTATTTATTAGATCACACCTCGGACTTGACATGAACTATTTTACCTAAAAGACTGTTTTGAATGAGCTTGTTGAATTGAGAGGTAATTGTCCCTCCATTCGCTATAACTATTATTTCAGTTCTCTTGTGCCCTTAAAATTATTTTTCATACCTAATAAGAAAACAATCATCCGTTGTTTTCCATCTAGAAACATTCTTGTCAACGCCATCTATAATATTCTTTTCGTATATATTTCCTACATGATTCTTAATAGTATCTAACTTAAGTTGCATTGTCTTGTCCCTGCCCAATTTCTAGCTATAGATTGTACATTTTCATTCTTTGGGAGGTTCATCTTTATTCTCATTTTCAATAGGTTCAATAAATAGATACTTTGAAACCCACTATAACTTGAAACTCCTTCCCAAGTCCCATTTTCGTTCCTTTCTCTTTCTTCTAGATATAGGTGTTGCCTGAGTATTTTCCATGGTGGAATTTAAATTTCATTGACTGCCATAAGTTTCACCTCAAAAATTCAATTGGGTAGGTGATGTAGTGTCAACTTCATTCAATTGGAAAGGTGATGAATTTTCAAAACCAACTTCATTCAATAGAATTCCTTCAAGGGGAGGCATTTCATTGTCGTCGTCATTGACAACATCAACCATCAAATTAAAAATGAACTCATTCTAAGTTTCATTTTGAATGCAATCATTATCCCTTGATTGTGTTGGTCATGTCGGAGAAGGATAGGTTTCCTTAGATGGTTTCTCAAAATAATATTCTATTTTTCGAAGGCTAGTACCACTACTATGAGGGGTTGGAATAGGATTTTTATATGAGCTTCCCTTTTTAGTTTCCATTTTCCTAAATCTTGTAAGGAAAATTATTGAGTAGTCAGAGCTATGGGATGAAAATTGCCTAAGGAATAATAGTGTCATGACATTCACGATACCATAAAATCAAAAAATGATATAATTAATTTACATAACTTAAAAGAAGATAAAACAATGCGACATGAAAGAAAACAAGTTTCAAATAAACTCACCTATAGTAAGTGCTTCTAGGATGTAAACTGCAATGTAGTAGCTAGCCCCCGACAAGGACTTGATTTATTTGATTTTTGTAAGCAAATTGCAATATGTTGATTTAGTGAGTCTTTTCTATTACTTCACAAATTTAAAAATTGGAAAATCAGAAAAGATTAAAAAAACCTTTGAACTTTTCTCGATGCTTAGTGATTCTATATCCACAATCCACACACACACACACACACACACACACACACACACACACACACACACACACACACACACACACACACACACACACACACACACACACACACACACACACACACACACACAAACACACACACACTCATTGAAAATTTAATCAAATTCCTAAAAAAAACTCCCATACATGTCGGCGAATGATCCCAAAGGACCATAAAGGTAACATGGATTTCTTAGCGATCCAAGAATGTTTCAAAATCTTGGCCAGTCGATCACGCAGAGACTCAATATAAAATATGCATTGGGATTGGATATTTTTTGGCTATTCACATGGGATAGATTATTGTTTTTGGAATTTTCGGACAAAACCAGGGAACTGTCATGGCTATAAAATTTTCCAAACTTCAAACTCCAAAAATCCTAATATTCGCCAAATTATAAATATTCGCTAGTAAAGGTTATATTGATTTGTATGAGAATGGGATTGTGCCCATTCTAAACATTATTACACAAGTAATATTATCTATCTATAGAGGATGTCATAATGCAAAAATTCTATAAGGCTTTCACACTGCAAAAATTCCCATTCTAAAAACAAATAACTTCCCATGTTAAAACAAAGTAATTTTTATCTCTATTATTCTTCTTCAATGTTTCCTGGTACAAGTAATGTTGAACTTAAATTTATCTCTATTCTTATTTTATTAATTATATATGAGAATGGGCATCTGACCATTTAAAAAAAAAGGTCATTTAATGTCTCCACTTTGTCTTAAAAATGTTTTTTCTTCTATTTGTCGTCTTGCATGGTAGACTAGCTATGACTAATATAGAAGTACTAACTTCTCATGCTATAAAACAAAGTAAATTTTATCTCTATTATTCTTCTATGATTCTTATATGATAATGAGCATATGCCCATTCTAAACATGTGTTCTTCTTCCATCATTTGTGCATATGCCCCCTCAATACAAGATAATACAATACATAAAATGATTGATTTTTTTTCAATGTTTCCTGATACAAGCAATGTTGAACTTAAATATATAATATGAGAAAGGGCATCTTCCCATTTAAAACAAAGTAATTTTTATCTCTCCACTTCATCTAAAAAATTATTTTTCTTTTATTAGTCATATTATATGAGAATGGGCATCTTCAAATTCAATTCCTATCAGTTTCTTCTATTAGACATATTAAAAAAACTAAATTGTATCCAAGATTAAAAATTAAAAAATGTTTGTTTGTTTATATGAGAGAATAGGCATCTACCCATTTAAAAAAATGTAAATTATAACTCTTCACTTCATCTACAAAAATGAATTTTCTTCTATTAGTCATATTATATGAGAAATCTATTCTTCTTCCATTAGTTGTTCTTCTATGTTTCCTGTATGAGAGCTGCCATATTCCCACTCAATACAAGACAAAAATGTAATATTCTCTATCTATAAAGGTTTTGAGATTGCAAAGCTTCACATTCTAAAAAAGTAAACTTTAACTCTATTATTATTTTATGATTCTTAGACGAGAATGCGAATATGAAAATTTTAAAAATCTATTATTCTTCCATTAATTATTCTTCAAAAAAGGGTTTATTTGATTGAAAAAGGGATTGTCATGAAGAGATAATTTTTCCCCTTTTCACATCCTTTACAGAGGTTATAAAATAATTAAGTTCACTATATATAAAGGCTATGATATTGCACAATTTCCACTTCTAAAAAAGTAAATTTTAACTCTCTTATTTTAGAATGGGCATATGCCCATTCTAAACATCTATTCTTCTTCCATCAATTGTTCTTCAAAAAAATGTTTATTTGATTGAGAAAGGGCCTAACATGAAGAGATAAAGTTTCCCTTTTTTGCATCGTTTATAGAGGTTATAAAATAATTAAGTTCAATATTGCTTGTATTGAATGGGTATAAGCCAATTCTCATATAACAATCATATAATCTTTTTCTATTATTCCTATATGAGATCAGGTATTCTCCCATTCTCATATAGCAATAATATATTATTCTTCTATGATTCCTATAGGAAAACAGACATCCACTCATTCTATACAAGATTGAACATAATTATTTGAATATCTCTATAATTTATATGAGACTATATATGAGAATAGGGAATGGTCATTCTAAAAAGGTGAACTACATAAGGCTTGATCCCTCTCGAAGTTATGTAGTGCAGCACTTGACTCTGCCAAAGATAGTCCAACCAATATAGTAAAATTATAAATAATTAAAGAGAACTATATAAATCTTGGCAAAAAACTAATCAGAGCTACATATATTGTTGAACTTTTCTCAATGCAATAGTAGTATTTATATGACAATGGATATCTTCCCATTCACAAAATGGAAAAAAATGTTTTTCTATATGAGAATCTAAACATTCTAATAGTAGAATCATAGAAGAATAAAGGAGTTAAAATCTACTTTATTTTAGAATGGGCATCTTCCCATTGAATACAAACAAACAACATTACCTTGTATTGAGTCGACAGATGTAATCATAGAAGAATAATAGAGTTAAATTGTATTTTTTTAGAATGGGAAGTTCCACATTCTCATAACATTAAGAGAGGTGTTGAAATGATATATCAGTTAAGGAATGGTGATTTTATATACCCCATTCTATGTACATGTTGATTTTATAAAAGATGTTTATCTATTGCAAATATTAGAATGTGTGTTGAAGATTCCCATTCCCATGTAAGAATCATATAAGAAGAAAACTTATTTATCTTGATTCATAATTGAGAACATGCATCTGCCCATATAATACAACATTGAATACAAGAATTTGAATACTTCATCTCGATTCTTCTTCTATGAGTCTTATATGAGAATTGACAAAAGATTAAACTATGTATTTGTAAGAGAATGTGCATATACCCATTGTAAACATTCTGATGTACCCAATATTAAACACAATCATTTTAATACCTCTATACAGACTATGATAACGGGGATATTCACATTCTAAAACCCGGTACATTATAACTCCTTTCTTCTTCTATTATTATTTCTAACATGAGAATGAGCATCTTCACATTCAATACAAAGGAAATTTTTTATTTTGTATGGAATGGGTAGATGCAATCATAGAAAAAAAATAAAGTTTAAATTTATTTTGTTTTAGAGTGGGAAGTTGTACATTCTCACAACTTGTTGATTTAATAAAAAAAATTTAAGACTATGTATATTTTGATATACATTACACTAACAAAATTTGTAGCAAGAAAAAATCGCTCTTATTACCATCACCATGTGCAAGGAAATTCCATTTTTTGATGGTGCAAAAGAATGGGAAAGAAGGGATGATAATGGTTCTTTAAAGTTCACAATTGTGATAATTATTACAATCATTTTTTGTTGTTTCATTTCTTGGGAGACCGACACACGCAAATTTCCATTCTTATGAGCATAAAGTGTATAACAAATACTATTGTATCTATTCAAGTGGAAGAAATAGAAAACACAACCAGAATATGCTCAATATATAAAATGAAATTACAGGTTTCTCTTTACAAAAAATATTGCATGGAAAGGTCTTCGAAACACCAAAAATATTCATGTTATAGTTATGGTTGGAGTATTGAACCATATGCTGAAGGGGACAAGAGTGGTGTAAAGACCATTTAAGCTATTTATACAGAAATTTGCACTAAATTCAAAAATCTTTATCACTATGCATTTAATTCATCCATTTCTAACTACATGAATATGGATAAGGAATTGGGCCAAAGAAAATTACATTCCAAAATGTTTACCATGCTTAGGAGACAAAAAAATCTAAGATGGAAAAATGTACATCATAATCACACTTTCAAGAGGTGAATGAATATGTAAAGGAAAAATTATTATTAAAACAAACAAAAACTAAATTTTGAAAATTGAATCTTGTAGACACAAAATTATACACTTTAGACATTATTTATCCCGGTCTTATACTACTATTTAGAATATTCTTAAGTGAATAAAGTACTAATTAATCCCACCTTTTGGCCATATTTATTTATATTTTATTTCATCATTTCCACATATAGTATTGCGCTTATCCGTCCATTTCGTAACTACCCCATCATTCTAGCCCAAAACCAAGATGCCCCAGCATGTACTGGGGCACCCTCGGGTGCCCCGATCTATGAAAATCCTTTGCTACTTCTTTTTGGGGCCTTTCTAGCCATTTTCATCCTTATCCTTTCCCCAGTCATCCTTGTCAGGATTAAATTCAAAATTAATCTTGAGATCCCTATAAATATAAAGTTATAAGACCATAATAAGGGTCCTAACATCACATACTACTATCACTCCCTCTAGAGTTACATCCATTGCATCACTTGCATCCACATAGTGCCATGCATCAAGGCTAGGAGATTTGCATCATGCAAACTACATAGGGGGAGGGATTCTATTATATTCCATGCACACATGCTATTTACATTTTCTATATTTACTATTGCTTGTTACTTCACAAAGTGCGACTGAAACGAGAGAACCTAGGGGAAGACATGCACACACTCAACAAAACTACATCCGGGTCCAAAATGTAGTGCATTGCTTAGTGACAAGACCACTAGTTTGGAGGCTGAGGTCAGTTCAACCTATTCATTTGCATCTTTGTTTTTTCTAGGGTTTGATACTTCCTTTTGTATTACAGGTCATTATACAGCTCATCTGATGAATCGAGTGTAATAGATAGGTAGGATCTTGAATAAATTTGTGACCATACTAGATTCAAGTTTTGAGATTTTATACAGACTAGAGCACCCAGACTATAGACCAGGGCACCTTGGGGCATTCTGATACATTCCCAGACACCTCAATCAACTTAAAACCTCAAGATCTACCCTTTACATGGTACTTGAGTGTTCGTTCTAGGTTTTGGAATCTGTAATCAGATCTGTGACATTGTGCAACAATCACCTTTTATCAACTAAGTCGTATTTCGTTCTTTACTTGCATAACTAGGGTTTTATTTGAATTAGAATAATTTATTTACATTTATTTCATATAGTTTTAGTTTATTTATACAATGTTTTAGTCCTCCTAATTAGATTAACATTAATACCCTAATTCCCATTAGTACCCTTTAGGACTTATTTTTTGTTAATCATTTTGGTGAACCTGACTTCCATTTTTGTTAATGCCCATTACTTGTAGCGGTCTCCTTGGACCTCTCCATTATTGTGAGATTATTTCTCCTCTTTTCCTTGCCTCTAGATCCATGACTAACATACCTACCTCTATGGATGAAAAACCCCTTATACACCTCTACCCAAGTTCCCCTTCATGAAATCAAAACCGTAGATAGTGAGAAATCCTATGATGAGGATACTAATGTTGATCAGGAACAAATAGATGCTATCAAGGATTTTGGCCAAGCTTTACGCAAGAATCCCACTCATCCCCCTCATGTTTTCCATGTTCTACTCACTGCTAAGTGATCTTGTGAGGCATACCTATCCATTTCTTCTGCCCCTATGCTATCTGTTGGTTTCTCAAATGTGCAACCGTGTCTTGGATCTTGAAAGGGCCGAGGTTTTTGAGACCACAATGGAACCATCCCCAAGTTGTGGGACCTTGTGTGCTTGGGAAGGATCTCTGGAGAAGGCCAGTTCCTCTATCTATTTCTACTGCTACGACTACTCCTAGTGTTGAAAAGGGAAACTAAGCTAATAATGCTAAGGGACTAGGGATAAAAGGATAACATAAAAGGAAACTACACTAAAAGGTAATAGCACCAGAAAAGAGGGATGAAAGCTATCTGTTTTGAGTGAGAATGAAAGGAAATGCACGAGAGGAGGCTAGACATGAGTAGCACAGCTAAACACACATTCACCAAATCATTCTCATAGAACACAACTAAATAAAGATTTACAAGGGACGTGAGATGGCACAACCAACACATAACGTAATAGAAAAGGAAAGGATAAGAAATGAAAACATGTTAGGATAAAGAATAGTCCCAAAATGATGCTTCTATTACTTCTATAAATGCACAGAGATGTTACAATGATGAAGGAGGCCGATATCCACATGCAAGGGCCATATCTAGAGGTCTGCAACTAAAAATATAGAAATTATGGAGTCCTTAGAAAAATGCGTAAGGATCTAGAGTGTCCAACATAAAAAATGTGTCTATATCTCACATTTATAGATGAATCCATGGAGGAAGAAGGGAAGAAAGAGGGAAAATACAAACTTGAAATACAACCACCAACAAGAAGCATTTAATTATTCTAAATCCATTTGGAGATCTGTGAAATATGCTTCCCCAAGCCTGTTTGGTGTGTTAAAGATGAAATAAAGGTAGAGCATATCAAATCAGGTGGTTGGAGCAATCATATCTACTCATTAATGCTCAGAAAGACATTTTCCCATTTCTCACCTACTATATCCACCAAAATTTGAATTTGAATTTCTGGCACTATAGTTGATGTCAGCAAATTTCTAACAAGTCTAGGCATGTGTTGATCTGAGCGTTGTAGCAAAAGATACAAATGTTAGAAGATTTCAAAGTCATCAGCGCACAAAAAACATGTGGTGCATGTGGATTGACTCAAATGATGGCCAATTGTGTAAATATTTGTCGTTTCTACCACATATCACTTGCTAATTTGTTGCAAGGATTCAGTGCCCTGTTTGGCACGCTTTGACTAGTTGTGTGTGGCACACTCAAACATGTCAAAATGTGACTTGACACAAAAGGGTACGAGGGAAGGGCACATAGAGAAAATAGAGGAAGGTGCAGAGGGAGGCACGTGTGATGTGCATGGGGAAATGAGACAAACTAGTGAGTAGAGAACATATGGTGAAGGTGCAACTATTACAAAGTAATGGGCGTGGCGTGTGAGAGGACCAGTGACTTAGATGATAGAATAAAGTGCAAGGTGTGTGGGAAGGGAATAAGATGATTAGGAAGAAGGTGTATGCACAAAAGTTTGGCGTAAGGGAGGAGTGGAACAAAGAGTAAAAGAAAGGGGCACACAGGGAAAATATGACCAAGGGAATGTCCCAAGTGATCTTGAGTTCGTGTAGCTTTCAATGAGGAACTGAGAGTAAGAATATTTATACCAGTTATCCAAATAACTAGGAGAGTTATTTGATAATAGTTTTGGTGACTTTCGGGGCCATCTTCCAGCTAGATGAAGTAGATCAGTAGCCTAAAGCATCCATTGGGCATGGAGTTTGCTATGTAATCATGAAACTTCCCTTGTAGTTACTTGTGGATCATTTCTTAACTCTGTTCTGAATCTTACAACTGCTTAGAGAAGATATGCATTCTGGAAGCAATAAAAGAGTGTGTGTAAGAAGCATGTGAGAAGAAATAACTATATACAAACAAATGATGTGTGTGTAACACACTTCGAGAAATTGAAACTACCCTAATATATACAACATGATGTAACAAACTTAGTGAAAGGGTTTGAAATATATCCCATTCACTAGGATTTATAGCGTGCCTCTATCAAGATGAGTTAACTTGAAAGAGTTAGCCTCCTTGCAGGAACTGATGATGTATGTGCCACTCCAAAGTGCATCAAAATTTGAATGGCACCCTAGTTTAGCTCTTCCAACATCCCATTTTAAAACCAAGTACCCAACCTTAAAATCTCGAGGCCTAGCCTTTATGTCGAACCATTTCTTTTTTTCTTGATGATGTTGTTCTATCTTAATCATGGAAGAGTTCCTTAGTTCTTAAAGATTAACCAGCTCTGCCATTCTGATTTTTCTCTGGTCCGTGCCTTCAAATTCCAGCTATTGGGAAAGTGCTAATGAATTCAGCTCTAGTGTCAAAGTAAGGGTAGCCTCCTTGTCATATAAAAACTTGTAAGGTGAAGTTAATATTGCCTTTTTGACTGTGATTCTATCTACCCAGAGTGTGTGTGAGACCTTTATATGCCAATGTGTTTGGCTGATGTTCATTGTGCGCTTCATGATTCTGATCAGGTTCTTGTTTGTTGATTCTACCAGACCATTTCCTTGAGGGTAATAGTTGGAATAAGTCTTTAGGTAAATTCCTAGATTTAGAGCCCAATAAGTGATTTTGGTACTAAGGAAGGATTTTGCATTATCAGAGATAATGGTTTGAGGAATGCCAAACCTTGTGACTATACCTTTGAGAAAGTCAAGGATGAATGACTCAGTAGATTCCTTGAGCGCGACATCTTTTGTCCATATAGTGAAGTAATATGTAGCTTTCAGTACCTATTTGTGTCCAACACTTGAAGTCAGATTAATCATGCCTATGAAGTCGAGACCCCATTGCACAAAAGGCTGATCTGCTTGGATTGGTTGGAGCGGAAGTGCTTCCAATATTTTCTTTCCTACAAAGAAAGTGCATTCCTTAAATTTTTTGACCCACTTGTGTGCGTTTGCAAATAGGATAGGCCAAAAGATACTTGCCATTATGGTCTTCATTGCTGTAGTTTTGGAAGAGAAGTGTCCACCAGAGAATCCATCATGAAATTATGCTAACAATTTTTCAGTCTGCATGCCGTTGATACATCTTAACAACATGCAATCAAGATTCCTTTTGAAGAGAAGTCCATCAATCAACACATAAGGGATAGATTAGAACTTTAATGTCTTCTCTTTGCTTTATTTAAACCAAGAGGGTATGCACCCTTAGAAAGGAATGTGATCATTTCCTTCATCGAGTCACATGTGCTAGGGTCTGTATTCTACTCAAGTTCTATGCATAGGAGGCCTTCATCCAGAAATAATGAAGCCTCATCAGGTTCACTATGCACATCCTCAACAATCTACCGACAAAGTGTGCTACCTCTTCCCAACTTTGCGGCCTTAATAGTCACATCATAATCCATGATTTTGGTCACCCATCGTGTTCTTTTCTCACTGATTTCTACTCCCATGATGAAGTCTCTGATAGAAGAGTGGGAGACTAACACCTTGATATGATTGTTGGCGAGCATACTTTTGAATTTCTTGAGCACGCGCATGCTGGCGAAGACCTGCTTCTCTGTGTGACTATATATTAATTCATAATCCTTCAGCATCTGGCTAAAGAAAGCCACTGGTTATCCCAACCATTGTTTGTTTTCTTATGTTAGGACAAAAAAAATACTTACATCAGTTCCATAAGCATAAAGGATGAAATCCTTTGAGTAATCAAGGTTGATGAGTGTTGGCACACAAGAAATTTCTTGCTTGATCTTGTTGAAGCTTTCTCTTTCTTCTGCTGCCCAATTTCTAACTTCTGCATTTAGAGAGTTTCATCGAATAACATTTTGGTCTACATTGGATACAAATGCCAATGTAGAAAAACTAGCAACAAAACTATTACACACGATTAAAGTGGGAATGCATCCTTTATTTTCTGGGGTATGGAGCATTGCAAAAAAAGGAAGACAAATTTATTAAAAATTTAGAAACAATATGGAAAATGCCAGAATTTCCATACAAATGTGAAATTATAGTTGTAGTTAGTGTAATCAACAAAGGAGTTCCTCAAGAACTTTTGGTGTCTCCAAAGGTTTCTGACAAAGAATTAAAAAAAAAAGTGGTTTATGTCACCATTTTTTATAGAACTAGCCTTGATAGGGATTGTGAATGATGTAAAAGACGTATTAAAGGAATGTTATCTATTTCAAACAATAGTTGAATGAATCAATATATTAAATTATGTTTATTACAATTTTGTAGTTATTTTTCCTATTTTCCATTTGATGTGATTATTATATACTATTTAATAAGATGTTATTGATAGATATTAATATTTAATGCTCAAAATGTGTTTATTACAAATTTTTAGTTATTTTTCACATTTCATCCATACGATGTGATTAGTATATAATGCTTAGGATGTTATTGATAGTTATTACCATGTAATGCTCAAAACTATCCTTGATAAGTTTAGACAAAATAAAATATATCAATAAAATTAGATACTATAAACATTGATTTCATTTATTGAAAAATAATTATGTTATTGGTTTGTTTTTCAGATATCGTTCCAAATGGAAAGAAGTTATTAGTTTTGGGGCTAGAATAATTTCTCTTAGGAGTTCTAGGGCTTACTAAATTTAGACTGCTGACCATACACTGATATTTTACATATGGATGCTACTGATACTTGAGTCGTATATTTATCCCTGAATTTTTAAGGATAACACAACAACGTTTTGATATTGGATTTTGGTTTACATACCTTCATTTGAGTGAACAACATGCCTTTATTCAAAAATTTGATTGGATAAGAAATATTGAATTCATTTTTTGTTGGGGCATAATGCAGTGTGAAATTAGCAATAAATTTTTAACATCAAATAAGAAGAATAGTGTGCTAGTTTACATAAAAAAATATGTAAATGGTTCTCGACAAGTAAATTTAAATATATGGAGTAGAAATCATACTGTTCATAGGTGAAACAACACGTTTTGTTCATGATAGAAATGAGGCGCTTATATTTGGATTTCCTTCTAGCTGGAAATTTGTTGGAACAATTCATTTTGATAGAAACAATTTCACACTTATGTAAATGGTTAAATCATATGTGGCCACACCCAAATTTATGTTGGTCTTTGGAAACATTTAAAAGAACAATTACTAAGATTGATTGAGTTTACTTGATACTATTAAGTTCATTAATAAATATAAATAAATTGGTTTATTTTTGTAGTCTATCTCATAAAAATTTATTAATATTGGTTTATTTTTGTAATCTATCTCATAACAATTCATTTATTACCATAATTTTATGTAAAAAAAATTGTGGCTTGTATTTATCTCATAAAAATACATTTCCTACCTTCATTTTATGTGAATAAAATCCATGTTATAATTAAACGTTTGTAATTTTTTATTGATATCATAAATTAGATGTAAAATATAACACATGCAAATGCACACAACCCCAAAGTTAAAATACATCACATTCAAAATTTACCAAGTATATGATTCGAGGTAGGTAAACAATTAAATTAATATAGGGTCTTGGAAGTTATCACAAATTTGTTACTATTGGGTTAAATGGTATCATCATAATATATTTTAATTAATAAAGATTTTTTTTATATTATGCCTTGTATGGAATGAACATATGCCATTTCTCAAACATTAAATATAAATTTGGAAGAGAATGAACATATTCCCATTCTCAAAAGATTCAATATAAAGTTGGAAATTTGGAAGAGAATGAACATATGCCCATTCTCAAAACATTAAATATAAAGTTGGCAAGCTAGAAGAGAATGAACATATGCCAGTTCTCAAAACATTAAATATAAATTTGGAAGAGAATGAACATATGCCCATTCTCAAAGAATAAATATAAAGTTGTAATATGTTATACATTAATTATTTATTATGCATTACAAAGTTATAAATGTAAAATAATAAAAACCAATGAATGCATAGGAATAGAATGAACATATGCCCGTTCTCAAACAATAAATATAAAGTTGGAATAGGCTATACATTAATTATTTATTATGCATTACAAAGTTATAAATGTAAATTAATAAAAATCAATTAATGTAATTTTTAAAAAACAATTTAAACGCTTTTGATCAGAGCTATGAACCAGAGGGTTATGGGACCCCACCCATAAAATAAAAAACAAAGGGTATGAAAATAAAAATAACTAGAAAGATCCATGTACAAATAAAAAGGACCCACTGCGAAGAATATACGATCCAAGAGAGCCAACCAAAAGCCAAGGCAAATCTTGGAAAACAAAATCTGAAATGACCAAAAGTTCCAAAGAAACAAGCCAATGCCAACCGACGTTAGTGAACAAGAAATTTACCTATAATGGATGTTCAACCACCACCACACTCCCAGCACCAACCATAACATGAGCCACTTCACCTACTATGCCACCAACACATTGTAAAGCTTCTCCAAACAAAAGATGAAAATATGCCCCGGTACGATCCCACAGTTCATTAAGGCTGTCAATGGCAGAGTGCAAGGGGAAGCATGCTTTAGATATGTCCAGGGGGGAAGAAGGAAAGGGTCCAGTCAGCCATGCCTGAGAGTGGTATTGAAATTTTCTACATAGTGGAGTAAATATCTGTATTGTTCTCTGAGCCACTGAATTCCCCTGCCTAGACCAATTACAAATTCATCTAGTTCCTTAATCCATAATAAGGGACTGGGAAGTCGAAAATCAACCAGTTCTTCATGTAGACCACCTCTGTGAACTAGGTATACGAGGTCTTTGGTGATGAGCTCGACATTAGCAGGAACATGATGGATGAGAAGACATAAGGAAATAAACGTAGCCAAAATTTCAGAGTTGGCTTACGCCTGATGCAAGTCATGCATGTAGAACTCACATAGAATGTTGTCAATGGCTTCAGCTTCCCAGGTTGAGGAGTAGTAGAAAATATTAGAGATACATCTATGAGAAATGGACGAGGTGAGGGCCATCTCAAACCACTCACCATAAATCATGTTTAATGGAAAACCCAGGAATGCCATTAAAAATGAGCCAGAAAAAGAAAAGGATGGAAGTAGAGAAGATAGAGCCATCAAAAGGTTTAAAACACACTGACACATGAAGAACCATTATTTATATTGATGTAGGTCAAAACTCCCTTCATGTGAAATAATATTAGGTAAGTCGTGCCAATCTTCAGGGTTACATGAAATTATGGCAGCGTCTGACTCATCATTGGCAGAATTAGCAAGAAAATTGGTGGCACAATTTACTTCTATAAATGCATGATTGATACTCCAGATTTTTATTGATACTCCAGTTTTTTAATTTTCGTAGCCAAAATATAATATTGGAAATGTAAAAATTAAGATGCTAGGAAAGGGCTGATCCCTTAGCAAATGCGTGAATAATGACTTGTAAGTCACCTTCTACCATAAGTGAATCATAACCCTTGAAAACAACTAATTTGATTCCTTCCATTAAATCTTGAGCTTTTGCTAAATTACAGGTACCGTGTCTAAGCGGTATGGAGTCCACCACAATTATATCACCATTCTCATTTCTCACAAGACATCTTGTCCCTGATTTACCCAGGTTACTTCTAGAGGCCCCGTTAAAGTTAAGTTTGCAAAATCTAGGGGGGTGGAATCCATTTCGCATTTCTCCTTCTAAGGATTTTTTCACTTTGAGAAAGGTCTTGACATACTATCGAACCAGGAGGGGGAATTTTTATTAGAGGCGAATGTTTTCTTATCTCAACGTCACATGAAGTGAAGTTAGGATTATTGGAACTATGAGTGCTAACATTTTTAGATATGGACACTCCCAATTTTTTGATGAAGGATAGAAAACCCGAGGCCTCCTCTCTGAAGATTATGATATTGTGCTCCCACCATATGTGCCAAACCAAGAGGAAAGGCACAATAAGATAGATGGAGCTGAAAGTGATTTTCCTCTAGCCTCAGCTAAGCCATTAAGGTTTCTGTTGTGTTCCTGCAAGGGGCCCAAGTAATGCCCAACTTACTAATTAACAATTTCTAACCATGATATGTAAATAGAAAAAATAAAAACAAATGTTCTATATCTTCCTTTGCATTATCACAAAGGATGCATTTGGAAGGTCTAGTATATTCCTAGGATTTTTTTCTAAGTTGCATGAGTATCTTTCCTTTAACAAATAACCACTTGAAGGTATCCTCCTTTGGAAGGATCTTAGGACTCCAACACCTTGTCCAGCTGCCCCCCCCCCCTTAAACAGACATGGAGATCAATTTAGCACAACCTACTTTGAATGTATAAAAACTAGAGGGGCACCTATCCAAATCAGGTTGTCCTCCTGAGCCTTGCAGGTGACCTTTCTAAGAGAGAGGGACTTCCTAAAATCATTATCTTGTTACTCGAAGAAGTCGAGATATGTGGGATCCTTCCATAACAAAGAGGGGGAGCCATCAAGATTTGATTCTCCATAATTAGCCACTTTATTACCCCGAACTGCCTTGGAGATATGCATAATATGGATTAAATTTTGTTTTAGATGAAGAGTCTCAAAACCATTCCAATTGTCCTCCCATAAATTAGTTGTTTTCCCATTACTGATTTTCCAATAGATTTGGTCAGCTATAAGCTGACTGCATTTACAAAGAAAATTCCAGATGTGTGATCCCTTTGGAAGATCAATGCTGGATAGGAGAAGCTCTGGATGACTTGATCCTAGATATTTATGAGAAAGAACTTGAAAAACCATCCTTTTAGGATCAGAAATAAATTTCCAAACTAATTTAGCTCCAAGGGATAAATTTTGGAGTTCCAAATCTACAATTCCTAGATCTCCCAATTTTTGGGGGATCTTAATGTCATCCCACCTTACTAGATGGAATTTCCATTCTTCATGATTACCTTTCCATAGGAAGGTTTTGAATATTTCCTCAATATTTCTTAGGATGAGTTTGGGAATTTTTAACATGGAGAGCATGTAAATAAGGAGGGCACACATAGCCGATCTAATAAGGAGATATTTTCTAGCAAGGGTGAGGCATATTTCCCTTTCCATGATTGCAATATCTGAATGAGTGACCGAAGAATGTCGTCCCATAAAGAGGCTCTACCTACCCAGTAGAATAAGGGAATGACAAGATACTTATGAGGGAGAGAGTTAAGATCAAAACCCAAAACAACATGAATTATTCTCTGCAGATGAAAAGACACATTAACAAAGAAAATAACAGATTTGTGGAAATTAATTACCTGACCAATAGTTTTTGAATAAGAATCAAGGATACTATTAATGGCTCTAGCTTCCGATACGGATGCAGTGCCGAAAAGAAAGGTGTCATTTATGAACTACTGATGAGAGAGAGGAGGAATATTCATAGCCATTTTGATTCAAAGTAGGGATCCTTGAGCAATGGTGTGTTTAATGGATTTTCTCAAAGCCTCAACTACAAGAATAAAGAGGAAGGAGGAAAGGGGATCACCCGGTGTGATCTCATGACTACTAGATAAAAATCCTTCTACTGATCCATTAACAAAAATGAAGAATCAAGAAGAAGAAACACAATTGAAAATCCAGCCACAAAAGTGATAATTGAAACCCATCTTCTAAAGAGACTTGAAAACAAATCTCCAATTGAGCTGATTATAGGGTTTTTTCAATTCAAGTTTGATCATCATACCTGGAAGAAAAAAGGATTTCAAAGAATGAATAATCTCATGGGAGATAATGATACCATCCGATATCTGTCAAGTATGAATCCACTTTGTTCTTACGAAATGAGTTGATCCAAAAGGGGACATAGTCTAGAAGCTATAGCTTTAGAGATAATTTTCTAAGATGTATTACAAAGAGAAATAAGATGGAACTCGTCCATCGATTATGTAGGATTTTTTTTGGGGAGCATGAAGATGAAGGTATGGTTCATTTCCCCAAAAATATTCCTAGAGATTTTAGATTCGTCCATAGAGATCCAAACATCTTCACCAATCACATTCTAGAAATATTGAAAGAAAGAAGCTGGGAAGCCATCGGGTCCAAGAGCCTTATCTTTCTCCATAGAAAATACAATACTACAAACTTCCTCCTTAGAGAAAGGGGAAAGAATTTTATTATTGTCCCCGTCATTCACCATTTTTTGAATATGATCTAGGAAAACATTGATTTTTGTTAAGATAAGAACAACATTCCCTGTTCAACAATCCATGGAAAAAAGAAACCACTTCTTCCTTAATAGAAACTTGAGATGAGATCTAGTTACCATCTTCCATCTTCAATTTGGATATATAATTTTGATTTCTTCTAGCCTTGACTGATGAATGGAAAAATTTAGCATTTTTATCACCGTCTTTTAACTAGACCTCTCTGGATTTCTATCTCCAAAATGTCTCTTCCTTGAGAAGTAGATCCCCTAACTTACTTAGAAGATATTTTTCCTTCTAGTTTTCCGCTTGACCAATTCCATTATGAAAAATGATTTCGTTTAAATCTCAGATCTCATTCTCCACTCTCCGTTTTTACAAGAAGATATTTTTGAAGGAAGTAGCATTCCATTCAAGAAATTTATCCTTGAGAAGGGATAATGTTTTGGAGAGAATGAATATCCTGGTTCCATTCACTCTTAAGGATGCCCACCAAATTTTAATAAAATTGGACAATTTAAGATCATGCAACCAAATTAGTTTGAATTTAAAAGGAGATCTCTATAGAGGGAGGTCAATATAGATATTTAGGGATATAAAAAAGTGGTCTGAAATGGAGAGAGGTAGGAATTTACTTTCCATGAGATAATTATATTGAATTCAGGATTTAGAGACCAAGAAACGATCCAACTTGACAACCAAATTTCTGAATCCCAGGCGTCTATTCATCCAGGTGAACCATCCTCTCTTCGGTTCAATGTCCACAAGATTAGAAGACACAACAAAGGAATTGAAATCCATTTGAGGATGTGGTTTCCATCGAACCCCACCTCTCTTATCTTTGTCAGAAAGGGTAGCATTAAATTCCCCTGCTAAAATGAAAATTTCAATAGCAACAGACATGAGATATCCTTCCAACCTAGACTAAATTTCCCTCTTCTTTATAGGATTTTTTGGACCATAAAAATTATAAAATAAGAAATTCTCATCCATGTGTTTAACCTAAACCCTACACCATTGAAGATTATTGCTTTATGAAAGAAGCTCAATAAACACCTTACTACCCTTTCATAAGACTCCCAAACCATTGAATGCCCCTTCGAAATAAAAAAAATCTAGACCATCCTTTCCAGCTCCATGACCACCCAACAATACTTTACCGATAACCATACGGAAAATTTTGTTTCGATCCCTTGTTAGGGATCCCCCGCGTTCGAAACGTCGTAAAGTCCCTTCCCGGGAAATCTAGTTTTCGAACTTAGTCTTTTTGAGCCTTTTTTGGCTGGGCGCATGGATTTGCCTTGTAACACCAAGTTTTGGTGCGCCCCCTTAAAAGCCTTTGGCGCATGGTTTTCCATGTTAACACGTCTTTCGGTGCGCCAAAGGGCGCATATAATCTATGTGTTACACCAAGTTTTGGTGCGCCAAAGGGCGCACATAACTTCATGTCGACAATGCATACGGTGCGCCAAAGGCGCGCTCATTCTTCTGTTGTCGAATACTTCCGTGCGCCAAAGGGCGCACACTTTCCCCTGTCGACAGCAGTTTTCATGCGCCATTTCAAAAGTGGTTGGCGCATTGATGACAAGTTTTTCTATAAATATCAGTGCGCGCCCAATGTCATTTTCATTCCTTTTTGTCAAGGCACGTGATTGCTCTGGATTTGTCAGCTCTGCTCTGTCGTTGTCATCGCCCTGTGGACCCGCTCTCCAATTTTTGATATATATTCGAGGTAAGAGGTTCTCCCTCTTTTCCATTTTGTGCTTTTGTGTGCTTGGTCTGTGTTCTTGGTCTATGTTTTGGTTTGCTGGCCAGTTTTAAATGGATATGTTTGAGCTAGTTTCCCCCCTGTCCTATTCCTCACGTTTTCTTCTTTTCCTCCTCCTCTCCCTCCCTCTTTCCAGATCTGCTGGAAGGGGAGCTGTTTTGAAAGGGCTTGGTCTGCAAAACCTTTTTGTATGAAACCTTATGTGTCCAAGTAACTTTTGAAGTGGAAGAAAGAATGAAAAATATTTGAGTAGTTAGTGTAGTTCTGTGGCGCACTGGCGCGTTTTGTTGCAACAAAAACAGTTGCGCCCCTCGGCGCACTTACCCGCCATGTTACATGACCAAAACCCGCGCCAATGGCGCACCCTCTTGTCATGCTGCACCTAGAACTCATGCGCCCTCAATGGCGCGCCCTTTTTGCATGCTACAAGTCTAAATCCCGCGCCTCCTTAAAAGCCTTTGACGCACCCTTTATCCATGCTGCATAATGTTTCCATGCGCCAAAGGGCGCACCCAGCTTTCATGCAACACAAGCCTTATTCGCGCGAGTATAAAGTTAGAAAGGCGCGGGCGCACCCTCCATTGCAGTAACATAATGTTGTGTAAAACCTTCATGCGCCGCGCCAAAGCCTTTGGCGCACCATTTGTTAATGTTACACAATCTTCCCATGCGCCAAAAGGCGCACCGAACCCCAATGTAACACGCATTTCCTGTGCGCCCTGCTATAAAATGCAACCTGCTTCATCCATGCGCCATGCGCCTTTGGCGCCAGTATAACCTCTGCAACATTCCTTTTCTGTGCGCCTTATCTATTTGGCCTGCCAGTTGCATTTTTCCTGCGCCCTGAGCCTTAAAATCTCTAACTCTTTCTTCTGCTAGCTTTCCAATGGAAGATCAAATGACTAATTCAACCTTTTTGGATTGGGTCTCACTTCTTCTTCGTGCAGATCAGCAACTGAGTTCGAAAGAACACATGTCTACGTCAAGCAAGAAGCCCACCAAACCAAGAGGAAAAGCTAAGCTGACAGAAGAAGAGATGAAATACAAATATCAGAGGGTCAGGATGCCCGAATCACAGGCTGAGTGCAGTATGGATGTCAGAGACTCTGAATTGGGTCACATTGACATGGATGAGTTCTGGGTTAGGACTCAAAAAGTTACAAGAAGTCCATGGATGGACAAGTTAATAGGCAGTGCCCTGCACTTCGCCGGAGGAATCCCCGTCAGCGCTGTAAACAACGAATTCATGATGGTGATTGCGCAATGTTACAACAAGGACACAAGATGTGTCGAGAACAGTAAGGGCGAGGCAGTCATAAACCTCACTGCCCGTCACTTTGAGTTGATACTTGGCATCCCTCATCACCGGAACTACGTGGCTGTTAGCCAACGAGAATGCATCAAGGCCTGGGAAGACAACGAAGACCAGTGCATGCAGTTGATGAATGAGGTCTACCTAAAGAATAAGAAGGTGGTGACCCGGTGGCCTCAGACTATCCACCGAAGTGATTTCTCAGAGGAACTCAGTGATACTATCACTTTCCTGAGCAGAGTCTTCGGGCTTTCAGATGCCCACTATTTCCATAAGTGGATGCTGCGGTACCTGGAGACAATGAATAAGAATTTGCCCGATCAGCGCTTTTGCTGGGGTGAAATAATCAGCAGCACCATCTCTGAGCAGCTACAACAGTTCGCCACAACAGGAGTGTTCCATATGAACTCCTATGTAGTCTATGCTGCAGCGTCAGCAAGGGATTATCCGGGGCTGAACCGAAGTGGAGTATGGCCTCAGGCCAAGATATTTGATTACTATCCAGAGCTGAGGCTGGAGAATAGCATCCAACATTTCGCAAAAGTTAACGATGCATTCTTCTATCATGTCATCTGCCTACTGAGGCCAAACATGACTCATAGCCGGACGACCAAGAACATAGTGGCAGTCACAGAGAAATGGGGGGCCCTGTTCACCCAATTTCCCACGTTCACCTATCTAAGGGCTGCCAACTTTTTGGGAGAGCCAACCAGGCTACCAAGGTATGCTGGGCCTAAGCTGATTCTACTAGAACTGTCAAGACAGCTGGTCACATACCATGAGAAGTGCCTCAAAAGAAAGAAGGGTGGAACTCCTTTCCCCCTCAAAGTGGGCCGATACACATGCTCCACCCACCATAAGGTGAAGGAAATGTTCGCAGAGCTGGAGCTACTCAACTTGAAGCATGACTTCCCAGCCAGGCCTACCTTCGACCCAAGAAGCTGCCTGCCAAAAGCGAAGCTCGATCCGATCCATGTCCCTCAAATTGAGGATATTTACATTGACGTTCTCCATGAGGTGGAACTCAGAAGAAAGGATCATTCGCGCTTAGCATTGGAGGAAATCATCCAATACGGAGTGGCCATTGTCCCCGAAGGCTTCCAGACTACGGAAGATGAAGTAGATAAGGTGTATAATGACACAGATGGGGACAATTGGCCCTTCCCGGCCATTGACAGAAACAAGGCTCCTCAAACAATTGAGGAGAGGGTCAAGGAGACTATGCGAAGAACAGAGCATTGGTGCCGCATGAACGGACTAATCTACCTCGGGGTAGATTTCACAACTTCCCCTTTGGGCAACGCACCTCCAAGGTCAAAGAAGCAGCTGAAAGGCAAAGGTGCAGAAGGTGAACCTAGCACCATTCAGGAGGAAGCCCCTGAAAGTCCTCTTCCCTCAGAGCCAGAACAAGTCATAACTCTTGATGAGGAATTGACAGAGGATAGTCCTATACGCCCATCCACCCAGGATGTCGGCGTCGCTACAACTTCAGAGGTCCCTTCTATCCCTTCTTCTTCTCTTCCTTCCCCTCCTCGAGTGACTCAAACGACCATCCCTTTGGTCGTGTCCTCTGCCCCTTCTTCTACCCTTTCCCCTGCTTCTTCATCTATCTTCTCCTCCCTCGCTGATTTGTCTTCCTCTATTTCTTCCCTCATCTCCGAGCTCCCTTCCCTTCCTATGTCTTCTGCAGTTGCGGTTCCCCTTCCTCCCGTGGACATTTCTTCGGCTATTCTTTCCATGCCGCCGCCGCGTGTCTCCACGTTTTTCCCCTCTTCTACCGTTGCTGCCTCCCCCTCTGTCTCTGGTCCTTCTTCTATAGGACCAGCTTGGATTTCTCAGCAGCTGAGCCAACAAAAGAGGAAAGTCCCCATCGCTCCGATGGACTTTTCGGTCATTCCGGCTAAAGGAGCAAAGAAGCACAAGCCGGTTACACGCTTCTCAAAGAGCGCTGCAGGTGAGAGAGTCATGGAAATAGCGTACCCCAACCCCCTCAAAGAGAAAGAAGATCTGTCTCCGACAGATTTCACCGTGACCCAAGTCACAATGGGGACATCCTCAGAAAGTCTCCAGGGAGAAGCTCTTTCCGCAGTTGATGCACTCTGCAAAAAGCTTCAGGAAACGAAAGAGGAGAAAAGGCTACTGAAGGAGCAGAACAAGTACCTGCTTCAAGCCTTACAGAAGATGGGGAGTGCACCTCCCACAACTGCCGCCGAGACTCCTGAGCTGCTCAGTCAGGAGAAGATCAATGAGTATTCAAAGATCGGCGAGCAGGGTATGGCTGTTTCTGCTTGGAGGAGCCAGATCCTCAAGGATAGTGAAAGAGTAATCGCCGAGTATATCAGTTTATATCTAAACATCGAGAAGGCGAATAAGGAACTCCAAGCATTAGCAGGTCCGATATCAGAAGAGTTAGAACATGCTAGACTCCAGCACGAGACCTTCCAACAAATGTTCGACTGTTCAGTCGAAGATCTGGTCAAGTTCGGAGTCTTCGGTCATCCAAGGGCCCTCAACAAAACTATGTCCACTCTGGACTATCAGATAGATCAGCTGGAATTTGTTTTAGAAAAGATAGACAAGGTAAAGGAAGAGGCCCTGGATGCAATGCATCAAATGGAGAAAATTGTCCTCGCCATGACTCCAGGGTTGCTCACTCCTTCCCTTACCTTGAGATCAGCTGATGACACTATCCGGATTTTCAAGGAGATAGCCTCTCAAGGGACAGGGCCAGAGGTCACGTTCGACACTGAATCTATCAACAACCTACTGGCCTGTAGAGACTTCATCGGGTTCCTTATCGAGGCGGAGAAAGATTATTCCAAACTCCCGGAAAAGCTCATAGACGAGCGGGAGACTTGCGAAGCAATCAGTGAACGGCACAAGGATCCATCACAGGATCAATTTGGGCCAATGATCAGCAAGTTTTTGGAATACCGCGCTCAGTTCCACATATCATCACCTGAGCAGCATCAGAAACAGGCAACCCCTTTTCGGCCGCAGGATGATGATGATGAGTAGCTTCTTCTTCTTCTTCTTCTTCTCTCTATTCTCCGACTTTCTTTTCGAAATGTCTAAAATGTGTTGGCACAAATGATGACATCATCCATGTTGCATCATGGGATGATGTCATCCACCAAGTTGTCAAAGTCAACATGACTTTTAGATATTTTGTAAATATCTTTGTAAATAAGTGGTTGGCTCCATTTTGCCTTCTCTCTCCCTCATTTTCTATAAATATGAGAATACTTGTTGTATTCAGGGTGAACATTTTTTTAGATAGAAATAGAAGTGAGGAGAGAAAGACTTTGAGCTTTCTTGTAACAGAAAAGAACAAGTAATACAATTATTCAGACTTTGTGCTCAATAGCTGTGTTATACATTAGATCTTTCTTACGTTAGATCTGTATGTGTTTAATCTGTTGGATTCATATCTACTTTTCCGTCATTTGTTTATCAGTATTGCTTTGTTTATTTATGCAAGTAGGTTTGGCTCTGTTTACTACCAAACTAAAAACATAAATCTTCTGACCTTTCTGCTTTGGAATTCATTTCTTTTCTCCCTTCGGATCTGTTCTTTCTCTTCTCCCTCTTTCATTCCTTTCTTTTCGCAGCCTGGAACACTCTACTGGGATGAGATCCCAACCCCCGAAGGCAGAATCTGTGAGACTTGCATAGGTTCCTGCTAGTAGAAATAGCAATAAACCAGTTTCGCTTTGCTGTCTCAAAGAGGGGCTAAGCCCTGCAACACTGTTGGCTCGTCTATCCATAGATCTGTCCGCGCGACAGATTTTCGGACCAACAGTTTTTGGCGACTCCGCTGGGGATTGGATAGATCTGTCAGATCTATGGTGGTGGTATAATATAAAATCAGAAAAATATAAGAAAATCACTGCCTGTTTGCAAATCTGCACTTTTTGTTGAAAATCCAAAAAATTTGCAAAAGTGCCTAAAACTGAAAATTTTCTTCTGAGATCCGTAGATCGGGCATAGTTACAGATCTTTAGTTCGCTGAGTTTTTATCAAAATTAACATTTTTTCGTAGATCTGAATTTTTGACTATTTTCCAAAAAGTTCAAAACCCTCTGAAAAATTAAAAATCAGATCTGAAAATCAGCCTGCTATTCTTCCCTGCCATCTTATCCTCGCTGTTATTTGTCATTAACCGCAATCGGTTTTTCGAAGAGGATAGTATTTAAATATTCAGAAAAGTATTTGCTGCTGGTTTTTGTCAGAAAAACCAGAAAATCAGCAAGTACACCCAAAAATAAAGTTTAAATCTGCGCCATAATATCGCAGATCTGAAAGGTACGCTGGCAAGTGAAACTTTTACGCGCAGCAGGAGAGCCCGTGGGGAAGTTGATCCTACTTTCGATCTGCTTCAAAGGCACAATTTCAGCATAACACCGGCACGTTTTTCAGCGCTAAGCTCGGCTAGCCGGTCATCCAGGAGTGTCTCACCTCCACGAAGAAAAAGTCTTTTGCAAGGAACATCTACATCCCTTTGTAGTGCCTTGCTGCTCAGTGGAACCACCCTCCCAGCTCGTGTGCTTTTTCCAGCCTTTCAAATGGCGGTACCATGGGGAAATGCTATGGGTCCTCTCGCATTACCACATCCAGTTCACGCGCTCCCTCACGGAAACAGAAAGAATTTTCCCAAATTCGACGGGAGCGGAAATCAAAGCACGGATTCCCACATATCTGCTTTCATTATGTCATGCAGTATTTTGGACGTGACTCACGAAGATGTGTCGGTTCACCTTTTTCTGGAAACTCTACAAGGGCCCGCAGCCGAATGGTTTCAGCATTTGCCAGCCGGATCTATCACCAGTTGGGCCACCTTGCGGGATGCTTTCGAAGACAGATACAAGCCTTCAGAGGATGCATTTGCATTGTTATCACGAATCACTCACCTGAAGAAGGAGGCAAATGAGACCATGCGCGATTTTATCACCCGGTTCAATGCATTAATCAACCGTGTCCCTACTGCCATGCTTCCAACACCGGAGAATCAAAAGTGTTTCTTCGTGAACGCCATGAGCTCAAAAGTCAGCTTCTTGCTCCTTCAAGAGCGAGTAGCTACTCTACCTCTCGCTCAGGCTGCTGCCATCCGGATAGAAGACAATTTGATAATATCTGGCGAGTTGAGAAAGGAATCATCAAAGTCCAAATCTTCAGATCCCTCGCCTGCTACTTCGTCTGATCCGGCATTCCAAAAGATGGCGAATGATCTGCTCGCATTGAAAAAGCAGTTGGCCCAGGCTCCTAGTTCCTCATACCGAGACGTTCCACGAAGGAGTTTTGTTCCCAACAATGTTTCACAAAGACCGCGTCTACCTGCAACTGCTCCACGGTTGGCGCTTGAAGCTCCTCCGGTCAATGCTTTGGCCAAAATTGAAGAGGAAGAGCAGTATTATGAAGAATCTTCGCCTCAAGACGAAGATGATCAAGATGTCGGTGAGCCGACTGGCGACTCCACTATTGGATACATGGAATTTGATGAGGATGAATCTGATGAAGAAGAGAGTACTCAGGGCTATGCAAGCGGACAATCCTATGCTGTTTTTACCCGCTCGCAAGGAAAGGAAGCGGAAGTTGCTGCCCATGTGCAGAAGGAGAAGGTCGTGTCAAACGTGCCTCCAACCATTGTTAGAAGAGGTAATCCTCTTCCTACTCAATTCCCTGTTAAGTCTTTTGCAAAGAAGTCTTTTCCGCCCATCTCTCCTCCGAATCAGCCCCCTCATATTCCTATCAAGATCAGTAACCCTGTTCCACCATCGCGAAGTGAAGGACTCATTCCCTCACCAACGCAACCCTTGGCCGCGTTCGATATAATAGATCATGCAAAAAAGACCAAGATCCAAATGTCTGAAGCTGAGTATCTTCAGTCAAATCCCGAACAGCTTGTAAGATTAACTAAATATATTCAGAGTCAAGCTGTTACATCTAAACAGGTTTCCCCAAAAGGAATCCTTTCCACTCCTCCTGAATCCCACATAAATGTTGCTTCAACATCTGCATCAGGCAAGATAGAACCTTTCTATCTCTCTCTCCTAATCAACGGCCATAAGTTGAGCAACTGTATAATTGATTCCGGAGCTTCTGACAACGTTATGCCGGCGAAAGTCGCCCATGCTTTGGGCCTCACTCTTACCAAACCTTTCGGCAGATGTTATTCATTGGAAACCAAGCAAGTGCCATTGATTGGCCAAATCAAAGACGCGCAATTTGCGTTCGCAGCATTCCCTGAAAAGAGGGTAAAGATGACCGTTCTCGTCGCTGACATTCCAGCAGCCTATGGAATTTTGCTGGGAAGGAGTTTTTGCAGCGAAGTTGGCGGAGAAATTCACATGGACTGGTCTAAAGCTAGAATTCCAGTCAAAGGCGTAATGCAAACTTTAGAGCCGGAATCCCAAAAGAAGTACTTGGTCACTAGCTCTGAAGATCCCAAAGCTCAAATCCTTTTTGAATCATCAGGGTTGGGGAACTACTTCTTATCTACCGAGACAGGTACAAAGGGTGTTTTTGTTCAAGAAAAGGACCTTAATGAGATCTGGACCTTGCAATTTGATGGCAGTTGCGCGACTAGTGGATGTGGCGCTGGAGTTGTGCTGATATCTCCCGAAGAGGAGGTGATTCCTCTCTCTTTCAAATTGCAGTTTTTCAACACTAACAATACTGCTGAGTATGAGTCTCTCTTACTTGGTATGCAAGCCGCAAAGGAAAGAGGAATAAAAAATCTAAAAGTACAAGGTGATGCCGAGCTAGTTGTAAATCAGGTCAAAAGGATTTACCAAGTGAAAAATGAAAGGCTCAGGCACTACCGCAACGCAGTATGGGACAGCATCGAAGAATTTGATGCTTTTTCAATAGGAGCAATTCCAAGAGCTCAAAATGACATGGCCGATTCATTGGCCGTTTCAGCATCTCTCATGCTCCCACACCCGGGTTTGAAAATGGACAAATACACCATTGAGGTGGTTTTCCGCCCGAGCGTACCAGACAACTCTCAGCATTGGCAAGTATTCAACGACGATAATCAACTCATTGCCTTTCTGGAAAAATCAGAAAATTTTGACGAGTTGTATTTCGAAGGATCCACCTCTACATGCCGTGAATCAATCAACAGTCAAAACCACGAAACAAAGGAGAACGACGGCATATGTCAGCTCAAAGGGAATAAAATTCCAAAAGGCCTGGTTTCTCTGGAGCGCCTGTTTGACAGGCATGACCGTTTTGTGAAAAAGAAGAGGCGAGATGATCCTGACTCATCTCCAGAGACAGAACCAGTCAATATAGGTTCGGAGGCACACCCGCGATTTGTAAACATTGGCAAATGTTGCACACCTGAAGAGAAGCGGAAATTTGTCAAGTTGCTGAAGAAATATATGGATGTATTGGCATGGTCCTATGCCGATTTAAAGTCCTTCAAGCCAAAGGACGTTCAGCACGATATTCCCTTGAAAGACGATGTCAAAGCCTTCCGTCAGAAGCAAAGGCACTATAATCCGAAGATTTCGGGCACCATCCAGGCCGAAATTCAGAAGATGCTAGATGCAAGAATCATCTTCCCTATCCATCACAGCACTTGGGTAGCCAATATTGTGCCAGTGCGCAAGAAAAACGGCGAGATACGCATATGCGTAGACTTCCGAAACTTGAATCAAGCTTCGCTGAAAGACAACTACCCTCTTCCGATAATGGATCAAGTTCTGCAAGCAGTAACTGGATCAGAAATGCTGTCTATGCTTGATGGTTTTTCAGGCTACAATCAGATTGAAGTCTCGCCTGAAGATCAATTCAAAACAGCATTCACTACTCCCTGGGGTACATTTGCCTACAGCAGGATGCCTTTTGGCCTGACTAATGCTGGTGCTACTTTTCAACGGGCCATGGACTTCGCATTTAAAGGTATGATGGGAAAAGTCATTGTAGTTTATCTAGATGACTTAACCGTGTTCTCTAAACAACGAAGTGATCATTGTGATCACTTAGAGCAAGTACTGGCCAGGTGCCGAGAACATGGAATTTCCCTAAATCCCAAAAAGTCTGTTTTTGGGGTTACGGAAGGGAAATTGCTAGGCCATGTGGTTAGCAAAGAAGGAACGAAGATAGATATTGAAAGGGTTAAAGCTATTCAGAGCCTTACTCTGCCTACAAGCAAGACTGGTGTTCATTCTTTCTTCGGAAAGGTGAACTTTCTCAGGCGTTTTGTTCCTGATTTTGCTGAAAAGACCCGCCACATACTGAACATGATGAAAGGATCACCCACTTTCAGATGGAGTGAAGAAGGGAAAAGGTCATTTGAAGAAATAAAAACTTCTGTTGCCCATGCACCGGTCCTGGTATGTCCGGATTTCTCCAAGAACTTCATTATGTATAGTTACGCCTCCGAACATACTGTGTCTGCAATCCTAATGCAAAAGAACTCGGAGGATATTGAATCTCCAATCGCATTCATGAGTTCTCCTCTCAAGCCTCACGAACTGAAAATGACTCAGCTGGAAAAGCATGCCTTTGCCGTTGTCAAAGCAGTGAAGAATTTCAGGTATTACATTCTGAACTCGCATACGGTAGTGCTGGTCCCTGACACGGCGGTGAAATCAATTCTAACTCAGCAGGAGTTAGGAAGTTTGAGAGGGAATTGGATCGCAAAGGTCCAGGAATATGACCTGGATATTAAACCAACCAAGCTGGTAAGGGGCAAAGGCCTGTGTCAGCTAATGGCTGAAAATGAAAATTTAGAAGGTCCTAAAGGAAAAGAGGATTGTGCAAACGAAGAGCAAAGCCCTCTAGAGGAGCCTGATTCTCTGCCTCTAGTTCTGTTTGTTGCAACTAGTGACGAGTGGTACTCCGACATTGCTTTCTTCCTTACCTACGGCGAATGCCCAATGCACCTAACTGCAAAGGAGAAGCGCACTATAAAGCTCAGAGCAGCTAAATATGTCATCTGGGATGACGGTTTATATAAGCGCGGGATAGACGGTGTCTTCCTGCGATGTGTTGACAAGCCCCAGCAAGTAAAACTGCTGGAAAGTTTTCACAATTCAGCCTGTGGAGGCCATTTTTCTTCTTCCGTGACAGCGCACAAGATCATTCGAGCCAGGTACTATTGGCCAACGCTCTTTCAAGATGCGGCTACCTGGGTGGCAAAGTGTGAACCCTGTCAGCAATTTGTCGGCAAGCCCAAGTTGGCTGCCCTTCCCCTAAGGCCGGTCATCATCAATGAACCATTCAGGCAATGGGGAATTGATTTTATTGGCGCACTCAATCCTCAATCGAGTGCTGGACATAGCTATGTCCTTACAGCAACGGATTACTTCACCAAGTGGGTGGAAGCCATACCTGTCAAGCATGCCACTTCTGAGGTGGTTTGCAGTTTTATCAAAGAAAATATCATTGTCAGGTTCGGCGTTCCAAACAAAATCGTTGCTGATAATGCTTCTAACTTCTCCTCCCGAGAAGTTATTAGTTTTTGCTATGAATATGGAATAACTTTAGCACATGCCTCGGATTATTACCCTCAGGGAAATGGTCAGGCGGAATCCAGTAATAAGAACTTGGTGACCATCATACGGAAATTAGTAGATGAGAATCAGCGGATGTGGCACAAGTCTTTGTACGACGCTTTGTGGGCGGACCGCATTACCCCCAAGAGATCTCTCGGCATGTCACCTTTTCAAGTGTTATATGGCACTGATGCCGAACTTCCCATTTCTGCTGAACTTCCTGCTCTACGTTTGGCACGAGTAATTGAAGATGAAACTTTCCAGAATTCTCTAGAAAAGAGAATTATGTATCTGGCGGAACTTGAAGAAAAGAGAGTAAGAGTGGTCGACAGGATCACTGAACATCAGAATCAAGTAAAGAGGCTTTTTGACAAGAAGGCCAAGCAGAGAAATTTTCAAGTGGGAGATCTTGTCCTCTTATGGGACAAGCGAAGAGAGCCAAAGGGCATGCACGGAAAATTTGATTCCCTATGGAGAGGGCCCTTCAAAATCAAGCAACTCAATGGAGAGAATAGTTTCTATCTCTCGTATCTGGATGGAGCTGAACTCCCGCTTCCCTATAGCGGGCAACATCTCAAGATCTTCAGGAAGTAGAGCTTGCTCTCTTCTTTGTACAGTTTATTTTCGTTGTGTGTTTGCTTTCGTCGTGTGTTTGCTTTTGTCGTGTGTTTCTTTCGTTCTCCCTCCGGTCCCCCTTGTTTTTGACTCTGTTACCCAATGGATAGGCACATGTGAACTGGGATTCTCTACCCCCGAGTTCGCTCAGGAGTAGTCCCCAGAAGGAGCCAGCTGTTATCCCGTAAAATTGACAAGGGCAATTTTACCGATAACCATACGGAAAATTTTGTTTCGATCCCTTGTTAGGGATCCCCCGCGTTCGAAACGTCGTAAAGTCCCTTCCCGGGAAATCTAGTTTTTGAACTTAGTCTTTTTGAGCCTTTTTTGGCTGGGCGCATGGATTTGCCTTGTAACACCAAGTTTTGGTGCGCCCCCTTAAAAGCCTTTGGCGCATGGTTTTCCATGTTAACACGTCTTTCGGTGCGCCAAAGGGCGCATATAATCTATGTGTTACACCAAGTTTTGGTGCGCCAAAGGGCGCACATAACTTCATGTCGACAATGCATACGGTGCGCCAAAGGCGCGCTCATTCTTCTGTTGTCGAATACTTCCGTGCGCCAAAGGGCGCACACTTTCCCCTGTCGACAGCAGTTTTCATGCGCCATTTCAAAAGTGGTTGGCGCATTGATGACAAGTTTTTCTATAAATATCAGTGCGCGCCCAATGTCATTTTCATTCCTTTTTGTCAAGGCACGTGATTGCTCTGGATTTGTCAGCTCTGCTCTGTCGTTGTCATCGCCCTGTGGACCCGCTCTCCAATTTTTGATATATATTCGAGGTAAGAGGTTCTCCCTCTTTTCATTTTGTGCTTTTGTGTGCTTGGTCTGTGTTCTTGGTCGGGGTTTTGGTTTGCTGGCCAGTTTTAAATGGAATATGTTTGAGCTAGTTTTTCCCCTGTGCTATTCCTGTTTTCTTCTTTTCCTCCTTCCTCTCCCTCCCTCTTTCCAGATCTGCTGGAAGGGGAGCTGTTTTGAAAGGGCTTGGTCTGCAAAACCTTTTTGTATGAAACCTTATGTCCAAGTAACTTTTGAAGTGGAAGAAAGAATGAAAAATATTTGAGTAGTTAGTGTAGTTCTGTGGCGCACTGGCGCGTTTTGTTGCAACAAAAACAGTTGCGCCCCTCGGCGCACTTACCCGCCATGTTACATGACCAAAACCCGCGCCAATGGCGCACCCTCTTGTCATGCTGCACCTAGAACTCATGCGCCCTCAATGGCGCGCCCTTTTTGCATGCTACAAGTCTAAATCCCGCGCCTCCTTAAAAGCCTTTGACGCACCCTTTATCCATGCTGCATAATGTTTCCATGCGCCAAAGGGCGCACCCAGCTTTCATGCAACACAAGCCTTATTCGCGCGAGTATAAAGTTAGAAAGGCGCGGGCGCACCCTCCATTGCAGTAACATAATGTTGTGTAAAACCTTCATGCGCCGTGCCAAAGCCTTTGGCGCACCATTTGTTAATGTTACACAATCTTCCCATGCGCCAAAAGGCGCACCGAACCCCAATGTAACACGCATTTCCTGTGCGCCCTGCTATAAAATGCAACCTGCTTCATCCATGCGCCATGCGCCTTTGGCGCCAGTATAACCTCTGCAACATTCCTTTTCTGTGCGCCTTATCTATTTGGCCTGCCAGTTGCATTTTTCCTGCGCCCTGAGCCTTAAAATCTCTAACTCTTTCTTCTGCTAGCTTTCCAATGGAAGATCAAATGACTAATTCAACCTTTTTGGATTGGGTCTCACTTCTTCTTCGTGCAGATCAGCAACTGAGTTCGAAAGAACACATGTCTACGTCAAGCAAGAAGCCCACCAAACCAAGAGGAAAAGCTAAGCTGACAGAAGAAGAGATGAAATACAAATATCAGAGGGTCAGGATGCCCGAATCACAGGCTGAGTGCAGTATGGATGTCAGAGACTCTGAATTGGGTCACATTGACATGGATGAGTTCTGGGTTAGGACTCAAAAAGTTACAAGAAGTCCATGGATGGACAAGTTAATAGGCAGTGCCCTGCACTTCGCCGGAGGAATCCCCGTCAGCGCTGTAAACAACGAATTCATGATGGTGATTGCGCAATGTTACAACAAGGACACAAGATGTGTCGAGAACAGTAAGGGCGAGGCAGTCATAAACCTCACTGCCCGTCACTTTGAGTTGATACTTGGCATCCCTCATCACCGGAACTACGTGGCTGTTAGCCAACGAGAATGCATCAAGGCCTGGGAAGACAACGAAGACCAGTGCATGCAGTTGATGAATGAGGTCTACCTAAAGAATAAGAAGGTGGTGACCCGGTGGCCTCAGACTATCCACCGAAGTGATTTCTCAGAGGAACTCAGTGATACTATCACTTTCCTGAGCAGAGTCTTCGGGCTTTCAGATGCCCACTATTTCCATAAGTGGATGCTGCGGTACCTGGAGACAATGAATAAGAATTTGCCCGATCAGCGCTTTTGCTGGGGTGAAATAATCAGCAGCACCATCTCTGAGCAGCTACAACAGTTCGCCACAACAGGAGTGTTCCATATGAACTCCTATGTAGTCTATGCTGCAGCGTCAGCAAGGGATTATCCAGGGCTGAACCGAAGTGGAGTATGGCCTCAGGCCAAGATATTTGATTACTATCCAGAGCTGAGGCTGGAGAATAGCATCCAACATTTCGCAAAAGTTAACGATGCATTCTTCTATCATGTCATCTGCCTACTGAGGCCAAACATGACTCATAGCCGGACGACCAAGAACATAGTGGCAGTCACAGAGAAATGGGGGGCCCTGTTCACCCAATTTCCCACGTTCACCTATCTAAGGGCTGCCAACTTTTTGGGAGAGCCAACCAGGCTACCAAGGTATGCTGGGCCTAAGCTGATTCTACTAGAACTGTCAAGACAGCTGGTCACATACCATGAGAAGTGCCTCAAAAGAAAGAAGGGTGGAACTCCTTTCCCCCTCAAAGTGGGCCGATACACATGCTCCACCCACCATAAGGTGAAGGAAATGTTCGCAGAGCTGGAGCTACTCAACTTGAAGCATGACTTCCCAGCCAGGCCTACCTTCGACCCAAGAAGCTGCCTGCCAAAAGCGAAGCTCGATCCGATCCATGTCCCTCAAATTGAGGATATTTACATTGACGTTCTCCATGAGGTGGAACTCAGAAGAAAGGATCATTCGCGCTTAGCATTGGAGGAAATCATCCAATACGGAGTGGCCATTGTCCCCGAAGGCTTCCAGACTACGGAAGATGAAGTAGATAAGGTGTATAATGACACAGATGGGGACAATTGGCCCTTCCCGGCCATTGACAGAAACAAGGCTCCTCAAACAATTGAGGAGAGGGTCAAGGAGACTATGCGAAGAACAGAGCATTGGTGCCGCATGAACGGACTAATCTACCTCGGGGTAGATTTCACAACTTCCCCTTTGGGCAACGCACCTCCAAGGTCAAAGAAGCAGCTGAAAGGCAAAGGTGCAGAAGGTGAACCTAGCACCATTCAGGAGGAAGCCCCTGAAAGTCCTCTTCCCTCAGAGCCAGAACAAGTCATAACTCTTGATGAGGAATTGACAGAGGATAGTCCTATACGCCCATCCACCCAGGATGTCGGCGTCGCTACAACTTCAGAGGTCCCTTCTATCCCTTCTTCTTCTCTTCCTTCCCCTCCTCGAGTGACTCAAACGACCATCCCTTTGGTCGTGTCCTCTGCCCCTTCTTCTACCCTTTCCCCTGCTTCTTCATCTATCTTCTCCTCCCTCGCTGATTTGTCTTCCTCTATTTCTTCCCTCATCTCCGAGCTCCCTTCCCTTCCTATGTCTTCTGCAGTTGTGGTTCCCCTTCCTCCCGTGGACATTTCTTCGGCTATTCTTTCCATGCCGCCGCCGCGTGTCTCCACGTTTTTCCCCTCTTCTACCGTTGCTGCCTCCCCCTCTGTCTCTGGTCCTTCTTCTATAGGACCAGCTTGGATTTCTCAGCAGCTGAGCCAACAAAAGAGGAAAGTCCCCATCGCTCCGATGGACTTTTCGGTCATTCCGGCTAAAGGAGCAAAGAAGCACAAGCCGGTTACACGCTTCTCAAAGAGCGCTGCAGGTGAGAGAGTCATGGAAATAGCGTACCCCAACCCCCTCAAAGAGAAAGAAGATCTGTCTCCGACAGATTTCACCGTGACCCAAGTCACAATGGGGACATCCTCAGAAAGTCTCCAGGGGGAAGCTCTTTCCGCAGTTGATGCACTCTGCAAAAAGCTTCAGGAAACGAAAGAGGAGAAAAGGCTACTGAAGGAGCAGAACAAGTACCTGCTTCAAGCCTTACAGAAGATGGGGAGTGCACCTCCCACAACTGCCGCCGAGACTCCTGAGCTGCTCAGTCAGGAGAAGATCAATGAGTATTCAAAGATCGGCGAGCAGGGTATGGTTGTTTCTGCTTGGAGGAGCCAGATCCTCAAGGATAGTGAAAGAGTAATCGCCGAGTATATCAGTTTATACTTAAACATCGAGAAGGCGAATAAGGAACTCCAAGCATTAGCAGGTCCGATATCAGAAGAGTTAGAACATGCTAGACTCCAGCACGAAACCTTCCAACAAATGTTCGACTGTTCAGTCGAAGATCTGGTCAAGTTCGGAGTCTTCGGTCATCCAAGGGCCCTCAACAAAACTATGTCCACTCTGGACTATCAGATAGATCAGCTGGAATTTGTTTTAGAAAAGATAGACAAGGTAAAGGAAGAGGCCCTGGATGCAATGCATCAAATGGAGAAAATTGTCCTCGCCATGACTCCAGGGTTGCTCACTCCTTCCCTTACCTTGAGATCAGCTGATGACACTATCCGGATCTTCAAGGAGATAGCTTCTCAAGGGACAGGGCCAGAGGTCACGTTCGACACTGAATCTATCAACAACCTACTGGCCTGTAGGGACTTCATCGGGTTCCTTATCGAGGCGGAGAAAGATTATTCCAAACTCCTGGAAAAGCTCATAGACGAGCGGGAGACTTGCGAAGCAATCAGTGAACGGCACAAGGATCCATCACAGGATCAATTTGGGCCAATGATCAGCAAGTTTTTGGAATACCGCGCTCAGTTCCACATATCATCACCTGAGCAGCATCAGAAACAGGCAACCCCTTTTCGGCCGCAGGATGATGATGATGAGTAGCTTCTTCTTCTTCTTCTTCTTCTTCTCTCTATTCTCCGACTTTCTTTTCGAAATGTCTAAAATGTGTTGGCACAAATGATGACATCATCCATGTTGCATCATGGGATGATGTCATCCACCAAGTTGTCAAAGTCAACATGACTTTTAGATATTTTGTAAATATCTTTGTAAATAAGTGGTTGGCTCCATTTTGCCTTCTCTCTCCCTCATTTTCTATAAATATGAGAATACTTGTTGTATTCAAAAGGGGTGAACATTTTTTTAGATAGAAATAGAAGTGAGGAGAGAAAGACTTTGAGCTTTCTTGTAACAGAAAAGAACAAGTAATACAATTATTCAGACTTTGTGCTCAATAGCTGTGTTATACATTAGATCTTTCTTACGTTAGATCTGTATGTGTTTAATCTGTTGGATTCATATCTACTTTTCCGTCATTTGTTTATCAGTATTGCTTTGTTTATTTATGTAAGTAGGTTTGGCTCTGTTTACTACCAAACTAAAAACATAAATCTTCTGACCTTTCTGCTTTGGAATTCATTTCTTTTCTCCCTTCGGATCTGTTCTCTCTCTTCTCCCTCTTTCATTCCTTTCTTTTCGCAGCCTGGAACACTCTACTGGGATGAGATCCCAACCCCCGAAGGCAGAATCTGTGAGACTTGCATAGGTTCCTGCTAGTAGAAATAGCAATAAACCAGTTTCGCTTTGCTGTCTCAAAGAGGGGCTAAGCCCTGCAACACTGTTGGCTCGTCTATCCATAGATCTGTCTGCGCGACAGATTTTCAGACCAACACATTCCAAGAAAGGATCCTCATTGTTTCTTTAGAGAGGATTCACCTATCCTACTTGAAGAATGAAAGAAAGAACCTATCTAGTGTTTCTTCCAAGAAATGATATCCCTTTTGGAAATTTATTCTTTATATGGCCGACCCAGAGGGTTCTTTAGGCCATAGTCTATACAAATAAGAGCTGGTGTTGGAAATATGGAACAATGAATGTTCAGATGATCACCCCTGATTTCTCTTTCTGATCTAGGTGCATCTTCATATTCCTCATTACCTACAAGAAAATTAGATTCCACTACTTCTCAAGAACTCACCCATTTCTGCAATGAATTTGCAGAGGGTCCATGTCATATTTCAAGGCCTTCTTGTATCAAACCCAGGATACAGGTAGAGTCTTGCACCACTGACATGGTTTCCTTGAAAAGAGAAAAGGTGGATGGGTCGAGATGCAAGAGTTTATAAGACTGGGTTCTGATGGGACCATTCTCCCCACCTGACTTGATCTGAATGAGGAGATGAACCTACACACCTAGCTTCAGCTCGAGGCTTGACAATTTTTTTCCATAATGCATTTAGCAGGGATAAACTATTTTTGTAGTCTTGTTGAAAGTGACCCTTCTCCTTGCATCTGAAACAAGTAAATGAGATCCTCTCATACTCGACCCTTTTAAACTCATTTACTTGATGGGGAGGAGATTATGATATATTCATGAAGTTTTTTGGTCATAATTATTAAGACACAGATCTGCACAACTTTCGATAAGGATCCTTCAAGAGTCACTGGGTCAATGTAGATGAATCTTCCCAAAAATTGACATATTTTTGCAAGAATTTTTGGATTCTAGTATTCACTAGGCAGGGTGTATAATATCACCCCATAATTATATCTCCTCCATGAATTATTTCTCTGCATCAAAGTTAACACTCCAGGATCTGAGGTGAACACTTGAATTGATGTATAATATTTCTTTTCTAGCTATTATGTCTTATCTTTGAGATTTGCTTCTAAAAATTACCATGAAATACCCTTTATCAAGGAAGTGCACTCTCATACCACTACCTCATTAAGTATCACACAGGTTACGAATTCCATCTGTTGACAACCAATGACCCATCAAATTCATGAATATCACTCTCTTACCGAGGAGGGAAAGCTATACTGATAGGCCATCCTGATCATCAAGGATAACCGAGACATGTTCCTCAGGCAGAGAGTCTCCCTTGTCTTGTATGCTCTCAGAATCATCTTCTAGGTAATTTACCATTGCATCCTCCCTAGGACTGAGATGCATGAATAACCTTGATGAGAGTCTAGCCCCCTACTCTCTCCCCTGATTGCCATTGAAGCACCCAGGGAAAAAAGAGTTGTTGTGTCTGGAAAGATTCAAAAATTTCCCCCACTCCATTGTCTAGTCTCAAGGCCTCAATTGAACAATCCTTTCCATTTATATATTACTTGAGTCATCTATGTCAAATTTTTCATTTTTAAAGAGTGAATTGTTAATGAATGTAAATTAATACAATACGTATTTCCTAATATTACTAAAAAATTATAAACACCTGAAATTGGAATCTAACAAATATGATATATAAATCTAAAAATCCCCTTTTAGGATTCCAATAATATCAAAATAAAATTCCAACATTTGATATAAGTTAAACTAACATAGTCGATTTCAGTATGTCATCTAGACTGTAAATTGTCCAAATTTAACAAAATTATGGTTTCAATAATGAGATGAGCATTATATTACACATCAATAAAATAAAGAGGGATTGAGCTACAATTAGTTAAATACTAAGATGAGTTGGAGATTAATAAGGAATATAAACAAGATGAAGCCTTTTACTTGATCCTCACACTTAGAAATAGACACTTATGAATTAGTTGTGGCTTGTAGCCTTTTATTTACAACCACTTAGTAGGGCATGTTGACAAATCACTCAGACTACTATCCAAGTTATCACCCAAAGAGCTAACAACCTACAAGGTGTCTCTTTAGTTAGATCATGAAAGATGTGTATTCATCATAAACCATTTCATGCCGTAAGATAAAATATAAAGTAAAGAAAACAATACATAGATAATAATAAGAGATTTGATCATTCATTCATAAATAAATAACAACAGTATTTGGACTCCAATTACATCTCTTTCACTTGTCCTAACATTGGAAATCCACACAATATTACCCACTACAAACACATGAGAAATACATCAAAATAATACTTAGTAACATTGTGCACATGTCATATAGAATATGTCGTAAAAAAATCACACACTTTAGACATTATTTAGTCCTAGTCTCATACTACTATTCATATAGTTTTTAAGTGAAGAAATTACTAATTGACCCATGTATTTTGGCCATTTCACTTTAATTTTTGTCATCACTACCAACCTTTAGCACATACTTTCCCAGTCTATTTTTGTCATTTGGCATAATTTTACCTTTTTCTGAGACATCCATCCCAATACCAGGGCACCCTAGGCACCATGGTCCCATGTGGGACACCCTTAGCCTTTCTACACTTTCCTGCCATTTTTTAGGCCCTTTCTGAATGTTTGAGCTTCTTATCTTTGTAGTGGTTGGCATTTTTAGGATTAATTGCAAAATTAGAACAAGAGAACTGTATAAATACAAAGTTATGAGACCATAATGAGGGACCAACACTAAGCACTACTATCATCCCTTAAGGTTGCATCCATCAAAGGCTTCATTTGCATCCATCTAGCTCCATCACAAGGCACAAGGTTAGTTCATCTGCATCACACTGCATAGGAGGGAAGTTTATTCTATTCCATCCACCATTCTATTACATTTTCTACATAGTTATTACTCACTTATTTCATAAAGTGTGACTGGCACAAGATCACCTAGGACATGATTACACACACACATAGAGCTACATCAGGTTTGAGATGTAGTGCAACACTCAATTAGTAAGTCCACCATTGTGGAAGATGAGGTGAGTACGACCCCTTCATATGCATATTTCTTTTTTTGGGATTTGATGCTTGTATTGGGGTTTTGCAGGTCTTTTCTTCATCACTAATTATTAGTGACATACAATCGACTATAGAGTAGTTAGTGTGATAGGAAGTGAAGGCAGGAAACCATATAACACAATGTGGAAGAAGGTTACATATATTTTTTAGAGATAATGGCACCCATATTATAGACTAGGGTGCCCACAGATAACCCTGTACCTATCCAGACATCCAAGTCCACTCAAAATTCCTAGATCTACACTTTTCTAGACCTTGGCATAGTCATTTCCTCCTCATGTTTCTCCATCCATCTCTGTGACATAGCCAAAAAAGCTTGTCGAACCAGCTAAGTTCTTTATAACTCTTTATAGTATCTATTTCTTTCTCAAAACCCTAGACATGCTAGGCCTTCACTCAGTCAAATATGAGTGCTCACCCGAAGTGCACAAAGGTACCAGGTACCTCTTTTTATACCAACTTTGTAAAGATGTTAGCATGATAATTAATAAATTCCATAAAGATAAGTAATTAAAGGTAAAGCATAAAAAGAATTAGCTCATAACCATAGTGCATAATAAATAAAAAAGGATCAAGATTAGATTCACCACACAATAGTCATAAGAAGTAACATCAAAAATCAATATCCATCCACAAAGATCCATTATATTACTTCATCACAAACTATCAGCTGAATACATACCAATAACGCTTTCATAAGCTATGCACACTCATAAACCAACAACATAACTCTAACACATATAGTTTGATCTCTAAACCCATGCAAATCAATACATATATATAGGGGTGTGAAATTTCCCTTCACTACCTATGTACTCTCAAAATAGGATGTATGCTCAAATTATCCATGCATCTCTTACAAAGGTAATCAAGAAGCATGAAAAATTCACCTAACAACATATTACCTATAATTAAATCTAGATCCAATCCTATTATTATCTCTGACTTCGCATGACGCTTGATCTTCCACTTTTCCAAAAATATCTGTTGCTACATGCACAAGTCTTCTTGCTCTTATCCAATGCATGCTCTACACTCAATCCTATTCTTAGCCCACAATATGAAAAATGGCTAAGTATTAAACTCTAACTTTTCCAAGCGTGCCTTTCTTGCCAAACTTACGTGCCCACATACATGTCCCCTTTTTGCACACCCCATCCTTATGCGCATCTAATACTTAGGTACAAATTTTTCCAGTCAACATTACCCCACACTACCTTCATTTCCACCCTCAACAATGTGGTCATCCAACTTCCATCTTCATAGAACAAAGAATGAAGTACAACAAAATTTTTATAAAAAGAATGAAAGAATAATAAAATAACTCAACAATAAACATGCTAATCTTCTGTAGGTATCAACAACTCAAGGTACTCATTCTTGATGTCTACTTCCAAATCCTTCCAATCACTGAGTCTCTTCTTGTCTTTAGCATGGATGTCACCAATTACACCATCCATTTCATCTAAAGTCATGTCTTCTCCCTTGTTCTTCAATACCCTGACTACATTCGCCAATCCTGACACCCGTGCCATCCATAACATCCATATGTCGTGCCATTAATTTTCCCAATTATTTGATATTGTCATCATGAGGGTCCCTAGATTCCTTAAGCACATCATGCTTCTCTGGTAGTAACACTAACCTCTCCTCATGCCCTAGCGTATCATTGTTTTTTACCATAAGGAATGCATTCTCCTCTTCTTAGGTCCTTGTTTAATGATGTTATCCGACTCTTCACACATTTTAAATGCCAAATTATCTAGTTTCAATTTATCCCTTAAAGTATCAAGTATGGCGTCATACTTAAATATTGGATGCGCAATCTGTTTCTTAGCCCTTTCCATCTTTGCAACATCATCCTTCTATTTCCTCACAACTAGTTCCTCCTCACTTGGTGCCTACACTATCTCCTCATCTAACATCAAATGAAATAACCTACGCAAGTAATGTAATGTGGATGGGAATCTCTTAGACACCTTTTATTCATATTGTGGCCTTGCTTGCAAAATTTTATCGCTAATCTTCTCTGCCATATCCAAAACTACATGCGTCTTCACCTTAGATCATTTTTTCCCTTTATTAAGTGTTGAATTTCCTCCTCTTTATCATTATTATCCTCTAACATGGTCTAAATAGTATCCAATTTATCTATATTCCTATGCGAAACCTCTACAAATATCTTCATTAGAACATTTCTTGATTTCTCATCCAAGAACTGAATTGTCTTGATGACCACATGTCTAGAATGTGGTTCCTTATTCATTCTATTGGAGGCACATGAATCTTCACATACATCAAAATCAGGCTCATCCATGTGAGTCTGCATACTCCATGATAACTATTTTCTAGTTCATGTGTTTTCCATCTATGGATGCATAAACTCGCATCCATATAATTGTGTCATGACAATAGTGCTCTAGAAATTGGCACGTATAGTCTTTGCTGGGTCATTGATGTACCCAAGGTTTATTTTTTACACCATTTCTTCTTTCTTTTACTCACAAGTGCACTCACCTATATATCCATGTGTTTTAGCACCCTCCTTTTTTTCTCCAATTTCCCCCTTAGGTCCCCCAATTGGGTGTGCAAAATTTTATTCTATCTCCGTATCTCCACTGGCGTAGATTTCTTCTTCAGGCTCATGTATACTTACACTGAGGATGTCTACATCAAACAATGGTTTCTCACCACCAATCTCTTCATCTTCTCACACCTGAAGGCTAGGCATGCCAACATCATCATGCACAATCCCATGTGACGACTTCTCCTCATAACTTTATTTCACAGTAACAAACTTGTGCATTTTATTTCTCTCCTCTTCATCCTTATTTATAGGTGTTACACATGGTTATCATCTCAAAGGATGCAAAGTTCCAACACCTATATCTAAATTCTTCCGCCCCTTGCATAGTTTTCTACTTCCATTATCAAGGGTAGTAATATCTTCTTTCTCTTCTTCTTCCTGCTCAAGGACATTTTGTAAGCCCTCACATTTCTACTTTTCCTGCCTAGGGGGTGTATTTTAAAGGGGCCTCTTTGTGGCCACAGTCTATTTAACCTTAGGGGGACACAATAGTGAAAATTCCTCACCTGCAATAATTTTTCCTTCCTTAAACATTGACCTGAGGTATACATCATGTGGGCTCGATATGCCTTACAACCATGACCTCTGGAGTAATATCAATATTACCAGACTCCATTGTCTCCACATATATCTCTTTATTGGGATAGACATATGTCTTGAAAAAAATATGAATGTTTTCATCTACCTTATCAATGTGAAATTGTAATTTTTACATGTTATGTAGCCATTTTACTGAATCCTTAAAGTAATGAGAAGTAAAGGCGAAAGAAAACTTACACCATGGGATATTCTCACTAGTCTTCATGAAAAAAAAACCCAAGAAGAAGTGTTGATACGTTCTGAACTCCACCTATCCTTCCAGCACACTAGGAAACTCTCATGGTATGTGTCACTCTCCTTCTAATGTGATGCACATCCTCCTAAACCAACTCTCTTGGTATTATTTGTAAGTATTAGAAATTGAACTTTGACGTGTGAAATTTACAAAATTCTTCACTGGAAAATTGTCTTCCAATGGATAGACCCAAATTTTATCTTTTGGCCCATTGAGAACACCAATCTTACAAACATAATCAGTAGTAAGATGGCACCCTAAGTAATATTCTCACCTTATCATCTTGGATGTGTGCCTCTTCCATTATGCCTTCTGAAACATAGCTTGCGATGGTATAATATGTCTTGCTCACCATTTTGTGCACTATGTATAACTAGCACTTGTTCACCTCCTTTGACCTCTGTGAGGCACCTAGTTTGTAACTAGCCAGTCACTCCGCTACCCTGGTGGCTAGGTATTCTATGTTTTCAACATTAAAATCCCAACCCCCTTTTTGATACTTAAATTTGGCATCCTTTTCTTCTACTACATCATAATCTATCAAATCACTTGTAATCTCTATACAAGATTCATAAAAGCCTGTAACTTTTCCAATCAATTTTGCTGTAATCCTCATTCTCCTCCCAAAAAATTAAAATAGGTCTTCATGCATATGTGACATGAGCCTCTGGTATAGACGTTTGAGCTTGCCAAAGTATGGTAATTCAAATAGTTGCATGACCTCAGTGCTCTCAAGTAACATGCATATAAAATTGTCCATTACTCTCTGCCCATCTATAGTCCTCCTGTTCATCCTTAAAATGGTCTCTGCCTTCAAGTCCTTCATAGTTTTCTTAGTTCGGTGGTTGAAATAATTGATTTTGCATTTATCCTATCGGGAAGTCCATGACCTTCCTATAATAATTTCCTCTAGGTATTGCATCTCTATGAACCACTCTTGTGGTTCCTCTTTTGCCACAGGCTCCTTCATCACAATTGTTTTTGGTGCCATTGCTCTGTTACCCAATAACATGCTTCAAAAATTGCAAATTTCCCCTCCCTCACCCTCACACTCCTTGATCTTTGCCGCTGCTTCAAATACCCCATGCCCTAGTTGTAAATATATCTTTTTGAAACCATAAATCCATGAGCCTTCCTTCCTCACACACCCCACAAGCTTAAAAACCTTACCATGTGAAGCTTTGTCAATGTCATGTCATGAATTCTCCTGGTTTTCCATTCAATAAAAAACCCTTTTCACTTCACACTTTTTCATTTTTCTCAACTTGAAGAATCAAAGGATGTGAGGAAATAAATAGGTTCGCATGCTATCTCTTTATAGATTTTACAATCACAATTTGTCTATTTATCAAAATAAATTACTCCTCAACTACCACTGTATGTAGAATTAATTCCAACCTTTCACTCTTCCACGCATCACATCATATTCTTCCATGCTCTGGTTGTAACATTTTATCACGCCCAATAATTCTCAGCCACATACCTCCTTTCATGTGCTTCCCTACGCCAAAGTACCTATCTAAAGTGATTCATACCAAGTAGTTTCCCAGGCTGCTACCTACCTTGTATTATGTTGGTGCTCAAATTAGTCTCACCCCGTTTGTCATTGAATTTCCTTAGTTTGTAGCCTTTGTCACATTTTTTATCTCCTCATGTTGGTGCTTGAAAGAATCTATCCTCCATTTGGTTGCCATGATTAGTCCCTTCTTGGGTCGAGGATCACTTAAAGCTCTAATTTTTTTTTCATTTCTATGTCCATCTGAAGGAGACTGTCTCAGACCTTAGACACATGGCGCATTCCATTGAAACTTCAACATTTTAACAGACTCTACCAGACTGATACATGTGTTAGGCCCACGCTTGTTTGGGGTTTCTACTTTTTAGGACCATCTCAAAATGCACCATTGAGACACGTAGCAAGCGGGGAAATGAAGAAATGGAGCTTTGAGGTTATTTAAGGTTTTTTTCCTTTTGTAAAAGGGGATAAAAGTGTAATTTGAAGCACGGCCTCGACAGGAAAGTAATGCTAGCATTGAATAGTCAAAACCGAAGGTGTGGGCCCACAGGGAAAATGTGGAACTTTTTCCTTTCTAGAAAATAAGTATAAAGTGAAAAAATGAAGCGCAGGTCTGTTGGGACCCACATTAGAAGCTAAAGGCGGAAGAGCGAAGCTACGGAGAAAATTTGGAAAATTTTCCTTTTTCCAAAAATGAGGTAAAATAGCAGAATCAAGCCATGGTTCCTCTGGGACCCACATTAGGACACGTGTCATGCCCATTTTTTGAGGGCAGAGGGGTGGAGAAAAATGTTAAAATTTTACTTTTTTCCAAGAGTTATTAAATATCAAAAAGTTCTCCCAGGCTCATTTCCAATCACATTTTTCCATGTGGAGGGATTAGATCAAAAGTTGAAAGGCAAGATCAATGGTAGCTATGCATTTCATTTGATTTTTTTGCCAATGAAGCGACAAGATGTTCGGAGATGCATTTTTTGCATCGTTCTTCATCAATGTTTTGGAAAATTTGTGTTGTTTTGGTCTACAAATTTTAATTGAATCAATTTGTAAAGCTGAAGTTCTTTTGAAGTGGATTTTTTCTTGGAATTGTACAAACATGTAAAATTCCAGATCTAGAAGTTACAGAGTAAAATTTTAGAGGAAAAGGAGGGAAAAGGATGAAATGATGAAAGTGCAGGTGAAAAAGGTGAAAAAGGCTTTGCCTCGAGAGCAAAAGGGAATGACCTGTCAAATTCCAGTTATGCAGAGGCTCTAAAAAATGATTAAAAGGGGGATTTCTCGTATGAAAAAATTAGAATGATTAAAGGGACTCCTGAAAAGTTGTGGCATGACATCCTAGTCATTAGTCGAAGTCCCAAGAAACATGATCAATTCATAGTTGGTCCACATAGCAGATTCTAGATCTAAATTTATTAAACGTCGTTGTCTAAAATAAATTGGTAACAAGGAAAGGTCCCTCGAATATTATTCTCTTTTGGGTGGAAAATTGAGTGGGAAAAAATGTATAAATGTAATGAGAATACTCTTGCAAATGGTCAGAGTATGAATTCTTGAGAAGAAATTTGAGAAAGCCATCTTCCCGAGAGACCAAAAGCCTAGATTACCTGTTATTTTATTTTGTGTTAGATTTTTTGTTGAGTCAAGTTAGTTGCAGATGTATAGCCATTGAAAATCATTGAGATTGCTCTAAAAGATTTCCCCTGCTGATGAATCTAAGCAATTTTAGAATTAATTTGTGTCTAATCTCAAGCAATTTTGTGTCTACTTTATTTTTAGAATGTCTATAAATAGTTTCTTTTGTTCCTATTGCAATCTTACATTGAATTTTTTTTGAAATCACACAGGATATTGTCCATGTGACAGTCTAATGGTATTTGTAATTTCATTTCGAGAAGAGCCTTCATCTTGGATGAGATAAACAAATTTAAAATCAATCCACTATCATTTGTTGATAAATATTGTCTGTAAGTCTTCAAGTGTACCTTAGGCGTGATTAATCAGAAACTTTAGTGTTTAATTGAGTCTTCCAATTCGAGCCTTCATGTTGGAGTCTCAAATATTATGTGAAAACATGTTGATCTGGGCCTCTAATGAAGCACACCTTCTAGTTGAAGGAACATCTTGACTATTCTGAAGCTTTCTATTGTGAAGTTGTTCATTATTGTGAAGTCCCTCCAAAGATTTGATATAAGCAACCTTATCTTGCTTCATCTCCCACCAAAATCATTTAAAAACCATTGATCCACCATGAACTACCCTTTTTTTTCCCTGTGTATCAACAAAGGAACAAAATCTAATTGTAAAAATATGTAGAACAATCAAGATCTCTTAACGTCTTTAGTAACCTTTTCCTTGTATTGAAAATGTCTCCATAATTTGGAAGAGACAAATCGTGAGAGTCAGATTTGGTGTGTTGATCATATTTTCCCAAGGTTTTCTTTATAAAATCTGAGCAAAAGAAAGGTATCTGCGTCTCCATCAATAACAGAGGTTACAAAATAGATTCTCTTACCTTGGTTGAAAGGCACAACCTAAAATATTTAGGATAAGATCAAATCCTTTTTAAGGTGCTACCCACTTCTTCAAGGCCTAAGTGCTAAAAAGTCAGATAAATTGCTTCCTTGGCTACAAAATGACATACATAATCATTTATCTACTTTTGAGTGTCTTGTTAAATCCATGATACTGCTCGGTTTGTGAAGAAGAGTAAATCTAGGTACTAACACCAAAATGGCACCATTGCTGGGGATTATTTGAAGATAGTTTCCAGAAGGATAAAATATTTAAAGCATTTAAGCGTTTGAGTCCGTTAATCCATGCTTCTGGCACCGTTGTCAGGGACTCTTTGAGGAATTTAAAGTTTACTAAACCCTGGTAATGTTTCTTGTAGTTCTGTGTGTAAATACGCTTCGTAAACATCATTCTCTAATCATATCTGTAAGGATTGAAAAAAGTTATAAGTTTTACGTTTTTTCTATCCAATTTTTTCCAGCACTTATTGTACTAAGTTTTCCTCACCATTGATAAATTTGGGTGAAGGAAGGTTTGAGTTGTAAGGCTTTGCATGATTTTTAGTGCTGACAGACATTTGACAGATTATTTTAGTGCATTTTCACAACTAGGGTGAAAATCCTTAGTGACAACTCCGTGTTGATTTGTTTTTGGTAAATGCCAGTGTCTTAACCTCTGTCAATGTAAATTTGTTACTAATCTTTGCAAAGATGGAAGGAGGAAGATATTTATTTTCCACGGACCCTATTAGAAGGTTGTTTCTAGAGTTTGGAAAGTCTAATTTAGAAGGAGGAAGAATTTGGAAGGGAGATCAAGCATCAGGAAAAGATATCTCTATTGGTGAAACTGATTAGCACATGGTTGAAGATTTCAATGCTTCCTCATCTACTTCTGAATTAGGTAGTCTATTTGTAAATCTAAATTCTCCATCTGGAGAGGGGCATTCTCATTCTACCCCTATATTTGAAATATTTGCATCTCATTCTACCCCTATATTTTCCAAATATGATAGTTTCTTCCATGAAAAAGAGTCATTAGGGGATAGTCATTCTAAAAATTGTATCCCTGTACCACATAGACCCCTCACTCCTCATCACTTTGTTTCTCCTGTAATATCACCTCCTTAAAATAACATGGCTTAGCCTCCACCCAGACCTCCATTTTTTGTTAATACTTTTGGTCCCATTAGTTTTAGAGGTATGGATGGCTATCTGAATGTTGTGCCACATGATGTAAGAAATAGATTGCCTAAGTTTCAAGGAAATAATGCAATAACTAGTGATCAACAATTGAAAATATTTGTCAATATGATGGAGGATTTAGAAATGGAGATTGAAGATGTATACATTAAATTATTTATTCATACTCTAGAATAGGATGCAAGGGGCTGGTATAAAGATCTGCCTGATAACTCTATTGATTCTTGGACTGAAATGAAGAATGCATTTAGATTGCAGTATGGTGAGAAAACAGACGCTAGGTTTCTTTTGTCAGAATTTAAGAATATTAAAAATAATCCTAATGAATCAATGTATGATTTTAATATGAGATTCAATAAGACATTGAGAAGATTATCTATGAATTTAAGGCCATGTGATGAATATTTTCTTCTAAAGTATGCTGATGCATTTGAGAAGAAGGATGCATACAATTAGAGGGATAAAAACCCAGACACTTTGAGGCAGGCCTTTACTATGGCTCTACAAATTGATAAAAACATTAAGGCTATTGGAAAACCTCCTAAGAGGGAGGGTGTCAAACTGATAAACCCAGAAAAACCTCAAGTAAACAAGAGTGTGGATCTTGAGGAGGATGTTAAAACTTTGGCAGGGGCTGTCAAAGAAATCTCTTACAAACTAGCTCGGGAAGAGAAAGGAATTGGGTAGAGTTCATAAGGTTAGAAAAAGGAACAAAATCATTACAGATTTGGAAATCATCCTAGGGGTGATCAGAGGTCTGATGATAGAAGTAAAGGACCCATGGGAACTGCAAATAGACATCCCCAAGAACGTGAAAGTAGAATGGTGCCTGATCCTCTAACTACTCGGGTTGCTACTGTTGATGAAGCCAATGTGATTGATTGGTGTGATAGATGCTTTCTGCCCCATCCTCTATGTAAAGTAAATCAGCAAGAATAAGACACTGATAATGATGATGTTACTGATGATGTTTGCATGATGGGTTGCTCTTCAAGATCACAACAAGGAGTAACTTCAATTGAAGTGATAAGTGCTTGAACTGCTGCAAACTTTTTGGGATTGCATTCATTGGGTACCACTTCTTCCTCCTCATACTTTTGAAGTAGATGTAGTGTAAGCTTTTAAAATACATAATAATGACTTTGAGTATTTAAGAGATTTAATGATAAAGAAGTATGATGAAGGAATCCCTTCGGAGGAAGATAGGTAGTTATTGATGAATGCTGTTGTGGCCCAAGAAAAGGATTATAATACTAGGAGTAGAGTTGTCAATGGAGCAGGGCCTCAAGCCAAACCTAAAACTCCATTACTTACTAGTATTCCTAAAGAGGCTCCTAATAAAGATACACCTTCAAAAGGACTTGTTGTCCCAAAAATGTTTCATACTTCTCCTCATGCCCAAATTTTCAAGAATCCCATGCCATCTGATGAGTTCGCTAATCTCCCTTCCAATGCTGCCTTACCAAAGAATGTTCCATATGATATTGCCCAAGTTTTGAGTCAAATCAAAGTTAGTGTTCCAATTTTTGAGTTGCTTAGGATTCCTGAGCACAAGAAGAGATCATTTGAGTACTTGGGATTGAAATAAGAAAAGAGTACCCCAGGCAGGAATGTAAACATTGTAAAAACTCCTCCTCCAACCATTGCAGACCTTGAAACACCACCAACATCGGAAGAGCTTAGAGAAGCACTTAAGGTTTATTTGGGGACATACTTTGGTTGAATCCCAATTAAATGTTGATCCATTTTTTACAACTTTAATCATTAAGGACAGACTGCTGCACAATTTTATGTTTGATTCCAGAGCATCATACAATGTGATGCCTCTTGAGGTCATGAATGAGCTGGATATCAAAGTGACAACAGTATATGGAAGATGCACTACCATAGAATCTAGAGAGGTGCCCGTTGTTAGATGTGTGAAAGGATTGGTGGTACAAATTGCAACTTATCTAGGTAAAAACCTGAAACTTGATGTTTTCATTGTTGATTGCCCTGCCAAATGGGGCATGCTGTTATCAAGAAAGTGGGCTGCAAGTGTTGGTGGAAGTGTTAAGATGGATATGTATTTTGCCACCATTCCAATTGAAGACAACCTTGTAAAGCTATATGGAGAGAAGAAAATGTTGCACCTCATTGAGGATCCAAATAATGCTTCTTATGAAGTGTTATATACTGATGTGGATGTGGATACAAATAACTTTGGGGTTTGTTGATGATATGGAGCACAAGATTGATTAGTACGAATGTCTTGAATAGGATGGTTTACCTTGGACCTTGTTATTTCATGGAGCATGTTCCAAGTTTGGAAATGGTGCCGGACATTGTTCTAATCTCCCCAAGCCAAGAAGAGTTTGTATTTTATTTCAAACTTAACTTTGAATGCACTAATAACATTGCTGAGTATGAAGCATTATTATTAGGTTTGATTATTTCTTGGAAGTATCATATTAAAGATATCATTGTCAAAGGAGACTCAGAACTGATTGTCAAACAAATTAGAAAACTGTATGCTATTAGAAATCAGAGAATGAAACAATACAAGCATGTAGTTTGGGATTTTATTGAAATGTTTGACTCATTCAATATTGTGCATCATGGTAGAAAGTTCAATGTTGTTGCAGACATAGATTGTAGTCTTGGGATATCGATATTAATGTTTGTTCAATGTCCCCCAATTGTGAATATAATGTTGAAGTACTAACAAGGCCATCTATCCATGACAGCGTAAAAAATTGGCAAGTATTTGATGATGATGCCTAGGTGAAACAGTGTTTCTATTGAAAAAAGGGGTGTTTGCTAATCAGTGTATTGATTGGGAGCCAATTGTGCATGTGCGTCAGAAGGAAAAGAAAGCTTTATTCAGTAAAGACATCATCCAATTGAAAACTAATACCATTCCTAAAGGGTTGGTTGCTCTTGAATCAAACTTTGATAATGTTGATTGCATTATTAACAGAAATGTAGCAGCTTCAAGGGATGTTAAATAGCATGACCTTGGCACAAAGGAAAAACCAAGGAAGATCTGGTTGGGAAGTAATCTGAACAAAGAAGAGAAACAATCCTATGTCTAATTGTTAAAGAAATATCAGGACTTGCCTTGTTTGGTCCTATTCTGAACTGGAAGCATACAAAGAGGACTTGTTTCAACATGAGATTCCTTTGGAATCTAATGTAAAACCATTCAGAAAAAAGAAAAGGCCAATTAATCCACTCCTCTCCATGAAAATGCAAGGATGAATTGAAGAAGCTAAGAGATGGAGGGATCATTCAGCCAACAAGGTATTCTTCTTGGGTTGCAAACTTAGTGCCAGTAAGAAAAAAGAATGGTGATATCAAGTTATGCGTAGATTTTAGAAATCTGAGTAGAGCATCAATGAAGGATAATTATCCTCTTCCAAACATGGAAAATATGTCTGCAATTAGTGATTGGATATGAGTTGCTTTCTACTTTGGATGGTTTCTTTGGATATAATCAAGTTGTTGTGAAGGAGTCAGTAAGAATAAAGACTGCCTTTACCACTCCATGGGGCACATATGTTTATGTCAGGATGCCATTCGGTCTGATGAATGTTGGAGATACCTTCCAAAGAGCAATGGATGTTGATTTTGCTGGTTACATTAATGATTTTATTGATGTTTATCTAAGATGATGTGACTGTGTTTTCCAGAAAGAGAAGTGATCACTTGCAGCACTTGGAAAAAATATGCTGATTAGATGCAGAGAATTTGGTATCTCTTTGAATCCAAAGAAGTGCAATTTTGGAGTGCAAAAGGCCAAGTTGCTTGGTCACATTATATCAAAGGATGGTGTCATGATTGATCCCAAAAGGGTAGAGGCTATCATCAAGGTTCCAATTCAAAGAACCAATAAGGGAATCCAATCCTTCTTTGGACATATCAATTTCATTAGAATATTTGTGTCTAACTTTGTTGAATTGACTCTCCACATCACTTGCATGTTGAAGAAAAGACCATATCATCAAGTGGGAAGAAGCAACCATTCAGGCGTTTGATGGGATCAAAGAAGCACTAAGGCATGCCCCTATTTTGGCAGCCCCAAATTACAAGAAACCTTTTTAATTGTTTTCTTTTGCTTCAGAAAATGCCATTGCCTCTGTTTTGTTACAGAAGGATGATGAAGGGGTTGAGATACTAATTGGCTTTTTTTAGTAAGGCATTACAAGGAGCTTGAGTTAAAATACACCATCATGGAGAAGCAAGCATGTTTGCCTTGGTGAAAGTAATAAAGGTTTTCATACCCTACATCTTGAGTTCTAAATTTGTTGCTTATGTTCCCCACACCATGGTGAAAGACATCTTATCAGAGATGGAGGTCTCAAGAAAAAGATGCAGATGGGTGAACCAGTTGCAGGAGTATGACGTGGATATCCAAAACAAGAAATTGGTAAGAGGTTTGGGTCTAGCTAAGCTTATGGTTGAGAGAAACCTACAAAATATTGAGGTAAATGAAGTAGAAGGAGAAAGGGTGGATGTCCTTGAAAATTTGGTAAGTTCTGAATAGTGCAAAGATATAATCTTTTATCTTAGACATCTATGTTGCCCTGAAAATATGAGTAAAAATCAGAAAATATCTCTTAAGTTATCCTCTTAGAAATATGTTATTACTAATTTTGGGTTAGCTTGGAAGAACCCTGAGGGAGTGCTCTCGAGATACCATTAATGAAAATGAGGCCCCCAAAATAATTGTTGATATCCATGGAGGGGTCTGTGGGGGACATTTTGCTGGGAGAGTTACAACACATAAAATCTTGAGGGTTGGTTATTGGTGGCAAAAATATCTTTCAAGGATACAAATCTATTAGTGAGGAGATGTGAAAGTTGCCAGCGTTTTTATGGAAGAATGAAAGCTTTAGGCTCCCTTCCTTTGCAACATGTGTTAATTGAAGCCCCATTCAGACAATGGGGAATAGGTTTCATAGGGGAAATTTCTAATCCTTCCAGTACTGGTCATAAATGGATTCTTGTAGCCACTGATTATTTCACTGAGTGGGTAGAAGCAATCCCTACCAAGAAGACAACACACCATGTGATCATGGACTTCATGCTGAGTCAAATCATATGCAGATTTGGAGTGCCAGCTAAAATTTTTTTTGATAATGCCATGAGTTTCAGAGCCAAACCTTTGGTGACAATGTGCAAAGAGTATGTGATCAATTTGACATATGCTTCTAACTACAATCCCCAAGGAAATGGACAAGTTGAGTCCAGTAATAAAAATTGCTGAAGATAATTAGAAGAACCTTGGAGCTAAACAAAAGGAAGTGGGGTGGAGAAATTGAAGTTTGTTGTTTGGGCTGACAGAATCACTATCAAAAGAGCTATTGGTAAAATCTCGTTTGAATTGGTATATGGAACTCAATCTCTACTGCCCCTCCATTTGCAATTGTCTTCATTTCAGTTTGTTCAACATATTGAAGACCAAGAAGTTAGTTCATATGATGCTTGAATCAATCAGATTATTGAGATGGATGAAGAGAGAAGCGCATCCCATTAGCGGCATGTGAAGTTTAGAGAAAATTTGAAGAGGCTATTTGACAAAAAGGTGACACCCAAATATTTTAACATTGGGTATCTTGTGCTTTTATGGGATAATAGGCATGAAGATAAGGGGAAGAATGGTAAGTTTGATGCATACATGGATGGGCCCTTATTAAATTAATATTCGAATTGGTGAAAATACCTTCTTCCTAAAAGGACCTAGATGGGGAACAACTTGAATTGCCTATTAATGGAAGGAATTTGAAGCATTTCCTTGATTGATTGTTTAGAATTAAGGTATATTCCATTTGTAAAGTGTATGGTTCTTTTTTCTCATCTACTTTTGTGTTTTTTGTTTGTTCTGGCCCTTGGTGACCTAGTTTTGTTGGTTTCTTGGTTCAGTGTTTTAGAGGATGGTTATGGTTGTTCTACTCTGCAATATTATTCTTTGACTCCATTTCCCAATGGTCTATTTTTTGGCACTTGGTCTAATATTTATTTCTTGTGGCGCTCGTAGGAAGTGCCCATCCTCGAGTCAGAGCCGATGTTGGTGCTCAAATTAGTCTTGCCCCATTTGTCATTGAATTTCCTTAGTTTGCAGCCTCTGCCATGGTTTTTATCTCCCTATGTTGGTGGTTGAAAGGACTATGTCCTCCATTTGGTTTCCATGATCAATCCCTTCTTGGGTTGAGGATCACTTAAAGGTCCAAAATTTGTTTTTCATTTCTCTATCTATCTGAAGGAGACTGTCTCAGACCTTAGAGACATGACGCCTTCTACCGAACCTTCAACCTTTTGACAGAATCTATTAGACTAAGACACATGTTGGGATTGCACTGGTTTGGGGTCTCTAATTTTTGGGACCATCTCAAAATGTGCCATTGAGACACGTAGCAGGAGGGGAAATGGAGAACCAGAGCTTCGAGGTTATTTAAGGTTTTTTACATTTTGTAAAAGGGATAAAATTGTACGTTGAAGCACGACTCCAACAGGAAAGTAATGCTAGTGTTGAATAGTCAAAATCGGAGGTGTAGGCCCATGGGGGAAAATGTGGAACTTTTTCCTTTTGGAAAATAAGGTATAAAGTGAAAAAATGAAGCGCAGGGTCCGATGAGACCCCACATCAGAAGCTAAAGGTGGAAGGGTGGAGCTACGGGAAAAATTTGGAAAAATTTTCCTTTTACCAAAAATTTGATAAAAATAGGCAGAATCAAGCCATAGTTCCCTCTGGGACCCACATTAGGACAACGTTTCAAGTCCATTTTCTGAGGGTGGAGGGGCGGAGAAAAAATGTTAAAATTTTACTTTTTTCCCTAGAGTTATAAAATATCAAAAAGTGCTCCCAGGCCCATTTCTAATCACATTTTCCATGTAGATGGCTCAGATTAAAAGTTAAAAGGAAAGATCAATGGTAGATGTACATTTCATTTGATTTTTCCACCATTGAAGCTCCAATGATGTTTGGAGATGCATTTTTTCATCGTTCTTCATCAATGGTTTTGGAAAATTTGTGTCATTTTGGTTTGCAAAGTTAAATTGAATCAATTTGGGAGGGTCAATATGTAAATCTAAAGTTCTTTTGAAGTTAATTTTTTCTCAAAATTGTGAAAAACATGTAAAAATTATAGATCCAGAAGTTGAGGGTTAAATTTTAGAGGAAAATGAGGGAAAAGGATGAAATGATGAAAGTGCAGGCACAAAAGGTGAAAAAGGCGTTGCCTCGAGAGTAAAAGGGAATGACCTTTCAAAGTCTAGTTATGTAGAGGCTCTGAAAAATGATTAAAAGGGGGATTTATCATATGACCATAATTAGAATGATTAAAGGGACTTCTGAAATGTTGTGGGATGACATCCTAGTCATTAGTCGAAGGCCCAAGAAATGTGATTAGTTCATAGTTGATCCACCTGGGATCTGAATTTGTTAAATGTTGATGTATGAAATAAATTGGTAATAAGAAAATTGTCACTCGAATATTCTTCTCTTTTGGGTGGAAAATTGAGTGGGAAAAAATGTATAAATGTAATGAGAATACTCTTGCAAATGGTCGAAGTATAATTCTTGAGAAAGTTTTTGAGAAAGCCGTCTTCCCTGAGAGACCAAAGCTAAGATTTCCCTATTATTTTCTTTAGTGTTAGAATTTTTGTCATGTCGAAGTTGGTTACAGATGTATAGCCATTGACAATCACCGAGATTTCTCTGGAAGCTTTCCCCTGCTGATGAATCTAATAAAATTTTGGAATTAATTTGTGTCTAATCTCTAGCAATTTTGTGTCTGCTTTATTTTCATAATGTATGTAAATAGTTTCTTTCATTCCTATTGCAACATTACACTAATTTTTTTGTGAAATCACACAGGATATTGTCCTTGTGACAGTCTAATGGTATTTTCAATTTCATTTCAAGAAGATCCTTCATCTTGGATGAGATAAACAAATTTAAAATCAATCCACTATCATTTTTTGATAAAGATTGTCTATAAGTCTTCGGGTGTACCTTAGGCATGATTAATCAGAAACTTTAGTGTTTAATTGAGTATTCCAATTTGAGCCTTCGTGTTGGAGTATCAAATATTATGTGAAAACATGCTGATCTAGGCCTCCATTGAAGCACACCTTCTAGTTTAAGGAACGTCTTGACTTTTCTAAAGCTTTATGTTGTGAAGTTTTTCATTATTGTGAAGTCCCTCCAAAGATCCGATGTAATCAACTTTATCATGCTTCATCTCCCACCAAAATCATTTAAAAACCATTGATCCACCCTGAACTACCCCTGTTTGCCCTGTGTATTAAAAAAGGAACAAAATCTACTTGCAAAAATATACAGAACAATAAGGATCTCTTAATGTCTTCAGTAACCTTTTCCTTGTATTGAAAATATCTCCATAATTTGAAATTGACAACTAGTGAGAGTCAGATTTGGTGTGTTGATCATATATTCCCAAGGTTTTCTTTATAAAATTTGCACAAAAGAAAGGTATCTGTGTCGCCTTCAATAACAAAGGTTACAAAATAGGCTCTCTTACCTTGGTTGAAAGGCACAACCTAAAATAGTTAGGATAAGATCAAATCCTTTTTAAGGTGCTGCCCACCTCTTCAAGGCCTGAGTGCTAAAAAGTCAAAAAAATTTCTTCCCCAACTACAAAATGACATACATAATCATTTATCTACTTTTGAGTGTCATTTCAAATCCATGATGCTACTCGGTTTGTGAAGAAGATTAAATCTGGGTATGAACATGTTACACTGCACATCCATCCATATACATGTGGTCTTCAATATGAGTAATTTTCCTTAAAATACCTTCAATTTGAGAACCTATAACCTTTTCTCTACATGCATCAATCTGCAATATAACACCAATAACTTATTCCTTTATGATCCACCACACACTAAATTTTTGCACAGTCCCTCTGTACATAAATTTCAATAGATAGTAATTAGCTACGAGTGTAGAAGTGTAAGTTATCACAACAAAACAATGAAATAAATTGACAATTACAAAGCATATAAATGATGAAAGAAAACACATATAAAGAAAATGCATTAAAGTAAAATATAATCTAAGTGGAACTAATGCCTTATTATAAACACCCAAGAAGACTTATTTATAGTGGGGCTTTAACCTACTTCCGTTTAAGTAACTAGGAAATTGAGTGCCATCCAACACCGATAACTGAAAAATCCTGAATCAAGTATATACATCACCACATATGGCCCCAACCAATACACCTTCAATTTCCCAGGGTAGTATACAAACTTTCATTCATAAAGAAGAACCATCTGTACAACATCAAACTGCTTATTCTTAATATTCCTATCATGTCATGCCTTCTGCCTGGCCTTTTCTATGCTTCTAAATCTAATTTTTCTATGGGTGTGCCTTTCATCCAACTAAGTCAATTTGTCAATACATGCTCTTCAAGTGATTTCTCATTTGCTAACCAATCCTCTTGCGTGGTGCAATACATATAGAAGGTAACATGATATTCCACTGGTAGAACAACCTTTGCATGCCAAACACCAACTAAAAGGGTGTTGCTTTGTTCAAACCTTTTGTAGGTTTTCCTGTATGCCCAAAAGTACAACAGATACTTTATCAGCCCAACATTTCCTTCCAACATCAAAAATATTAGTCAAGGTATGTCTCAATATCTTGTTGAAGGTCTTAGTAGTTCCATTTTCCTGACGATGATATAGGTTTTTTTTTTATGGTGTGCCACCATAAGACTCATCCAATAATATCTATGATGGTCTCATTAAGAAAATGATGTACCCCTATCAATTGTTAAACTTAAAGGGCATTCATGCATTACTGATAATATTTTCCCACAAAAACCTTGCTGTCGTAGTTTTTTTGACAATACTTTCGTAGGTGATGCTTCTGCTCATCCTAGTAAAATATAGTCTGTACAAGTTATAATGTAGCGCAATCTAGTCCTATGCGTTATGGGTGGGGACATAGGACCCATAAAGTCAGTTTTCTGACTTTTCAAAAGGTTTTACGCTAACAATATGCCTCAAGGGCATTTCATCTCTATGCCCAGGCTTTCTCAAGGCATTGCTGAAAATGATCACACACCCTTACAATATTATTTTTACGATCCTTGTATATTGTTTTACACCCACAATAGCTAGTCAACTAAGCTATAATGCTTACGTGTGGCAGACATCTCCTACATAATGTTCCACCTGCAATACCACCATGATATTCCTTCTATAATGGGTTCACACTCATGCTCAATTACACACTGGACACAAAAATATCATCATGGACCTAAGTTTGTATAAATCTCAAATTGAATCAACATGTAAGGTGCAATACATGTATGGACAAGTTATGCTTCTTCTCCAAAGGTCTTCATACCTATAGGTGCCAAATCAATTTCCAAAAATACACAACAATATCTTCTAAGTCTGAGGGTGACACGTAGTTTAACCTATGAATAACTGGGACATCTGAACATTGTATCCCTCAATATTCTACGTGTCCTCTCCTGAGTGAATCCTTGACAGATGGTCTGGAACAAAATTACTCTTTCCTGGATTAAGCACCATAGTAAAATTAAACTCCTAAAATAAGGGATTCCAATGGCATATGTGCCCTTGTAAAATGGGATTTTTTACCAAAGTATTTCAAGTCCCATGTGGTCTGTATAAAAGATAAAATGGTGTTTCTAGTAGGTACCATCATAAACTTATGGAATGCACGTAGATCATGGAACAAGGCCTCATGCTATGCAGTTGTGTAATTCTATTCTAGTTGGAGTTAACTTACTTGCTCGCGAAAGCAAATAGGATGATCAACAATCCCATCTCTAGGATGTGATAATACGTTGCACCAATGGCCATGCTAGAGGCATCCACATGTACATGAAAAGGTAGATTTTACATGAAGATAGGAACAGTGTAGAATGGGTGCATTGTAGTAAGTCCTTTCCTTGAGTTTCTGAAACACACACTGTTGTTGCACCTCACCCCAATAGAACTTCCCTTTACCCTTGAATAGTTCCTCTAAGGGTGCATGATGATCTTAGTGAATATCCTTTGATAAACATTTTTGTAATAACCCTATGTGCCCCAAGAACCCATGCACACTTTTCTCTGGTACTAGTAGGTTCCTCTAAGCCCAAAATAACTAGAAACCTTAGCAGGATCCACTAGCAAGCCTTCCTTGGACAGATGATTATGTCCCTAAAAAAATTCCTAAAGGGTATGGACAAATATGCACTTCTTGATGTTCAAGAGAGATGCTCAATTTTGAATACATCTATCAAACATGAGGATCTTAAGATATCACAATGATCCTTCTCCAAGCCCATAGACTAGTCTAATAATCCAAATATACCTGCAAGAAGTTATGAATAAAGTCCTGGAATGCTTGTACAACAATGCGTGAAAATACTACAGGTGCATCCTTTAATCGAAAGGGCATAACCGTGTATGGAAAACTTCCTTACTTAGTGGTGAAATGTTGTCTTCTCTTGATCCTCTTTAGCTATCCTCACCTGATGATAGTCCTGAAAATCCATCGGTAAAGGAGTAGATCTCATCGCTCTGCAACACCTTGTAAGATTTCATCAATAAAGGGTGTGGGAAAAGGGATCAATGATACACATGCAAGCATTTAACTCCCTGTAATCCACACAAATTCGGATTCATACCATATCTTATCTTAATACTGATCACCCTTAGGGCTAACCCAATTTGACTCCTTCATGCGATCAATGATTCTAGAATTTCAACATTTTTTAAATTTCTTCTTTCACCTTGATGTCGCAGGTTAGGGTTAATCTTGTAAGGCCTCTTTCTTAATCAGGCATGTGCACCTTCCTTTAGCTTGATTCTCATTTCACCCAAAGATTCATGTACTGACCTTTAAATTCATGATAGCCTCTAGAGAATATGAGTCCTGGGAACTCACACAATAGCTTAATAATCTTAGAAACCTCAGAGTAAAACCAAAAATCTCCACTGATGGCCTCCTTAGGTTCAACATCCATCACAATGTTTACTTTCTTGGTCTTCATAGGCTCATGGTAAGCGTGCATGCCTTCTCATCTACACTGTCCAAAACCTCACGGGTACACTCTATAGTGCTCAATCGCCATCTAGGTTCTCCACTTATTCATCATTAATAATGTAGACCAATTTACCCTTCTTATTTTCTTAGGTAGGCGTGCACCCAAGTTGTTCGTACATCTGTCTCTTCCTCTTTAAAGTCCCACCTCCAGGTCTGACTCACCTAACATACTCCTAACATGAAATCCTCGATCTTTTGCACTATCTCCCATAGTTAAGGTGCTTCATAACCTGTAATATCTTCATTCAACTAGAGGTTTAGTGGAAAAAAATTTCAAAGGTATGAATCATACCTGTAGCTGGGTCTCTTGGCAATTTACTAGTCTCTCTATTCATTAGCTCTGCATGAGACATACTAAGCACACGTGTGCACAAACCGCATTAGAGTGAAATAAGAGACTTGTGCGCCCACAACGAAAGTGGTAAAGATCTCTTTCCTCTCAATGTACAAAGTCTATCACACTATCTGAATGTAGTGTTGAAGAAGGATCATTACAATGGAATTTGCAGAAATTTGAGTAAGGCACATTGTTCCTATGGAGAAATCTAGCAGATAAAGGTGATCCTCACTTCTCTCCACTCCAAAATATTATCTCTGTGAACCAGTCCAACCATGCACGCTGCTATCTCATGCAAAGTATACACTCAACATATTTCATTCTTTCCACCTTGATCCTATCCATTGAAACTTCTATAGTGCATAGGAATACCTGCATTAGGATTCTCTTCACTAGTGTACCTCGGTACCTGGTTATGATTGCCCAAATGCACTGATACTACACAACCTGGCTTAATCACACATGTAACTACACTTCTTGATCTCTCATGCCTAACCATTTCATTAAGTTCCATGTGCCCAATTGTCACATGCAACACTTGTTATGTTCTTTCATGGATTGTGCATCTTCCCATTAGAGATACTACCTTTCTTTGACAATGGCTCAAGTACTTCCGGATCTCAAATAGTGTGCACATAAATCATGTGTAAATATTCTTCACTTAAGGGATTATACATAGGGTGCATAGCTTTCCCATCTCTTAAGGGGATGATGATGCTCTCCTATCCTTATTCTAAAAACTTGATATATTCCTTATTGATAGTGCATATCAACATTGTTTGTATAACACCAAGGGTGCACCAAGGTAGGGATGGAAAAACTATATGCTTCTGCAAGCACCAAGACCTCAAAGTCCCTAGTGCACTTGGCCCCTTGAATAGTGATACTGGACCATCCGTTCAAAAATACAATATGTGAATGGATTTAGTCTATGTCTTTCCATAAACAACATATTTGAAGATGGATGTAATGGTGGTCTTCCCATCTGAACTCACATGCATCCAATAGTGAGCACATTTACTTCCACACCTATGCATCAATTAGAATTTTACTCAAAAGTTAGCCATCAAAAATAACATTTAAAAGTAATCTCCTTATCATAATCCAAGACTATGAGGAGGGTAGGTTAACGTATGCAATATATGCCTTTCATGCTCATATCCCAATTCGTACGATATGTTATCCCTTTAACCAATTATCCCAATAAAGGAATAATGTTCTCTTGTCACATCATCTTGTAAACCTCCTTCAGAGTCATCAAAATCCATTTGATAGGAATCTCATCTGCCTTAATTTCCTGTTCTAACTTCTCGCGACTACTCCTTTAAACATTATATCTCACCATGCATAGTTTCTAATTACCTCCATGGTTTCTTGATAAACCTCCTTTCTGGTGGCATAGGGTCTAGATAATTTCACATGTAGTCACCTCCTGATTTGTAATAACATGGTAGGATTCTAATTCAGGAACTTCTCTATGCGTGCATGCAGCCTCAGTGTGTGTAGTAATCTAGCATGGGTACCATACTTAGGATTTGGCGCTAATCTTAGGCATCCACTGATCTTCCACGATGCACTATACTCTAACCATCCCCGTTCACCTTTTTCCTAATTCTTATAGTTCTTACTCAAGTGTTCATATAAGCTCTAGGCACATCTTTACATAGTTATGGTTGCTTCCCACAAAAAGAAAACAATATATTCTTAGGGCATTCATGCCTATAATGATAAGGGGATCTATATGTAAAATAAGTTCCATGAAGGAAGTCACTTCTTCCACCACTGTGACCATGGCCTCTATATCCTCTATGGTAACCTCTACCTCTACTACCTTCATCAGAGCACCCTTCATAATTTTTTCCTTCCTAATCCTTTGAATTATTCATGACGCTAGTCTGATGCATGCCAGTTTCAATAGATTCATGAATTTGATGAATCAATCTACAATTTTTTGTATCACGAGTGTGGAACTTACAACTATTACAACAATAGGACACATTTTTTATGAATCACACACTGCAACAATGGTAACCTACTCAAATCATGATCTAAGTGACAGATATGAAAATCCAACAACATGGAACACACTAATTTACATGGGAAACTATTCTTATTATGTCCTTCAACCTCACAATTTGTACACCATATTCCACTACACGTCTCATGTGCCAAATTGGTGAATAGTTTCTCCAAATCTTTTTCCACAAATGCAATATGTGCCTCAAATATTGGGATGAACCCCAGTGTCTATGATCTCAATTTCCTTAACATGCAGAGCTTCCTCCAAATCCTCACACAAATATTTAAATGTATTATGAGAGAGAACCCTTCTAACAGGTGTTATCGAATCATCAACAAACCACTGTACATGTTGGCTATGGTAAATATCATAATAAAAATTTGAAAGAAAAGTTTTAAAGTGTGCATCATACTCCCTTATGATCTCAGCCTTGACCTGTTTAATCTCTTTCAGTGCACTGATGCTTTTCTATTCAAAATCAAGTATATGAAACTCATCGAAGAAAGCATCATGCAACGCGTTGTAATCTATAAAATTCTAGTTTGGGTTATAATTCCTATACCAACTATGTATGTGCCCTTGCAAAGTAGTAATAAATTGGCTCTCTTTACGCTCTAAAGTTATCATTCCCTTAGTGCATCATAATATCTCACACATGTTCACATGCTCCACTACATCCTCAATTCCTCTATACTTTGATAGGAAAAGAGACATCTCGTAATATACTTGTTATGGCTTGTGTGGACCATGCCCACTAGATCCAGCACATGTATTACCTCCAGTATTTTTCCTACCTATAGAACCAATAGATCCACTAGATATCAAACCTCTTGATCTTCTTGATCCACCTCATGTAGTAGGAATGAGACTATAGGATGAGCTACTTTGTGTTCCCACTGTTGTACTAAATTTATCTCCCATAGTCTGTGAAGTTGTGGTACTTCTAGATGTAACACCAACATTCTGCGTGCCTATATTTTGTCCAGATGATGCACCAAAAAATACTCCTCCAATCGGTCCTACAAAAAATAAAGATGTTTTCATCTGTGATGCCATATATGTTATCTGATGCACTTTTATATTAAAAATAAAATGATATCTACCTGTCATTACTCTCTCACCAACACTATCATGTTTCTCAATAATTTTTTTAAGAACTCAAACACTAAACACAAGAGAAAGGTCACCAAGTGGGATCAGATGCGTGCCTATGGTCGGTATTATTTCTTCTTCTGACATGCTCTCATATGAAGCTGAAGGGGATTATCTTCTATGCTTACCTAAATGGGGGGAGTACCAGATAATTAGATTCGACGTCCTCCACATGAACCTTAAATCATTCACGTATCACATGTCTATATAAGTCCATATAATCCTCAATGCCGTGACTTCTTCACTAATTCAATCTCCCACACTTCATTATACTTAATCCATCTTTCCTCTCTTTCCTTTCTTTCCATAAGTTTTGCTATCTTTCACCACACCTACTCCCACCCTTGTGGCTGTGGTGGAGGTTTAACTAGCCATAAGTCATTCTTCCAAATCTAGAGTCACCAACAAGATCTTAATTTCTAAAAGGGATAATACATAATTAAGATCCTCTGGGTTCACACAAGAACTGTAACTCAACAAACTCTAGATAGGAATAAGTAGAAACATCATACTCAAACATGTAACTATACAAAACACCACTCCACCAATGATCTATAACATGTTTCCAAGTCACATCAACATCATATGGAGTCTAGTAATATTCTTGTGTCTAAACAATTGTTCTATACCTCTAATTCCTCTTTGATGCATATACTACTAGCCACTTACACAAATCTATAGGAAAACAAAAAATAAAGTATAATAGAGTTCATGATACATATGTTATTCATCCCATGTGTGAGCATTGAAATCGGGTCCAATATTATATATATGAGAAAACTGGTCTTCTAAGTCCACAACCTAACTCTCAATGCTGTCCAAATTCAACTGATACATCTTCATCATGCAACAAATTTGTAATATCTTGAAAATAGTGGTCCCGTTAATGAAACCAAAATGTAGTCTCTATTTCTTTCTTAAAACACTAGATGCACTAACCCATCACTCAGATAGATCTGAGTGCTCACCTGAAGCACGTAAAGGTACTAGGTCTCTCTTTTTATACCATATTTGTCAAGATGTTAGCATGATTCATTCATACATTCCATAACCATAAGTAATTAAAGGTAAAACATAACAAGAATCTACTCACATCCATAGTGCATAATAAATGAAACAATGATCAAGATCAGATTTACCACACACTAATCATGAGAAGTAACATCAAGAATCAATATCCATTATATTACTTCATTGCAAACCAGTGGCTGAATACATACCAATAACACTATCATACGCTATGCAATCTCATAAACTAGTAGCATAACTCTAACACTTATAGTCTGATCTATAGACCCATGAAAATCGATACATATGTAGGGGTGGGAGCTTTCCCTTCACCATTTATGCACTCTCAAAATAGGTTGCATGCTCAAAATATCCATGTACCACTTACAAGGTAATCAAGAAGCATGCAAAATTTACCTACCGAATATATTACCTATAATTAACTCTAGATCCAATCCTATTATTATCTATGACTTTGCATGACACTTGATCTTCCACTTACTCCAAAAATATCCATTTCTATGTTACACAATTCTTCTTTTTCTTATCCAATGTTTTTCTCTGCACTCAATCCTATTTTTAGCCTGTAACATGAAAAATGGCTAAGTCCTAAACTTTGACTTTCTCGGGTGCATCCTTTCTTGACAAACTTACATGTACACATACGCACCCCCTTTCTGCATGCCCCATACTTATGCATCTCTAATACTTAGGTACAAATTTGTCCATTCAACACTCTCTTTGCACTTTAGGGTTTTTCATTTCTACTTTCTTAGTTACTTGGGTCATTTTCTTTATACATTCATATGTTATTTACTGTTATCCTTAATGTTAGATTAAATATAGAATTAGTTATTATTCCACATTTTAGTTAATCATTTTGGTGAACCTAATCTTCAAATACACCTTCATTCTAGGGAATTTATCTTTTTTTCTTTCATGGCTCCTAAAGTCATTGAAAATTATTTGTCTGATTTACTTCAAATACAACCTAATTGCCAATTTGTTCTTAAAAAGGATATATCTCCCTAGCGATACATTGTCACATCAAGTAAGTGAATTATTTTTGATCATTTATATGATGACCCTAGTCCTAGTGATCCTTCACCTACTGGACCCCTATTGGAATCACTTTAAGCTTTGTATTATTTATTTCATGACATACTTAAGGCTATGAAATCCATGATCAAATCTCTAAAATCTGAAATACAACATCTTAAGGACACTTCTCATACGCATGTTTATTCTTCTTATACATCTCATTATATGTCTACTACATGTGCTAAAATCAGTGATCCTCAATTCATACCATTACTGATCTATAAACTCTTCAACTTTGGAATTATTCACAAAATCACAAATTAATCATTGTTATTTACTTTCTATTAGAAAATAACAGAGATAGATAGTGAATGAATTACTATTGTGCTTAGAATCAACAGTTGTAGTAAAGGAAAGAATATAAGCTCATAACACCAACAATTTTATCCGGAAAACCTCCAATGGAGGAAAAACCAGTTGGGAAGGGAAATTTCTCTTTCTTCCCACTTCTATTGGCCAATTCAAATCAATAGGTACAAAATTTACAATAAGTAAGAAAGAGAAGTAGATAATATCTCAACACTTCCTCTCAGTTACTTGCTTGCTCTGTCCAACACTCCTTTCTTCTACAAAAATACAATTTCCAGCACCAAGACTTCTTGCTTACTTGCTCCCATGCTTCGATGATCTTCTACACTTCTAAAATCATGTATTTATAGCCTTTCTCATGTCCTCTTGTACACTCGAGAGTGGGAAAAGGTCATGAAGGAGAAGAGAAATGAACATCCTTTCAAATTCAAAATTTGTTCGTTTCGATTTTATTTTTTTATCCGTAATGGCCAAGGACCGCTACCCTGTGCAGAATCGGTGGTCCTGGGACCACTGGCCGTGGATGGGTGGCGGTTCTGTAACTGCCACCTTGCATAAGGAAGTGGTCCTATGCTACTTAAAATATAGAACCTGCCATTTCATTATTTTCCTTCTTTGTGCTAACTGTTTCTGATGAAGTAAAGTTATTTTAGATCCCTATGGATCACACCTCCCCTTCTTAGGAGAATTTTGGTCCCAAAAAATCTTAGTGGAGGATTAGATGAGGAAAAAATTCCCTCGCTTGCTCCTTCGAGTACCATCGGGCCTACCTTGGTGTCTTTCCTTTCTGTCTGATCTTCCAGGACTCTTGCGGACCTCTTCTAGTCTCTCTAACCTTCTACTGTAGCACCACATCCTCCTCCAATTCATCTCGTGAGTCCAAGACATAATCCTCAATGGAAGGTAGCAACTGTATTTCTTCATCTCCATCCAGCATGGATGGCTCATATAGGTGCAAGTTCTCACAGTTTTCTACGGAGTACATCCTTCATGAATGATGGAAAATCAAGTCGAAAAGCATTTTACTCCAACCTGATCCAATATGGTGAAGGGTCCATATCGTAGTGGTTTGAGCTTCTGTGTTTGACCTTGTAGTCTCTCTTTGCTCAAGTAAAGCCAAACTTTGTCTCCAACATGAAGCTTGTGTTCCCTTTAATGCTGGTCGTGCCTAGCTTTGTAATTTGTTTGAGATTTTTCTAGTTATTCTTTGATCTTGAGATGGATTTTCTAGATCCTCTCAATGAACTTGTTAGCTCTAGTCACCTCCGTGTTTCGTGTATCCTCCTCATCTTGCTATCCAACTACTATGTCTAGTGGATTTGTAGGTAGATATCCCAAGCATGCTTCAAATGGTGACTTCATAGTGGATGTGTGTATTACCCAGTTATAGGAATGTTGAATGTAGGCTAAGGACTCATCCCAAGTCCTTGGGTACACATTGTTATACCCTCTGATCAAATGTAGCAAAGTCTCATTTACCACCTTTGTTTGTCCATCTTTTTGTGGATGGAAAGTTGTGCTCCTATATAACCTAGTATCCATATTGTCCCACAAAATAGTCCAAAACTTCCCCAAGAACTTGGAATCCCTGTCAGAGACAATAGACTTTGGAAAACCAAAATGCACCCATACATTAACAAAGAAAAGATCTACTGCCTCATGTGATTTTACTTTATTTTTACATGCCATAAGAATACACATTTTACTGGATCTATCCACAACAACATAGAGATAGTCATGGCCATGTTTAGACATAGGTAATCCTCCTATAAAATCCATAGAAATGTCCTCCCACGGATGAGTAGGTACTGGTAAAGGCATATAAAAACCTTTCTTCCTAGTTTTAGGATTGTTAGTACAACAAAATTTACATCCACAAATAAATTTTGATACTTATTTTTACATGTTGGGACAATATACATACCTTTTAAAGTGGGCTAGGGTCTTACCAACACCAAAATGTCCCGCTACTTTTGAGGTATGTGCTTCCCTCATCAATAGAAGTGTTTCTTCTTTAGGCACACAAAGTTTCCCCCATCAGTAGAGCAGCTTGTCCTTGAGATAACAGTGTTCAATCCCCATATTTTCAGCCCCTTGGGACTATAACTTCTGAAATGTTACCCCAAAGTCTTTGTCTTGGGTATATGCTTCTCCATAAGATTCCTTTGTGAAGGGCTTGATCTAAGAGATGGTGGCCAAACAAGAGAAATTTTCCTATGTGGGTGGCCTAGACAACATGTCTGCCACCAAATTTGTACTACCTTTCTTGTATTTGATCACTATATGGAACTGCTGAAGAAACCCCATCCATTTGTAGTTCTTCGCTTGCTATAATTCAGACTGTGATTGCAAATACTTGAGAGGTTTGTGGTCAGTGTGCACAATAGTTTCTTTACCCAACAAATAATTTTTCCATTTTTTAATTTCTTGAACTAGTGCATACATTTATTTATCATATATTAAATATCCTTTAACTATTGAAGTGAAGGTTTCAGAATGATAACATACGGGTTTACCTCTTTGAAGCAATACTGCACCCATAACATAATCACTGGCATCTGTCTCTACTTCTAAAGGCTGATGCAAACTTGGAAGAGAAAGTAATGGAGCATGAATAATCTTGTATTTCAATAACTCAAAGGATTTGTCTTATTCCTTACCCCAGTCAAAACACTTACTCTTTGCGGCCACTATGTGTAGAGGTGCTGCAATTGTCGAGAATCCTAGAATGAACTTCCACATGTACTGTACTACTCCCAAAAATCTTATAGTCTCTGTGGCTCCTATTGGTGTTGGAAATTTGTGATGGATTCCACCTTCTTTAGATCCACTCATATCTCTCCTCCAACCACGTGCCCAAGATAGACAAGTGACTATTTGGAAAATTAACATTTCTTCATATTACAAAGTAGTTGTTTCTCCCTAAGAAATTGCAAGACTTACTGCAAATGTGTTAGATGTTCTTCCCATGTGGCACTAAAAATAAATATATCATCTAGGTATACAATGACACATGAATCTATGAAATCCTACAATACATCATTCACCAATCTCATAAACATAGCGAGTGCATTGCATAATAAAAAAGGAAGTACTAACCATTCATATAAACCCTGTTTTGTTTTGAAGGTAGTCTTCAATATATCCTCCTCCTTCATCCTGTCTTGGTGATAACCAGACTTGAGATCCAACTTCGTGAAAAATTTGGCATGCTAAAGATGGTCCAAGAGATCATCTATATGGGGAAGTGGATATCAGTTCTTTATGGTGGTCTTGTTCAAAGTGCGGTAGTCAATGCACATTCTCCAAGAACCATCCTTCTTTGGCACCATCACAATAGATGAACCACATGGTGAGGTGCTCGGATGTAACCCCCCTTGGTCTATTAGTTCTTGGAGTTTTTTCTTTACCTCAGTACTCTCCAGCAAGGATTTCCTATACAACCCAATGTTCGGTAGAGGTGACTCTGGCAATAGCTGAATCTCATGCTCTACTTCCCATTTTGGTGGTAATCCACTAGGAGCCTGGAATAATTCTTGAAAAGATTGAATAATACTATCCAAATCTTGTTTTCCTTAGTTATAAATCTCTGAAACTTCTACCCCATATTTTTTATCCTTTAACAAAAGTAAACAAAACTGATTATGATTTGAATGAATAAGTCATTTTGCTTGGTTAGAACTTACCACAGTAACCTGTGTCTTAAGCTGCTATGCTTGGATGTTGTAGATGATTCCATCCTTGACCCATCTGTACCAATTTTCCCTTCTCATAAAGATAACATCCCTAACATACAAGTAAGGACTCCCAAATACCACATCAAAAGCATCAAGTGGAATAACATCAGCTTCAAAAACATCTATATATTGGGAATTTATCCCAAACTTGACCTTACATCTTCTTGTTACTTGAATTTCAACACCCTTCTTCACCCAACCCAAAGGATATGGGTGTGGATGCTCATAAGTCTCAAGACCAAGCTTCTTTACAACTCCCTCCAAAATCAAGTTATATTGAGAACTAGTATCAACCAAAACATTTACCTTAGTCCTCTTGATCTAGATTTTGATCTGGAATAGTCTACTCATCTCCTCTTCGTTGTCCATGTTGGTGGCTGTGCATCCAAGCCTTTCATCTACATTAGAGTCATCTTCAATTTACACCTCCCCTTATATCTTTACAGCTATCATGGAATTATTGGAGTCCCTAGTTTGGTTCTTTGGATGTAACTCCAGATTCAGCTTCTGACATGTAGCGTCAGTATGACCATTGATATCACAATTCTTGAAAAAATTCTTGGGATCTTTACAAGTATTCGAAGTAGTGGCAGCTTGTTTACCTTTCCCTTTCCACTTACTCTTGTTACTTGTTTGCCTATAATCCTTTTTCTTACTTCTCTTTCTTACTTGTTGTAAATTTTGTACCTATTGATTTGAATTGGCCAATAGAAGTGGGAAAAAAGAGTAATTTCCCTTCTCGACTAGTTTTTCCTCCATTAGCAAAGAAAAGATCTGTTGCCTCTTGTGCTTTTACAGATCATTTTTGTATCATAGCTAACAAGTATCAAGGACTGTGGTATTTCATTCTTGAATTTGTATGAAATTGTCAAGATCTAAAGGTGAAGATGCTTTAGCTTGCAATCCAAAGATTTCTACAAAGAAGTGGAAACAAAGAATTCAGGGAGAAATAGAGGAAGAGAACTTGGTCCATAGAATGGAGATGCTAGAGACCATGATGGATAGGATGTTTATAAGGCAAGAGGAACTTGCAGATTTATAGAGGACAACTTCCATCAAGCAAGACTCAATTACTAGATCCTCTCATCTTTGAGCACAATACTTAGCAACATGACCTTCTTACTAAGATCCTTAGTTGATAACTAATCACTTTACCACCTAATCATTACTATCCTCCTTATTGGATAGAAAAATATCAAGGTCATCCTTATTTTAATTATCATCTAATAAATGGACAAAATGACAATGATTGCTTTGCTCTACAACAAAGAATCAAACACCTTGAGAGTCCCAGATTTATCTCATTCGCTGCAAAAAATTTATATTTCATTCCCATCTACAAATACTACATCTTAATGGGTTGCCTAAATCTGTTTCATCAATGTCTAATGAGCATTATGCCATCACTTCTAGTGTTCTTTATTCCGTCACTCAAACACGACTTATGCAATCTACTCAAGTCAAACAATCACCTCTTTATATTATTTCAACACCTCCTTCTACTATGTCACCTACAATATTACAGAGCTAAACTAAGTAACCCTATTTAAATATTAATGCAAATCCTCTACCGTCTCAAGTCATCTGCGGTCAATAAGCAACCACTCATTACACAAGGAAAGCACAATCTAGCCAAATTTTTTTGGCTCTCTCAATTTAAGGACCCTACCCAAACCTCATTTCAATGTTGAACCAATTTTTTCAAAGAAACTACTCCTTACATTGATCCATTTAGCATCTTCTGCTAGATCTCCATCATTGGCTCACTTGGGGGCATGACATATATCTCCTCACCCCCAATAGCAACACAATCTCTTCTCACTCTCTTATATACACGTATTGGCATAGACACATTCATCTAGTGCACTCAATCATTACCCTATGATGCACTATCGTGCTTTGGTTCAAACTTTACTATTGAGGGCATAATACACATGAACCTCACAATTTGCACAATAGGTTCTACACATAGTGTCTCTATATACACTCATATGACTATTGATATTCCTCCATGCAATCATTTTGGTTCCATACTTCTTCTTCTAGTTCGTAGGATCATGAAACCCTTGTCACACTTTACAAGCTCAAATATTACAATCAAAACAAGGTACATATACTAAGCACTTCTTCTCATCATATGGATTTTACTCAATTTTTTCATAACCCACTTACACTTGAATGGGATTCTTATCATTTTCCTCTTAGTTTTGTTTCTCTTAATATTAAAGTTATGATGACAAGGGAGAACCAAGCACTCAGAACATATTTGATCATTCTACGTTGCTAAGCTTTGACTATACATCTAATGATATCATTTACATTTAAAATATCCTCCCTCAAAAGGCTCAAGGAATGGTTCATTTACAATGGTTACACTGCATAGGACCCACAGTTTATTCTATTCCATCCACCATTTTATTACAATTTGGAAAAACTTATTTATTGTTACTTTCACAATTTTCTACTGACACATATTGGGTACAAAGTTTCGTGATTGCTCACACATCACACACACACATAGGACTACAGGGTCTACAATGTAGTGACATTATTTAGTTATGTTCTACACTACAAAATTATGCTTACTAAAATGAACAGTCTTTTACCCCTTAATATGAAAACTTCAAGATCTATTTACACAAAGCTATGCTTTCTCCTTTGCAAGAATTGGTTATATTGGATCAGTTTCACTCATTTTATCACCATTTTAGACAATGACATAAAACTAAGTCATAGCCAAGTTAGTGACATATGAAGTGAATCTCAAGTAAACCAGCAAATTACACTGTACATCTTGTTTACACCCTAATTATATTTAGACCATGAAACTAATTGATTTTTATTGATTTAGTGACACCCAAAGGATGTAAGGGTGTAGCAATAGGTAGTATATTCCAGTCCAATTAGACTTCCAACATTAATGCATCTTTTATGTACCTCGACATAATGATTTCCTCCTACTTGTGACTCCATCCATATAAACAATATACGAACTTGAAAATACAAAGTTGAATGAGATGATTACTTACTTGACTCTACTTTAAATTTTGGAAGGTTATAGGAATATGCTACATAGGAAAATGGAGATATGGACTAAGAAAAGATTCATTCTAGAGACTTCACTACAAAAATATGATCAGGATAGGACTGTACCAATAATGTCATGGTTATATCATACAGTATTTCACCTTATAATGTACACATCTTAGACCTATAAGGATCTAATGACTTTGTAACTTTCTGGCATTGTCAATTGTCCTGAAATACACATGTCACACACCAAATCCCTGGTTTTTGATACATCTATGATAATCTCTCTGAATACTCACAATCATACATAGTGGGAAATTTTCCCCTACATTTTGGATGCATAAGTTTTAGAAAATAAACATTCCTAGGTTATAGGGCACCCCCATGCACCATTGATACTTGGAACTTTACTCTGAAGATGTGCCTCTATAACCATACTTCGTTCTCCATCCTATCCTATGTGATATAATGATATGTCCATGGAACTAGTTCTATTTGATATGCCACCTGATTTACCATGCTTGAGTTCTATTTATTGACTTGCATTTAAGATCACACCTTGGGGAAGGTATCTATGAGTGATTATAGGAGAAATAGGTTAATGTATCTCCACCTAGTCTAGTGAGCACCATCACCTACTTTTATTGCTTCCATAATGATCCTAGATGTGCTATTAAAATATTTAGGGATTCTTGTGTGCCTTTTGTATAGTGTCTGAAGTGTTTCAGGTATCACCCTTAGTGCACATGGAATCTTCCAACCTCAGCAAATGAGGTACTATTTACTTTATCCATATTAGGGTTATGTAGACATTTACCCCACACTAGGAGTATTGTCTGTCCTAGAGAGATTATAAAGAATACAAGAATAATTTTGAATGAATATCTGAAAGGATAAAGTTATGACGGTAACACTCTCAATCTAAGACCAGAATAAGTCATTGGTTACCAGATGTACTATTCTAACCAAGGTCTATGTCTTATGGTGAAGGAAAACATGCAAACTTGAAACTCTTTGGGAATCCCATTTTGCATTTTGCTTCTCAAAATTCTAGATGACTATATTAGTGTTCAAGGGATAAACAAGCTAAACACGAGATCTTGGAATGTCTAAGTAGGAATATTTTATAAATTTAAACCATCAACCTTCCAAAACTGTAGCTCATGTCAAAGAGTGAATTATCCAAATCTTAGGTGTCTACCATTTATGCCATCCACTTTGTGTATGAACCATGAAATTACATACTTAAAGGAAGAGATACTTCTTAATATTGTAGACACACTTATCCCTTTCCTGCATCATTTTTTTTAAGCTAATCTTCGTTAAAAAATCCTCTGGCATGCTCCATAATGAAACATATAACATCAAAGTGTATTCAATGAGGCATGATAAAGAATTAAAATTCTAACTCGTCATGTAAAGTATTCAACATCCAAGATATTTGATCATTTGGATAAGAAGTGAAATGAAAGAGATGTCTCATCCAAGGATATGGAATACACTTCAATTTTGTGCTAAGTGTTTTAGAGTACTCGAAATGCTTGTTCTACCTTTACTTGAATTTGTAATGGCCATCTATGAATGTTGTAGGCCCTGACCCACTATTTCCAAAGGCTAGTAGGCGATCAGTCCCTAAGTGTCCTCCAAAGAGAAACTAGAGAATTAGGTGCATGATCAACCGATAATGTAATTCCTAAGGACAGAATAAGAAGAATGAAGGCTGAAACATCCCGCTAAATGTTGATAGATGTGGGTATCCAACTTATTATATGCAACTCTAATTTTCATTTCCCTTCTGATCAATCAACTCCTTAGGAAAGCCTCAAATTCTCTCTTATGAAGAACTTAGTCACGTCGATATCCTTTTACATAACTCTTTATTGTGACCCTACCATTGTAGGCATATCTAGGACCAATCTATCCTAAATCGATGACACATCTTAGAAAAGAGAATAGGTGTCTACTTCCCTTCACATGTTCACACAATTGGCAATAGTCAATTATGAGGAGATCTGTTGATGGATTTCAGGAGACTTTTACCCCCAAAATCAACTCTGAAACTATACCTTAGAAATCTGAATCCTCCACATGAGTTTATAAACTCCAAGAGTGAATATATTTCATGTGCATTGTATGGGTTTCAAGATGAGTGAACATAGCCTGAAATTTTGATAAAAACTTGATAATGTAGCTAAAAACTTGAAATTGCTAATAAAATTGATGTTTATACCCCATGGTAAAAATGTATGGTAGGGTCAAGAACTCTACATATGGTCTTGACCAATTTGTATGGTTCTAAGTGTGTACATTTTTTTTTGAACTTTTTGTGTTTGACTAGATTTCTCCAGTACATATACCCTATTTGTACATGTATGCTACCCTAGAATTTCATTTTTATCTATTATAAGAGTAGAATATACCCATCGATGAATCGTCCCCTCTTTTGAGGCATGTGTGAAAACTATGTTGAGCACTTGGATCAAATAAATAGATGTGTGTCTAGGAATAACCAGTACCTATCTTGAATAACCAGTACCGACCTTGAATAACCAATACCTAAAAAGAGGAAGGCATTTACACATTGTTATAACCATAGTGCACAGGAAAAATAATAATAGCTAGAGATATACATAGCTGATAACAAGAGTATTCTAAATGTGTGTAAATAGAGCAATAGAGCAAACACATGCAAGAAGTATGCAAACGATGTCACACAAAAGGCATAAATCTATAAACATGGGACACCCCATGGTGTCACAAGATAGGCATGATGCCATAAACATGGGACACACATGATGTCACAAGATAAGTTCCAAGGCACACATTGATCCATAGGGATCCAAAATGAATCTACTTCATCAAAATCAGTCAGCACGAAGAAGGAAAATTGAAAACAGGAGGTTCTATATTTTTAGTAACATGAACCATTGCTCTGTGTAGAGTGGTGGTTATAGAACCACCACCCAACCAGGGTGGTAGTCCTAGGACCAACCGGTCTGCATTGGGTGGCGGTCCTGACTCTTTACATTAGGAGCGAGAAAACAAAAATATGAAACAAACAACCTAGAATTCAGGACAGTTAACTTTGTATCTCTTCTCCTTCCATGACCTTTCCCATCCTCCAGTGCATGGGAGGACATGGGAGAGGATATAAATACATGTTTGTAGAAGAGGAATAGGATCATCGGAAGAATGAAAGCAAGTGAGCAAGAAGTTCTTAGTGTTGGAATTGTGTTTTATAGAAGAATGGAGTGTTGAGATAGAGCAAGCAAGTATTTGGGAGGAAGTGTGAGATATTATCTACTTCTCTTTCATACTTATTGTAATTTTTGTACTTGTTATTTAGGATTGGCCAATAAAAGTGGGAAGAAAGAGAAATTTCCCTTCCCTGACTGGTTTTTCCTCCTTTGGAGGTTTCCAAGATAAAACCTATTGATGTTTATGAGCTTAACTTCTTTCCTTTCCTGCAATTGTGGATTCTAATCATAAGCATAATTCATTCACTAGCTATCTCTGTCATTTTCTAATAGAAAGTAGAACAACGGTGTTTATTTGTGTTTCTATGGATAATTCCAAAGTTGAAGAGTTTACAGATCATTTTGGTATCAGAGCTAACAATTATCCAGGACTATGGTATTCATTCTTGGATTTGTATGACAGTGATGAGATCTAAAGGCGAAGAGGCTTTACCTTGCGATCCATAAATTTCTACAAAGAAGTGGAAACAAAGAATTTGGGGACAAATGGAGGAAGAGAACTTGGTCCGTAGAATCAAGATGCTGGAGATTATGATACATCTTCTATAAGATCAAACAAGACTCCATGGACTCAATGGTTCGGGGCTTAGCTGAAAAGTTGGCATAGGAAGGAGCCACCATGAGGAAAGTTATGGGGAAGAGCATGAAGAAGAGACTTCAAACACAAGAGAAAAGATAAAATCCGATCAAACTCCTTTTAAAGTTGAGATGAAAGTTGATATTAAAAGCTTTGAAGGACAAGTAGATGCATGGAGTTGCTTGATAAATGGTTAAAATAGTTAGAAGTCTACTTTAGCATCCATAATGTCACTAAGGCACAGAGGATCACCTTTTCACGTCTCAAAATGGAGGGACATGCTCTGGTTTGGTGGGAAACCCATCTAACCACTTGTGAAAAGAAGAAGCGTCCTATTGTGAAATCTTGGCAAGAATTTAAAGAATTACTTAGAGCTAACTTTTATCCTATTGGCCAAAAGACTGACCAAATGATTAAATGGCAATATTTTAGACAAGGTAGTGGTCAAAGTGTGCAGGACTATACTACGGAGTTTTTGAGGCAGGCCATGTTGCTAAACATGGACTTGGAGGATGAGGATATTCTAACTAAGTACTTGGGAGGACTTCACACTCACCTTCGAAGAAAATTCATCTCCACCAATCCCAAGGATCTCAATGAGGCATGTGTGTGCAAGCATACTAAATAGATGATGAAAAGAAGCAAGGGGAAGCAGAGCCAAGGCAAAGCAATTGAAAAAATCAGCAGAAGAAAGAGTATGGGAAAACAAGTAACAAGGGTAAGTGGAAAGGGAAAGGTAAATAAGTTTCCACTACTTTAAATAAGTGTAAAGATCCCAATAATTTTTGCAAGAATTGTGATATTAATGGTCATACTGACGCTACATGTTGGAAGTTACATCTGGAGTTGCATCTGAAGAACCAAACCAAGGACTCGAAGAAGTCCATGACAACTGTAAGAATAGAAGGGGAGGTGGAAATCAAAGATGACTCTAATGTGGACAAAAGTCACTTGGATGCATGACCACCAACATGGACAGAAAGAAAGAGGAGATGAGTACACTATTCCAGATCAAAATCCAAGATCAAGATAACTAAGGTAAATGCTTTGGTGGATATTGATTCTCAGTCTAACTTGATTTGTGAAGCAGTTGTAAAGAAGCTTGGTCTTGTGACTTACAAGCATCCACACCCTTATCCTTTGGGTTGGGTGAAGAAGGGTTTTGAAATTCAGGTTAACAAGAAGATGTAAGGTCAAGTTTGGGATAAATTCCCAGTATATTGATGTTTTGGAAGCTAATGTTATTCCACTTGATGCTTTTGATGTTGTATTTCAAGATTCCTTACTTGTATATCAGGGATGCTATATTTATGAGAAGGGAAAACCGGTACAGATGGGTCAAGGAAGGGATCAAATACAACATCTGCGTGCAGCACCAGCGTAAGACACAAATTACTATGGTGAGTGTTAACCAAGCAAAATGACTTATTCACGAAAATCATAATCAATTTTGTTTACTTTTATTAAAGGATAAACAAGATGGGGTAGAAGTTTCAGATATTTCTAACCAGGGGAAAGCATGATTTGGATAGTATTATTCAGTCCTTTCAGGAAGTTTTTCAGGCTCCCAGTGGGTTACCACCAAAATGAGAAGTAAAACATGAGATTTGGCTATTGTCTAGAGTCCCCTCTACCAAACATCGGGTTGTATAGGAAATCTCTGTTTGAGAGTACTGAAGTAAAGAAACAACTCCAAGAAATATTAGACCAAGGGTGTGATACATCCAAGAACCTCACCATGTGGCTCATCCTATTGTAATGGTGCCAAAGAAGGATGGTTCTTGGAGAATGTGCATCGACCTAACTGCGCTTTGAACAAGATCACCATTAAGAAAAGATATCCACTTCCCCGCATAGATGATCTCTTGGACCAGCTTCAATATGCCAAATTCTTCATGAATTTGGATCTCAAGTCCAGGTTATCACCAAGTTAGAATGAAGGAGGAGGATATATGGAAGACTTTCTTCAAAACAAAACAGGGTTTATATGAATGGTTAGTACTTCCTTTTGGTTTATGTAATGCACCACTACATTTATGAGATTGATGAATGATGTATTGTGGGATTTCATAGATTCATGTGTCATTGTTTATTTGGATGATATCTTGATTTTTAGTGCCACATGGGAGGAACATCTAACTCATTTACAACAAGTCTTACAAGTCCTTAAGGAGAAACAAATGCTATGCAATATGAAGAAATGTGAGTTTTCCAAACAATCACTTGTCTATCTTGGGCACGTGGTTAGACAAGGGGAACTACTAGTTGATTTGAATAATGTGGAATCTATCACTAATTGGCCAACACAAACAAGAGCCAAAAAGATTAAGAGTTTTGTGGGATAAGTATAGTACATGTAGAAATTCATTCTTGGCTTCTCTGCGATTGCAACACCTCTACATAGTGTCCACAAAGGGTAAGGGTTTTGAATGGGGTAAGGAATAAGATAAATCTTGTAAGTTATTAAAATACAATATTAGTCATGTGTCAATACTTTTTCTTCCTAATTTTCAGCTTCCCTTTGAAGTAGAGATAGATGTTAGTGATTATGCTATGGGTGTAATTTTGCTTTAGGGAGGTAAACCCGTATGCTATCATTCTGAAAATTTTACTTCAGAAGTTAAAGTATATTTAATATATGGTAAAGAAATGTATGCACTAGTCCAGGAAATTAAAAAATTGAAGCCTTATTTATTGGGTAAAGAAAATATTGTGCACACTGACATAAAAAATATCTAGTATTTGCAAGCACCGTCTAAATTGCAGCAGACGGGGCATTACAAATGGATGGGGTTCCTTTAGCAGTTCCATCTGGTGATCAAACATAAAATTGGTGGCAGCCATGTTGTCTAGGCCACCTACATAAGAGAATATATCCTTCTTGGCCACTCTCTCTCAGATCAAGCCCTTCACGAAGGAAGATTACTGCGAGGCATATGCCTAGGAAAAAGACTTTGGGGTGAAATTTCAGTAGTTGTAGTCCCAAGTGGATGAAAGGATGGGGATTGAAGATTCTTATCTCAAGGATGAGCTTATCTATCAATGGAGGAAGCTTTGTGTGCCGAAAGAAGAAATACTTCTATTGATGAGGGAAACACATATCTCAAAATTAGCAGGACACTTTGGTGTTGGAAAGACCCTAGCCCACTTGCAAAGGTACATGTATTGGACTAATATGCAAGAAGAAGTATCCAAATTTATACGTGGATGTAAACTTTTTTGTACCAACAAGCCTAAGACTAGGAAGGAGGGTTTGTATATGCCTTTTCTATTACCTACTCATCCATGGGAGGACATTGTTATGGAATTTGTATGAGGATTACCTATGTCTAAACATGGCCATGACTATTTCTATGTCGTTGTTGATAGATTTAGTAAGATGTGTATTCTTATGACATGTAAAAAGATAGTAAAAGAACATGAGGCATCAGATATTTTCTTTACTAATGTGTGGGTGAATTTTAGATTGCCAAAGTCAATTGTTTCTGATAGGGATTCCAAGTTCTTAGGGAAGTTTTGGAATACTTTGTAGGACAAGATGGATACTAGGTTATAGAGGAGCACAATTTTCCTTCCATAGATAGATGGATACACAGAGGTGGTGAATAAGAATTTGGTACAAATGATTAGAGGGTATAACAATAAATACTCAAGGACTTGGGATGAGTCCTTAGCCTACATTCAACATTCCTATAAATGGGAAGAACACACATCCACTATGAAGTCACCATTTGAAACATGTTTGGGATATCTACTTATAAATATGTTAGACAAAGAAGTTGGGCTACAAGAAGAGGAGGGGGCACGAGACACAAAGGTGACTATAGCAAACAAATTCATTGAGAGGATCCAAAAAATCCATCTCAAAGTCAAAGAATAGTTCAAGAAATCTTAAGCCAAGTACAAGGCTAGACACAATCAATGCAAGAGAGAACATAAGCTTCATTTCAGAGACAAATTTTGGCTTTACTTCAGTAAGGAGAGAATACAAGGTCAAACATGAAAGTTCAAGCCACTACGATATGGACCCTTCACCATATTGAAGTAGGCTAGAGAAAATGCCTTATACTTGATTTGCCACCATTTATGAGGATGTAATTAGTAGTAAAATGTGAGAAATAGCACCTATATGAGCCATCAATGCTAGATGAAGATGAAGGATTATAGTTGCTACCTTCCATTGAGGATTATTTCTTAGACTCACGAGGTGAATTGGAGGAGGATATAATGTTGTATTATAAGGTTAGAGAGACCATGAGAAGTCCACAAGAGTCTTGGTAGGTTGGACTAAAAGGAAAATCACCAAGGAAGGCCTGGTGGTACTCTAAAGAGCAAGTGAGGGAATTATTTCCTCATCTACTCCCCCACTAAGATTTTGTGGGACCAAAACCTTCCTAAGTAGGGCAGTTGGGATCCATAGGGATCCAAAATAACTCTACTTCATCAAATCAGCCATCACCAAAGAAGAAAAATGGAGAAAAGGAGGTTCTATTTACATTATAATAGAACCACCACTCTATGCAGAGATGCAGTTATAGAACCACCACCCAACCTAGGTAGTGATCCTCTAACTGCTGCCCAACCAAGGCAGTGGTCTTATGACTATTGGTTTGCATTGGGCAGTGGTCATGTCACTTTTGGACATAAAAATAAATGGAGTGTGAATGGATGCAAATTTGGAACATTCAAACTTGTCCCTTCCCTGCCATGACCTTTCCCATCCTCCAGTGCACGGGAGGACATGGGGAAGGCTATAAATACTTGTAGAGAACAAAGGAATGGATCATCAAAAGAAAGAGACTTCATGGGTGTAAGTGCAAGAGTTATAAGTGATAGAATTTGAGATTGTAGAAGAAATAGTTTGAGAATAGAGCAGTCAAGTAGTTAGGAGGAAGTGTGAGACATTGTCAATTTCCTTTCTCACTTATTATAAAGTATGTATCTCTTATATTTTTGATTGGACAATAAAGAGAAAAAGGAATAAATAATTTTTTTCCCTTTCGACTAGTTTTCCTCGTTTGGAGGTTTTCAGGATAAAAATCCTTGGCATATGTGTGTGTTAATTCATTTCTCTTCACAAATTCTAGTTCTAAGGCATAAATAATTCAATCACTAGCTCAACTATCATTTTCTATTTGAAAGAAGAACAATAGTATAATTGTGATTTTGTGAATGATTTCCAATGTATAAAGTTTACAGATCATATTTTTCCATAGGTAGATATAAAATCTATAAGACTTATGGTCAATTTCCAAATTCATGATTGGGTTTAGGTCCATGTTGTCTGTCTCCATGGTCTCAACATATGGTTCCTTTGAAAGGTACCCATATGTTTTACGCAAGTTATGGTAATCATCATCTACCATTTTTGCATTGAAATTCAAGTGTTGCACATTCTTTGTCTTGTTCAATGTGCACTTAAAATACTTAGTTGTGAATGTAAACAACAAGTTTCACCATGGGCCAATCTCCCCATTTCTCTGTAAAAATATACCAAGGTTAGAGTGTTGCATTACTGTAAACTCTATCTGTCAAGTCAATAGTTTCAAAAATTCCCAAGGCACGCGCCATTCATTTTGAAATAATTCACACATTCTCTTGTACCATTTCTCAAGGTGTGCCTTATATGTATTAGAGATGGGCCCATCATAGGTATACTTGACAACCCTTAGCATTGATGAATTCTCGATAGGGTACTCCCAAATATTTTCCTTTGGTCCATATATTATACCTATCTCCCAAAACACAATTATCAAAAGGATGGAACCCCAAGTGATATTCTCTCCTTTCTCCATTTATATGCTTTCTTCTTCTATTATCCCCTCAGCTATATATAGGGAAATGTTATACTTGGTCTTGTGTGCCTTCTTATGTATAATATGTAAAAACATCTTATGTACCTTTGTTCATCTCTCAGAGGAACCCAATTTACAACTTACTAGGAACACATCCACTTTGGTACCTTATTATGTAATTTTCTCAATGTTGAAGGCACAAATTTCTCATTGGTAATGCAAATTTGTAGTTATTTACTCTATTATTTCCTCTTCATGCAGGTCAAGTTCTATTTCTTCTCCAATATTGTGTGACCCAGTGACTCTTCTGATTAAATTATTAGTTGAGCACATCCTTCTTCATGTGAAGTAAAAGTAATATTCATAGACGCACAACATTAATTATTGATAGAGGTGTGTGGGCTTCCCAAATAAGAGTAACTCATATAACTATATAAATATAACCATTTCTAAGTCCTTGTGCATTGTTTCATCGAGAACTATCTTTCCTTTTGTAGTCCTCTAACTAATCTCTTACAAGACATCATTTTTTATGTTTGTTTCATGTCCTTGCCCCCGTTGGTTGTATTCACTGATTTTTCATTTCTTAAGTTTTGATGTCCATCGTTTCCCTAAAATTACTTCTTTTGGATACTGCATTTTGTATAACCATTCATCGAGAGATTCTTCCATGGTCTTCTTAATATTTTTTACTTTCTTTGGTGTCACATTTCACTTATGATGCTTCTACAAATGTTCTTACCCCTCAACTCATGAATTTTATGCCCCAGGTGCAGAAAAAGAATGGTTTTTTTTTTCTCAAATCACGTTCACCTTGATATCTCAACCTTGTGCCCTATCTTACTATTTGAATTCCTTTTTCTACTAACCCTATAATTTTTCTTCATATGCCTAGTTTTTTGGGGTGTTAAGCCTATTTTTTGGTCTTCTTGAATCAATGTTGAAGTGCTGGAGCTTGAACGGTTAAGTTTGGAGACTTCAGGAGCATTCTGCAGTCATTTTCTGTGACGGTGATCAATGTGCTCATCCACTACTTTATCATCAGTAAGTCCTCCTACATGAAAAATGCATAGGGAGGGTCACATGAATTCCAAAGTTAAAATTACCTCCATGCCTCACACCAATTGAAAGGATGTGGCTTTAATCAACCTCTTATATGTACTCATGTATGCTTATAAAATAACTGCCACTTTTTCATCCCAATCCTTTATGCATACATCAATGATTTGTGTCAATGTATGTCTGAATATATTATTGAAGGCCTCTATAGTACCATTGGATTATGGGTGATAAGGGGTAGTCTTATTATGGGCTACCATAAATTTTGCTGACAATATTCTAATTGTATCATTTAAAAAATGAGCTCCCCTATCACTGGTAAGGCTCAATGGATAGTCATACTGACTAATGATGTTTTCCCATAAAAATATTGATCTTGTAGTTACAGTGAAATCATTTGTGGATGTTTCTTCTTCCTACCTTGTCAAGTAATCTATGTATGTGATAATGTAGCATGCACATTTCCTTCGTGCAGCTGGTGTAATTGGGATGATAAAGTCTATTGCCCATTTTGCAAAATGCTCTACACTTACTATAGGTTAAAATAGTATTTCATCACAATTTCTTGGTTTCCCTATTTATTGAAAATGATCACAAGATTTAAAAAATGCCTTAGTATCCTTTTAAAGCTTCTCCCACCATAAATCCTATAAGTAATATCTTGCATGTTATAACTTTACCTGCATAATGTCCTACAACAATACAACCATGCAATTCTTCCATGATGGCATTGCGCTCATGCTCAAAGACACATCCACACAAAAATTTGTCTCTACCCATCTTGTGTAGGTCTCCTCTAACCAATTGATAGGGTGCCACATGAATGGTGAGTTACTTCTTCTTAAATCGCTTCATTCCCTCAGGCACAACCCCTATGCGTAATAATTTTTCAATGTCCTCCAAATTAGCTAGTGCATTTTGTAATGTGAATAGCTGGGAATCTAGCATAGTTTGTTTTATACTTTGCACATCCTCACCAAAATTTATTCATGATAAGTGGTTTGATTCTAGGTTGCATTTTCTAGGATTGAATACGATAGATTAATCAAACTCCTGGAATAAGAGTATCGAATGAAAAGTGTACCCTTACCAAATTGTATTATTAACCAGATATTAAAGTGTAATGTGATCAGTTTAGAATATAAATGGTGTTTCCACTAAATATTTTCTAAACTTGTGAAGCGCATACACCATTAAAAATGCCTCACGCTCTGTGGTTGTGTAATTATACTTGGCCAACATTAGCTTTATACTTGCAAAATAGATAGGATGGTCTACATTACCTTCCCCTAGCTAGGAAAATACACCAATTATTATTATAGAAATATGGGTGCGATCTATCAACAAGACTTCTTTACAGATGATATTTCCAATCAGTGTACCAAACAACGTTGCAAAGATACAATTCTTAATTTTTAAGGATATGTTAAGATACCTCAATATTTCAAACATTAATTATAGAAAATCAAAATGATCCTTAACCAATCCATACACCATCCAATCATAAAAATATAAAAATATAATTAAAGGAACTTATGAATGAAATATTGAAATTCTTGAACAACAATGCGAGAGAACACCGGTGACACATTCTTCAGGCCAAAGGTCATAACTGTATAAGAAAAGCATTCCCATTCAATTACAAATATTTTTTTCTCCCAATATTTCCACATGATCCTAACTTGATGATATCATAAAAATCCATCAATGAAAGAATAGATCTTGTTCCCTACAAAACCCTCTAGAATCTCCTCAATGAATGGTGTGGGGAAAGGATCAATCACGTAGGAAGCATTGAAAACTCTATAGTCAACACAAATACTTATTCACCCATTATTTTTTATATTGATGACCATTGGGCTTATCCATTATTAATATTTAATGGGATCAATAATATCTGATGGGTGTTATTATTCCCTTCATTTATCAACTTCTTATTGATGTCATATTCAAACTAGGGGTGTGTCTAAAGCTATATGCAACAAGAGTATTCCTATTTATCTAGTAGTTGACTGTAGTTATTTTTGTATTTTCTAGGGGATCTTTTCAATGTCTTAAGGAATTCTTGGAAACAATCTTATTTAAATCATACTATGAGAACTTTGCTGAAAGGAAACACACTAAAAGCTTTGCTAAAAGGAAACACACTTTGTAGAATGAAAATCAACACACTTGCTTCTGTAAATAAACATGCTTGCTTTTGGAAGTAAACACACTCACTTTTGGAAATAAACACACAACTTATAATTCTTAAAATGGTTATAAGAAATATAAGAATATATCTAGACACATGCAGGAACAAGTATACATTAGAGTTTAACTAGAAGAATTAAAAGTGATACAAAATTAACAAATCTAAACTATTTTCTTAGGAAATATAAATACCAAATAGATGAATATCCTAGTCCTTGGGGGAGTGGGCCCTTTCTCCTCAAATCAGGATTTAACAACTTAGAATTCTCTCAAACAGGAATAACCATTTTATTGATAAAACATTCAGTATTACAAAATGTACTGGATCTGTGTACTTATCTTCTATCTTCTCTATTCTATATCTATATATCTATATATTTATCTACTGAAGGTCTACTTATATATACATTTACAATCATAGTTGTCTCTATGATTCTGATGAAATCGAATCATTCCCAGAATAGACGCTGACTCAAATTGTGGTTGATCAAACAGCTGTAAAATAACTATCCCTAGATATGCGTTTAGAAATATTCTCATCCTTTCCTGATTGAAAGGGTTATTGATGCTTAATATCAAGATGTGGTTAGAATAGATAAAATTCCATTGGTTTCAAAAATTCATAGAAGTTCCAAAACCATAGGAAATCATCAAGGATAAAAAACCGTGAGATTTACGGAGCTATACCCAGGAGTTCCAGAACTAAGTATGAAAATTATGGAACTAAATAATGGAGTTCTGGAACTAAGTTTGAAAGTTCCAGAACTAGATGATGACTATGTAATGGAGTTTTGAAACTAGCTTAGAATTTCTGGAACTAAGTTGTATTGGAACAGATCCGAAAACATGTTGAATGCTACATACTTCATTTATTCGACTAATTAGACCTGTTTTATTACAAAAATGAATTTCAAACACACACTTTTTCAGGAATTTCATAGATTTTAAACATTAGAATAAAAATCAATCAAAATACAAAAAATTACATCCTAACTCATATACGATAAAATAAAAGTCACAAAATGCAATCAAACTTAATAAAAAGGAGAGTGAGATGAGATCATTTATTATACATTTAACGGGCATATTCTAGCCTCATCATTTCCCCAAACTTACTTGTTTATAAGTCCCTTTACAAACTTCATTCTTCAAAAGTGGGGTTATATGTTCTGCATTCCATTTGATTTCTCAGATCAAATGACTGAAATTGGATCTTCCAATGCTTAAACTTAGAGGTACTTTACCCTGCTCCTGCTTCTACTTTCCTCTGCCACTCTTCAAATTGAGTAGGATCTTGAGGTTCTCTATTTTTCCATGGAGACATGGGGGTGAGAAGTAGAGGGTGCCTTATTTGCATTCCCATCCATATTTTCCCGTAGGTATTATTGATCTGAGGAATTATTGTGCATAATGCTTTTTCTCTTTCTAAAATCCAGATTAGATTTGTAGGAGATATCACTTCCCTTCTTCTCAAGGAAACCATAAGAAGTTCCCACCTTTTCGAGAATCCCTCATAAATATATTCAAACTTCTCCTCCTCATAGGTGGTAAAGTTATGAATACTTTTTTGTAAGCTGGAAAAATAATGTGTCTAAAATCATTCATCAAAGGCATGAGTTCTAAAATGTATGAGGAAGGTAGAAGGTTTACCATAGTGAGATCTCATGCAGAGACCAGTTGAGCTAGCTTTCAATAAAAAATCATATTCCCTTTCCTTCCATGCAATTTGGTTTTGTAGAACAAAGACAAAGGCATTGAGCTGACTTTTCCCCAATGTATGAATTGATCATAAATCCCATGTTTTTCTCTAGCATCAGATTACAAAGATAGAATTCGCATAGAATATTTTTCTACTTAGGACTGGCTAAAGAATAAGCTGTCACGAATTAAGATTCATATTTTAGTTCATATGGAAGTCCACATGCAATCCTTGATAGTTTCCAGTGAATAAATTGTTCTTCTAAAAACACACTATATGCAGGAGAGGGCCTCCTGCAGGTAAGCAATTTTTCACTCATCATGCAGACCATATGAATTTTTGCAAGAAATTTATATTTGTTTCCTTCTTCCTTATAAAACTTTTCTTCCCACTCTTTTCTTACCTTCTTTTCTTCTACCATCTTGGTCTTCAAATCTTCATTTGATGTTTTAGCTTCTATGAGTTCCCTGCAAGTGTCATTCCATAGTTGTTTGAGTGGTAAATAATTTAACTCGGTCTGTGCAGAGACTACACAACATTCTGTTTTCTACAAGTTTGACATTCTTCCTATTTCTCTATCACCTGTTGTTTAATTACTGATAATTCCTTAGTCCTAACTGTCAGATGAGTTGTTAGTTCTCCAATGAGATTTTCCCTCTGTTCTAATTTGATTTTGAGGAAATCAAATTCCTCATCATTTTCCCTGATAATGAGCTCTGCTCTAGACAATAATAGAGCCTATTTATCCTGATGTCTTTCTTCTTCCTATGAAATTACTTGAGGAGTTGAGAATTCTTCTTCTATCAAAGGAAATTTACCTTTTCATCTCTAGGATGCCAAATCCTCCTCTTCATGTGACAATGCTGATGGTTTAGCCAATTCTTGAAAATCCTACTCCTCAAGTCTCTCATCTCCTTTTTCCATCTCAGCTTGGCTTTTTTTAGGAGGAGTCATGGCCATACTTCCCAAAATATCAGCATCTTCTTTTTCCATGTTTTCCTATTCACTCCTTCCCTCTGGGGTTTCCCTTGACCTCTTATGAATTTTCCTTCTTTGGTAAATTTCAAGATGCCCAGTGGTGGATTTCCTTATAGAGCTTCTTATTACTTTTGTTTCTTGCTCCTGCATGGGTGAGCTATCACCATCATAGACAGATATTAGCTCCCCTGTAGCTGCTGTAGAAGTAGTAATTTCCTTCAAAGGCACAAAAGGCTCTTCTATTTTGATATTTCTCGTAGATCTTCTTTTTTTTGGTATATTCTCTCTTCTCACTTCCTTTTGTTCTTCTGTAGGGACATCAATTTCAAAATTAGTTGTAAGATAAAATGGAGATGGTATTGTCCTTCTGATAATATCAGGGTTTTTCTTGAACTTGTGAAGCAACTTTTCCCAAATTTCTTCTCCATTTTTATTTAATAGAAAATGGTGCTGGCATACTAAATGAACTAACCTGTGATACCTGATTGTCCCAAAACCCCAATAATACCTCTGGGCCATGGTCTAGATAGAATAAAAAAGAAACCCTGGAAGGTTTATTATGTACTCTAGTTTTGTGGATCCATGTTTCAGATATATGAGCATCTTCAAGACTTATTTCACTACATACCCAAATTGACCATCACAAGTTAAATACTTCACTATCTAAAATGCTACCATGTCAAAGGGTTTGGGAAAATTGGTCCTTATGACCCCTTTTATGATTTTCTTTATATTGTAAATATTTCAGGATTCAGTTTCCCCTTCCATTAGTAAGGTTTCAACTACTTCTTTCAAGGTCCCTTTGGAAGGATGTGGGATATGCACAATTGGCACTCCTAACACATTACTTATTGTATTCACAGAAAAAGGAATAAAAATATTTCTCACCTTTTTCCTTGATTCTCTAGGTTTTGATGAATTCTCTTACTAATTTTTCATAATACTTTGAAAAATTCTTCAGGAATTCTAGCCATCCTGCATGCTCAAAGATAGATTTCACTTTTTCATCCGTGAGTAGCTAGGAATCATCCTCTGGTTTTGATTTCTTTTTAATCCCCATATTGACTTGAATTTTGTTTCCTTTGATTATGTGTAAATCAGCTACAAGCCTTCTTGCTTAGCTACAGAACTGATGATTTTATCTGTGGAACATCTATTCTTAGCTATAGAACCTTTGTCCTTAGCTATGGAACCCTTGTTCTTAGGTGCGGAACCTTTGTTCTTTGATGCAAAACATAAGATTAATTCAATGCTTCTCCCTCAAAATCTCTCTGCAACTTATTTCACTTGATTTTGCACTAATGATTACTAATGATAACTATGCCACCACTTATTCCATCCATATCATATTCATGATTAATCACTTGTAATCATAATGTATAAATAGATGAATCATCATACCAAATTTTAAATCAAGTCAAATCACACATGCAAAATTTTAATTTAACCCTAAATAAGTTAAAAGATATAATTACTGTCCTTGATGATGTAATCCTTTTGTTATGATGACACATCATTCCTACAAGTGGAACAAAACACAGTTAGACAAGACAACTATAATTCCAAATAATTCCATTTTATTTGAATTAGCCATAAGAAGAGGTCAACTACCATTGTTGGTTTTCAATTGACCTTTGAGAGAAATTATTTTATTTTTATTTATTATTTTTATTATTTTTATTTTTTGGGGAGGAAAATGCCATTTACTAGTTTTCATTTTCTTCTCTTTATTTTGGATCTATCATCTAGTTATTTGACCATTTTGGAAGAACTAGGTTCTTCCATAGGATCAAATTCTTTGTCTGCTTCAATCTTCCTCAAGAATTCATCCTTAGTGGGAGGCTTCCTATAGAGTTTTAGCCTATGCCCATTGACCAAGAGTGTTCTTCTAATGCCATCAATGGGAAGTAACTGAATAGAACAATTTTCAAATATATACTCAATCTGATAGGGTCCCAACCATCTAGTTATCAATTTTCCCTTGAATTGTTTGTACTTATAATCAAACAACAATGCCCAGTCTCCTACTTTGAATTACCTTTTCTTGATATGTGTGTCATGCCATTGCTTCCTTTGATCTTGGATTATCTCTATCTGCTGAAGTGATTCCATCCTCAATTCATCTAATTCATTGAGATGAAGGATTCTTTCCTTTTGAGCTGCATCCAACTCAATACCCACCTGTCCTCAATGTCTGTAGTTCAAACTCAATGGGAAACAAGAGATTTTTCCCATAGAATAACTCATATGGTGAAAACCATGTTGTAGTTTTCCAAGTTATATTATAAGCCTAAACAACTTCAGGTAGTCTCTTTACCCAATCTTTTCTCCCAGCTTCAACTGTTTTGGTAAGGATTTTTTCCAATTCTCTATTTGTTACTTCAGGTTGTCCATTTGATTGTGAGTGATAAGGAGATGACTTCTTATGATTGATTTGGTAATATATTGTGAAAGCTTGGATCATACTAGACATAAATTGTGGTCCTTGATATAAAACTATGCTCCTTGGTGCTCCAAACTTTACCATAATTTTGTGCGAGAGGAAATCAACAACTGCTTCTTCAGTGGAATTTGTCAATGCTTGCACTTCTACCCACTTTTTCACATAGTCACTACACACAAGAATATATTCCTTTCCTTGTGAAGGAGAATTAAAGGGACCAAAAAAATCCAATCCCAATCTCTCAAATGGTTTAATCACTACTTGAGGTTGAAGAGGCATTTCATTGGTGCATGTTGGTTGTCCCATCCTTTGACAAGGATCACACCACTTGATATATCCCTTCACATCCTTGTACATAGATGGCCAATAATAACCAATACCAAGTATCTTATGATCTATTCTTCTCACTGAATAGTGTCCTCCACTTGGTTCATCATGATATGCTATGAGGATGTCAAATATTTCATATTCTCTTACAAATCTACGTAAAATCAAATCAAGGCCACATTTAAATAGCATTCCATTTAACCATTTGAATTGTGCACTAGTTTTGATTAACTTCTTTATTTATTTCTTAGTGAAAGGAGGAAACTTCCCTGTTGCAAGATAATTTTACATATTAGCAAACCATGGTGTACTTTCTAAAATAGCAAATAATTGTTCATTTGGAAAGTTATCTTTGATTGGATCTTGCTCCCCTGTAGTGGTTAGTCTTGACAAAAAATCAGCTACCACATTAGATTTACCTAGATTGTCCACAATGGTAATATCAAATTCTTGCAAAATTAATAACCATCTAATTATTCTTCCTCCAACCACTGGTTTGTTGATTAAATATTTAATTACTGAATGATCTGTGTACAAATATTTTGTACCCTGTAATGTAATGTCTGAATTTATTGATTTCATAAATCACAACAAGAAATTATTTTTTAGTGGTGGTGTAATTATTTTCAATGGGAGTAAGATTTTTACTAAGATAATAAATAGCATACATTTTTCCTTCTTCATCTTTCTGTCCCAAAACTGCACCAATGGAATTATTTGAGGCATCTCTTTTGATATGAAATGGATTTTCCCAATTAGGTCCTCTCAATATTGGGGGAGTGATTAATATTTCTTTAATTTCTTCAAAAGCATGTTGACACTTTTCATCCTAAAGAAATTCACAATCCTTGGTTAGCAAATTAAACATGGGGGCAGCAATTTTACTGAAATATTTTATAAAACACCTATAGTACCCAACATGTCCTAGAATGACTTGATATCTGTTGGGGTCTGAGGAATATGTAAATATGAAATGATCCTAATTTTTTTTGGATCAACCTGAATTCCTCTTTTTGAAATATGGTGTCCTAATACAATCCCCTCATAAACCATCATTAAACACTTTTCATTACTAAGAGATAGATTGTGCTATTCACATCTTCTTAATACTCTGTCCATATTTCTCAAAGAATTATCAAATGTATCTCCATGTATAGTGAAGTCATCCATATATAACTCAACACAATTATTTGTTAGATCAACAAATATTACAAGTACAACTCTCTAGAAAGTTGCAAGAGCATTACATAAGCCAAACGGCAACACCCTATAGGAAAAGGTACCCCATGGACATGTAAATGTAGTTTTGTCTTGATATTCAACAACAAGTTTGATTTGATTGTATGCACTAAATCCATATAAGAAGGAAAAGTAATGTTTACCTAAAAAGTTGTCTGGGACTTGATTTATGAATGGTAAGGGAAAATAATCTCTCAGTTTGGCTTTGTTTAGTTCTCTATAGTCAACACATATTCTCCATTTTCCATTCTTTTTAAGAACAATTATAAGAGGAGATACCCACTGACTATATAAGATAGGGTAGATAACACCTACTTGTAATAATTTTTTAATTTCTTGTTTGACCATATCCCTTAAGGTTGGGTTGATCCTTCTCTTAGGCTTCCTAACTAGTTTAACATTTTTAGTATAGATGTGATGAGTACAGATACTTGGGTGAATTCCCTTCATGTCTTTGTAATCCTAAGAAAAATATTTAGTATGATTTTTTAGAACATAAAACAATTTAGCTTCTTCATCATCCTTCAACTAGTTGTTAATGTTCAATTTTTTACCCAATTAAATCTCAACATGCTTGGTTCCAATGTGTGATGAAATGATTTGTTGAAAGAGTTTCATTAAAGTATTTAGTGGACATGCATGTGGTAACAACATATGATATGTAGCAACATATCCAAAATTTACTTGAGACAAAATAATTGAAAAAGGATAGTAATGAGAATTATGATACTTATCTCTTTGTAGGTCAAACTATTCATCACTGCTACTTTCCAGAAATTATTCACCACTCCCTAATGTATTTGAAATTGAAGCTACTGATTCTTCCTCTCCCCACAAGAAATCTCGTTCCTACGGAGTGAAATTATTTCCAATGATAGAGAACCGCTATTGTCGTGATTCTGTAACTAAATATGGTGGTTCCGGAACTAAATGTGGTGGTTTTGGAACTAAGTTCATAGTTTTCAGAACTATAGTCATAGGTTTTAGAACTATATCTGATTTCTTCAAGGACAACTGGTGCTCATTCAATGGTGGATTAATCAGCTCTTCTACTTCTCTTACATGATCTTGCAATGTGGTCATAGCCAAAGAATACAATTTTTTCTTATTAGTATAAGGAGAATCAACCCACAATTGTTCTTGATTGTCAATAAAAGGTCATGTAGAAGGATATAAGGAAATTTGCTTAGAGTTCTTACCATTTAAGATTGTCATATCACTGACCTGTAATCAATTAAGGCAACAACTGTGGCTAACCATGGTCTATCAAAAATAATGGGATAACCCAATGTTTTAACTTTTGGCTGTAGTATAAGGAAGTCAACTAGATATTCCCATGACTCCACCATAATCACCACGTCTTCAATAATCCCTTCTAGTTTTGTTACAGACTGGTATGCCATCTACAATATGGTATTGGTAGGTTGTATACCTGTTAATGGTAATGTTTTTTTATTAGAGGTAAAAACAGGGGTGAGGGGACCCTACCCCATACATAATGTTACCAGTTCCTTAAAAAAAGGCCAAGGGATATACCATTGAAGCAATACTAAAAACCCAAAGCAACACAAGACCAGTAACAAGGAAATACAAACATAAAAGAAAGTATCTAAACAACCAATAAACTATCTAATAGTAGCATAACCAAGAAACTAACAACAAAACAACTTATAAATAACAGCAACCAGATAATCTCCCATATACACATTCACTCTTTTATTAGGTCCCCCATAGAGTTCATGCATTCGTTCCATTCTTTGATAAGGGAATCAATGGTAGTTTTCCACACCTTGTAGTTTGGCTCTGGGATCTCCACTTTGGGGCCTTTACCATATTTTTCCCTTTCCTTAACAAGTTCCATGGAGTGAATCATCTCATCTAAGAGCTTGAGATGGTGGATAGTGCTCTTAACGTTGAGGAGGTGGACATCACAAATCTAAAACACAAATTCTTTCATCTTCAACATGTCCTTGGCCATTTCTAGGCTTCTCTCATTGGCATTCTTGAGTTGTTCACTAAGGACCAATGAGGAAATATTTTCCACTTTATCAGTCAAATCCTTCAAGTCCATACTAATCCTATGTCTTTTGATGTCAATATCAAGCCTACAATGCTCAAAATCCCACATGAAAGGGTGGGTCTTAACAAAAAAGTCTTGAGCAGTGAATAGTTTAGAATGGGTAGTTTTCAGAGCGTGCAAGCTCTCAATGGCATCCTCTAAATTCTTGGAATGCTTATTATCTATAGAATCCAAAGCTTTCTCACTCTCCCCCCTCATCATCGTTATCCTCCTCAGTAGTAGCCTTATCCAAACTGGAACCCAATAAGTCCTGATTCCCATCTTGGTTTTCCCCCGAATCTAAAATCTCCACTTCCTCGACCTGTTTAGGATCCTCCTCAACCTTTCTATGTTTTTTGACAGTACCATGACTCAGAGTGGATTTGGTACACTTAGCCATAGGTTTTCCAAATGGGTATTCACTATACTGTCCTCCTTAGGCACCAAGCCATCAGCTACAGAGCCCCCAAATTTGTCATTTTTCCTCAGAAGGGGAGTACCCAGTTTGAGAAAGGATTTAATGAGGCCCTGATGCAGAGGAAGGGAGAAGGTCCCTTTCTCAACCATACCAATAGATTTCACCAGGGAGGTATAAAGAAATAAATCAAAATTATAGGCCTTTGCATTACACACATGGTTCAATATGGGAAAATGGTAACCATAAATCACTTTATACTTGCCTTCTAAGGTGATGTATGACATAAACAACTGAGTAATTTCATCATAATGGTGTGGTAGATTTCCCCAATCATACCCATTGTGAAGAGAGACAAGCGTATCCTTACCTTGCATGAAACATTCAATCTCTCGACTGTATTCTGACTTCGGCTTGTAGATGCATCTACCTTCCAGAGATAAACCCGAGACCTTGGAAATAAGCTTAGGAGAAATGGTAAAGGAAAAATTGCCGACCTAGACATGGCCCTCATTCCATGTTTTCACCACAACTTCAATTAGCTTCTCATTGTGGCCATCAAAAATATTGAAAAATGGTAGCATACCCACCTTTTCGAGCAGAGTTTCCACCTCAACAGACATCTCCTACCTCTTGTAGGGTTTAGTTCAAAATAAATCTCCCCCATGCTACTGGTTCTATTCTTCCTTATGTTCTATAAAATGTTAACTTCCCCAATCCTATCTTCATGCTTCCAAAAAACAAAGATATCCAGCCTTCCCCTTCAAGGAGAAGAAAATAAATTTGGCATGAGTGTGGTAATCATGAAAGAGTGTCATGATTCTGAATAAATTTTGCCTCCTCATTTGTAGGAGTGTTATAAGTTAAACCTTACCTTTCCATGATTTCAATAAATTTGGCATGCATCACATTGGGATCCTCTACCACCTTTATACCCCTAGCATTCACCCCCAAATTAGCCATGCAATCCATGAGAGAGTTTCCTTCGTGGTACACATGATGAAAGGAAATGGCCTCAAAAGTGGATGCAAGAAGTTTAGTTTTATTTATGAAGTCCTCAATAGAAATAGAAGGTTGATAATTTACTTTCAAATAAGAAATGATATAAAGAGAGTCCCCTTCCACTTCAAGATGTGTTAAGCCCTTCTCCTTGGCTAACTTTACCCCCTAGAACATCGCAACAACCTCATCAACATTGTTAGATTGGAGGCCCAAATTAAAGAAGTACGCAAGAAGAAATCTACCTTAGGAGTCTTGAAGAACACCTTCATCCCCAGATTTCCAAGTATTACCTTTCACAACATCATCAAAATTGAGTTTAAAGAATCCATCCCTAGGTGAATTCCATTTAATCCCTGAACAAGGATTATATCTTTTGGGTTTGGGATCATCTATAAGATTCCAATACTTACAGAAATGAAGTTCATTGTCAAGGATTTCCATTTCATTTTTCCTCAGTATAGAAAATTTATTTCTAACATCCTATAGGAGTTTGTTAATAGTCACCCTAATAGGAAGTTTCTTATTCTTGAAAATCCTTCTATTTATTTCTTTCCATAATTTCCACCATAGGTGACCTAAACTCATAACCCAGAGATTTTTAAGTCCTCGAATGAAGAAAGGGAAGCTTCATTGAATCCAAGCATCCTTGATCTCATTAGTAATTACCCAGAAAACTGAGAAACAACCCCAAATAGAAGAGAGCATAAGATGGGAAAAAGGGTATTCCAAGAGAAGATGATTTACAGTTTCCATATTTTCTTCACATAGAACACATCTATTGGCCATCTAGAAACCTCTTTTAGCCAGATTATCAATAGTGAGAATTTTATTCATAACTGAAAGCTAGCTGAAGACATTAACCTTTGGGGTTATGTTCTTGTTCCAAATATTACCAATATTTAAATCTTCTTCACTAGTTCCTCCCTCAAAAAAATAGGGAATAGGAAAATTTGACAGAGAAATTACCACTTTGATCTTTGTCCCAGACTACTCTATCATGGTCCTTGCTGTTAGAAGAAACATAATTTTTTAGGAAATCATTGAGCCTACTCAAATGATCATTGAAATCCTATCTTTCCATTTCCATGATTTTCCATGTTTGAAAGCTGTCATCATCAGTCATAAAGTTAATGATTTTATCCCCATATTTTTCTTTAAGCTGACTAGCTATTTGGGGGAATTGATCTTTAAGAATAAAATTCCTAGCCCATTTATCTTTCTAGAAGCTTATCTCATTTCCTTTTCCTATTTTCCACCTGCTGCCCCTAGCCACAGTTTCTTTTTCCCAGTTAATAGCTTTCCGTATGCATGAGCCATTGAAGGATGCCAGTTTGAAAATCCATCTCTTGTCATTAACATCCACCCAGTATTGTTTCTTTAGAATTCTGGTCCCAACTCCATTTTCTTTAGTTAACCTCCATCTAATTTTTGTGAGAATGGATTTATTCATTTTTGTCCAGTCTCTAAGACCAAGTCCTCCAAGATTTTTAGGTTTACAAACTCTGTCCTAGGCCACTAGAGGAATTATTTTTTTCCTTTCAGTTCTACTCCATAAAAAGTGTTTTTTAATTTTTTCCATCTTGTCCCCAACACCACCAGGAAGTTGGTAGAGGGACATGGCATACATTGACAAAATCTGAAGAGAACTAATGAGCAGGGTAATCTTGCTGACCTGGGATAACACATTAGCTTTCCAACCAGCAAGTTTACTTTCAAATATTTCAATAAGTTCCAATCTGAAGTTGACGGTCTCTTAACCCCAAGAGGGATACCTAAATAAAAGGTAGGGAAATATTTAAAATCACCTCCCAAAATATTTTCTATCTTTTTACAGTGATTATCCATGGTATTAAGGAAGAAGAGAGAGCTCTTTCTAAAATTAACCATTTATCTTGAAACTTCCATATAGTCATCAAGGAGAGATTTTATTTACTTCACTTCAGGGATAGAAGCTTCCCCCATGAGAAAGGTGTAATCAACAAAATGATGATGTGAAATTTTTTCCATCTCCCTTGCCAGAGAGATCCCTTTGAGAGAACCATTCTCTTTTTCAACATTTAATCGTATGCTTAAAGCCTCTACTAGGATAATAAAGAGGAGGGTGTTTCACCTGATTCTTAGATGTTTCTTTGAAATATTGATGAAATAGATAGGGTAACGGGCATAGGAGGAATAAGTGTTAAAATGTTGGTTGATGGGTTGTTGTGCATGTATGACTTTTTAATCCACAGTTGATCATGAGAGATTCCCTTTGGCTAGAAGGAACTAGCTGTAATGGAAAGCAAAACCACCAAAAAGAGTTAAATAATATGTACAGTGAACTACCTAGCATGTGCTAGATCCAGGAAGTGTGATACTTCCTAGAAGACTATCAGTCCATTGTTTAAAACAATTTAATACGAGTAGTAAAATAAATCCTATTGTAATTTGAAATGATTTAGGCATCTCACTTGAAACATAATAAGAAAGATATAATCTAATAGGATAAGTTAAAATAAGATCCGAAGGTCAAGTAACTAGATATGGGTCTCTGCAGGTTTGATAGGGGTCTCAGGCAGATCATGAGTGAATAAGGGTGATGTGGAATTAGATGGATAGGTCACTATTCTAGGTTGTATGGGAAAATACAGAGACTGATGCCGATTAAGGGTGACTGATGACGGTTGGGTGTAACCAGTGCCGGTTACTATGGAAAAATGGGAATGCCACAGAATGAGTTTTGGGTCTCCTTTTTTATTGTACAAAGGACTTTGGTTGGTTAGGATGAGGTATTAGGTGATTTGGGTGGGATTTGGCAAGGTTTTAATGGGTATATGGAGGGGTGAGTATTAGCAGAGGTATGTGGATGGCCAAGAGAACAAAAGGGTGGCAATACAATGATGAAATGAAATGAACGAGAGGAGTATAACATTCTACTTACTTGGATTCTGGTCCTGGGTGCCTGTGAGTCATAAGTGAAGGTGCTGGTAAGGGTTTAAATGTTGCTGAGGATCACTAAACATTGGGAGGCTCCTACATGGGCTGCATGAGCTCTCCTTCTTTCCTGATTGGATCAACTTCTTACTGGGGTGATTTCTAGATGGCTGGGTAGGAGAAAATTCTTGACCTCCTTCCTTCCATGCTTGTTCTTGCTGAAATTCATTCTTAGAAGATGTGATATCTCTTAGGAATGTGCTAATATTTTTTTTCCGACCTTCTGCCAACCTCCAAAATAAGGTTGTTTTGGGGGTTAAAAGGTGACCGACGATGGTTTTGACTTAACCGGCGATGGTTAGGGGTAACCAGCGTCAGTCAAGGTGGGATTTCCTAGGTTTACTAAACTAGGGAGATCCTCTTGATTTTCTCAGATCTCGTGTCATTAACTCGTAGATTAGACTGAAAGCTTCTTGTAAGCAAGTGGGAATGTGGTTAGAGGGAATGTAGGCATTGATTTTTAGGGTTTGGGTAAGACTTAGTTAATTATGGCAACGTACTATGAATAGGTCTTAGAGTGAGGTGGCTTGATGAGGTGTCTAGGTGAGGTGTATGTGTGGAAATGATCTAAATTAAGATATTTAAATAATAAATATTATGAGGATAATGAATTAATTTAATTTAATTAATTAAATTAATATTAATGGGGTGAAGGGGGCCATAGCTAGGTGAATGTGATGAAGGTGTTTATTTGTTAAGGGACAAAAGGGGAGTGTGACCTAATTTTAGTGTCTACATTTTGCCCATTTTTGTTGTGTAGCTTGTATTGATAAGTGATGCTAACAAAAATAAGATGTGGTTACCCCATCTATGGGTGAAGGTGATCCCCCTCAAACCAAGAACTAATGAGGCCAAAGGCAGCATCGGTGAGTGGTTTGATAAAAGGTAAATGTGAGAAAGGGAAAGGTGTGGAATGGGAGAAAAGAGGGTTAACGGTCTATGTGAGAAATCTAGGTAATGGGTCAGGGTCAATGGTAGCAACAGTCAAACACACGTACACATATAAACTGCAACACACTACCAGGTTGAAGAGAAAGAAAAATCTACATCGTCTAAGGTTGATAGGTTGTTCCAAACAAGGTTGAAGTGATTCTGGTATCTAAGGTGTAGGATATGGTCATGAAGCACAACGTAGGTTAGGTGTAAGAACGTTTAGGTATGTTCTAGTACACCAAAGGTAAGGTCGAGATAAATGACATAGAAATAGGAAAATGTAAGGTCATTAGGTCAATTAATACAGGTAACAGTGCTGCAAGGTATAGCGAACACATGAGGTCAAAGGTCACTAGCGACGGTCCATGTCCAAATATCAAGGTCATGGCATGGGTAAGGCCGAGGGATGGGTAAAATAAGGAGTCCCCAAAGGAGGAAAAATGTTGGTAGTAAATGGCGAGGTCAGGAGGGTGAGGTAAATAGTGAGGGTAAAGGGTAGGTGAGGTAAATGGTTAGGGTAAAGGGTAGGTGAGGTAACTAGTTAGGGATAGGTGGGGGAATAGGATAAAATGTTGGGTTTTGTGCTAGATAGGGTGACTGATGCCAGTCAAGGGTAACTAATGCCGGTATAGGGAAATCATTCATGGTAAGGTAGGGCATGAGACCGATGCTGGTAAAGGAAATATGGTGTCAGTTAGGTTAGGTTTGTTATAAAAACAAAAAATCCATGTTTTTTATTATTCATTTGTCATATTGTGATTTGAGAAAATGAAAAAAGAGAGAGAAAAGAGAAAGAAGTGTCAAGATAAAATGGAGCATTGAGTTGGTGGTGTGAATGACAGGTGATTGGTTGGTGAGAAGCGGGTCGACAGGAGTAGTGTGAGTGATTTGATTTGGTTATAGGTAGCGAGTAGAGATTTAGTGATGACAGAGGCCAAAGAGGGATCGGGCGGGCCACCAATGTAGTGGCCAAATGTGCCACCGAGACAATGATAGTGTGATGAGGTAAGCATCCAACTCTAGTTGTAGGTGGTTAAATAGATTAGGTGATTTACAAATTGTGGTTATAGTTTTGGTTTTTGGTTTCTTGGGTGGGGAAAAGAATAAAATTTGGGAATGGGGGGAAAGTGGGTAAAATAGGAATGGGGAGGGCAATAAATGGGAGAGGAGGGGATGGGATGAGGTGCAAGGGAGAATTAGGTAATTTATAGTGGGTAAAAGGGGTGAGGGGGGAGGTTTTTGAGAAAGAAGGGTTTTGGGGATCGTGGGTTTTTATCGCGACAGTGACCGACATCGGTCAAGTGTGGCTGATGTCGGTAAGGTTGAACCGGTATTAGTTACCAAATAGGTTACCGATTCCAGTAAAGGGGTGACTGGGGTTAGTTAAAGGGAACTAGCACTGGTTGGGTTTTAGGGAACAAGGGTCCAAAAGTGATGTGGGTGAGGTGGTTGAGATGGGTAGGGTGAAAATAGGGTGCGGGAAAATGATAATAGGTGAGTATGGGTGTGATAAATGTTGATTAATTTTTTTTTGTATTGGATGTAGGGGAGAGCTCAGCTACATATACGGGACAGGGTTCCCCCCTACTCGTGACAGTACATAGTGTAGCAACCCCCGAGGAGCTGTAGCATGTGGAGGCGGTGGGGCTGAGTGGAGTCCGGTGATACTGGCATGTAGTCTGGCAGCTTAGTTTGATGGTCATGCTCATCAATAGATAGGATTCTATGACCAACACATTGCACCTACCAATGGGTGAGATCACTCTCACCCTGGAGGACGTTCAGGATTCTATGGATACCCATATTGGGTACACAGGTCTACTCGATCTCCTTCGATGCCTCAGAGGAGCTGATGCTGACGATGTTTGGCAAGGGGACTGCTGAACTGACATTCCATAGTGCCAGCATTTGATATGGAGAGATGTACCTAGCTCATCCGGAGGAGATGAGGCTAGTTGTTCTTTTGATGGAGGAAGTGAGCTTCTTTGCACTACCCGATGTAGAGGGTGGATGTTTTCCCTAATTATTGATGGGGGTAATCCATGACATGATGATAGAGGAGAACCACTTTTCCAAGGCACCAACATTCCTGGTGCAGCTGTACAGAGAGTTATGGGAATATGGGTGGCTGCACAGGTTCAACCTATGTTGTACCTTCTTACTACACTTTTGGGCTTATGAGCACATAGCTTTTGTGTGGCCAGTAGGGATGCCCCGAGTTGATGTATTCCCACCAAGATTTGTGTGGGTGGGGTACAAGTGATGGGTGCCAGCTATTAGAGAGTAGAGATCTGATAGGCCCACACATGATGTGGCCTATTTCTGACGGTTACTGGAGGGATTTTTTGGAGTGGAAATTATTTGGAGGTCTTATGTGGGATTCCCCTCATATGGGCATATGTATGAGGAGCTAGCTAAGCTCTAGCATGTGAGATGGATATAGGGTCACGGTGACGGGGAGCATGAGATGATCCCAATGGATAGAGTCTGGTGGCAGTTCGGGCTATTATAGGATGTACCTCCGCCCTTCCCACAGTACCAGAGAGACGAAGTAGAGAGACCCTTACCTCTACCATAGCCTACAGTGCCCACAAGGTAGGAGGAGCAGGTAGTGGACTGCTGGATAGATGATGCTAGCATCACAGACATGTATAGATAGTGGTGGGTAGATCATTTACGAGCCATTCCACCTAGACAGAGCTACATGTACAAGTGGCCAGTCTGTAGGCCTAGATGGCCGGTGGTGGGGATGGAGATGGAGAGGAGGATGATGGTCAGGTGGAGGCCTTACAAGCATAGGTGGTAGGTTTGTAGGGCTAGTTGGCCATAGCCTAGGCACAGATTGGGGTCTTACAAGCCTAGATACAAGAATAGGGGTAGGGGGCACCACCACATGCACCAGGACTGGGTCCTAGTTTATAGGTAGGAGTGGGATAGGGTCCCGCAGGACAGATACAGGGGCCGAGACCTATGGGATGACCACAGAATGTGCCTATATCTAGGTTATGGGATGCCTTAGGTGAGGCTAGATACTACCAAGACCAGCTGATGGTGGCTGGGATAGACTTTCTATCCTATGGAGAGTACTGGGTACAACAGGCATCGAGTGAGAGGATGAGATCCCACACTCACATTATGGAGAGCACAGGGGTCCAACAAGCTCCATGGCCAGATTAGGGAGAGGCCACCAGCTTACAGAGACCAGCTCTAGGTGAGGTGCCAGCAGGGACCCAGGAGGTAGAGGGTACAGGAGATACAGAGATGGAGGATATCCACCAAGATGCTTGATATGGGGCTTTTGACATTTGATGTATGATAGTCTTTTTGTGATATATACTAGCCTATGTGTCGAGAGATAGTTGTATTTTTATTATCACATACCGGCCTACGTGCTGAAGATAGTGAGGATGTATGAGAGGTTTTGTATATTTTGAGCATATACCAGCCTATGTGCCGGAGAGATTTTGTATTAGTTCACTATTTTATTATATATGAGACTGGCTTACGTGCCGATGACATTTTGTATTGAGTATCAGCCTGTGTGCTGATGATTTTGAGATAATGGACATGATGGGACATCCATGTATGTTGTATTGAGATAAAGAGTTATTTATATGATGAGATACACGTGATTCTTGATTTGTTGATGTTTTGATGAGATTTTTGATTTATTGTTTTGATATGGACAGAAATTAGGTGAGTTAGGCATGATGGAGTTAGGTTGGTTTTAGGCATGGATCGAGTCAGGTCATAGGCATGGTTGAGTCAGGTTGGTTTAGGCATGGTTGAGTCAAGGGCTTAGGCATGGTTGTGTTCAAAGTAAGGGAAGTTGTGATTTATTATTTTTTGTAATGAATGATAATATGGGTCATATGTGAGATGGGGTATAATCTATGCATAATGATGATAGAGAAATGGTAGGCATAATAAATTTATGTTGTGATGAGGATTAAAATATGAAGCAACTTATTATGTATATGGTTTAATTTTCAATTTTGGGTATAAAAGGGAAACTAAGTGAGATATTATGTAATGTTAGGAAGATAAAAGATGAATTGTTTAGGGTAGAGAGTGGCTGAGCTAACCTCCAAGGGCCTCATGCCCTCAGAGTGTTACCTACATAGTCTTGGTGAAAAGGGACCTCAGGCCAATGTAGTTATCCCATGAGCTAGGGAAGAATATGATGCAGTATGAAAATGAGTTAGTAGGTTGTAAGAAAGGTGTGGGTGGGTTAGAGGTAAAGTGATATAGGTGATGTTGATTATTGGCGAAAGAAGAAGATAGATTACCCCAAAGGTAGGTGTCGAGGACCAAGTCCTGTTTAAGGTAATCAAAATGTAAACAAAGACGACTAAAATATAAGAGGGGGTAATAAAGCCACCTAATTGGTTAGGATCATACCGAGTAGATCATACCTTGGAATAGGTGATGAACTTAAGACCCTAAAGACATTGCATGACTGATTATTTTACGGTTAAAAGTAGTCACATGATCACCAAATGTATTGGTTTTTGAGAGGTCCCTTGAGGGAGCAGGAAATGGGAGTGAGAATGGTAAAAAGGGTGGAAGGTGGCTGATTTTTTATATGGTATGAGGTAGCAAGAGATCCAAGGTCACAATGGGAAAGTCCATGACTAAAAAGTTTTCTATTTTGACTTGTATTAGAGATAGATTGATTGATGCTGGAAGTCTATATGGGATGAGGAATATTTAACTCCTTGAGGTATTCGTGAAGCTAATCGATGTGGGAAGCTTCAAACTCTCTTGCTTTTCTCTTTTTTTTTTTTTTTGTTTTTTTTTTTTTTTGGCTTTACATAGTTGTCCTTCGATGGAGTAGTCTATTTACAACAGCAATTACTAAGAGGAAGATGTCCTTTTGAGGGAGTCATCTTTTGATTAGAAGTTTGACTCAAGGAAATGGGTTCCATGTGAAGGCTTTGAAGTCATGGACAAGACCAAGGTGGAAAACAAGACTCTTGTTCAAAAGGCATAGTGAAATGACCATGGGATCTCATCTAAAGGTAGATGAAAAGTATCCATGAGAATCATGCTATGTGCAATGCCATTGTACACATTTTCAAGAGAAGATAACAAATGACGGGTACTCACATGATTTTTTTTTAATCATTGGCAAGGTGTATGAAGTGGATAATGCTCAAGGGACGAGCATGGAAAGAGACAAAAGGTGAGGTAGGAATACAAGTCAACAATATAATGGTTGAAGATGTAAGGCATTAAGGGGATTAGGTTCAGGTTTACCATCGAGTGATGATAAATGATGAGCACCTAATCCATAAGTATGGGTCACGATGTATGGTCCAAGCCAATTAGGACCAAATTTTCCCATTCACTTTTTTCTACTTTGGTTACATGTTGATTTTCTTTCAAGACAAGGTCACTGACTTAGAAGGTTCATTCATGGACACGCTTTTCATAGGCACAATTGATATGTTTTTGGTAAACTTGAAGGTGGTCAAGAGCATTAAGATGATGTTCGTCTAATAACTCTAGCTGTGCTAAATGGTCTTGAGAAAATTCATCATCATTGAGTATGTCATGGAGAGAAATGCGGAGTGAGGGAATCTAGACTTTGAGAGGTAGAACCAGCTCGGTACCGTAGACCATAGAAAATGGTGTGGTGGTAGTGGAAGTACAAATACTAGTGTGGTATGCCCACAGGGAAAAAATAATGTGCATATGCCAATCCTTCCTAGTATCATTAACCACTTTCATAAGAATTTTGTTTAAGGTTTTGTTAGTGGATTTGGCTTGGCCATTAGTTTGTGGGTAATAAGGTGATGAGAAATTGAGCTGAATGCCGAAGGCATTGCAAAGTTTTTGCAGGGTTTTGCTTTTGAATTGTTTTCCATTGTCAGTAATGAGGCAATGAGGAACACCAAAGTGACAAATGATGTGATGATTGATGAACTCACATATTTTCGTAGCTTTCGTGGAGATGAGTGGTATGGCTTCCACCCATTTTATATAGTATTTGCTAGCAATGATGATCCATTGATGGTGCTAGGAAGAATGGGGATAGATTTCTTTGACAAGATTCAAACTCCATTGAGAGAATGGCCAAATGTCACAAGTGACCTATAAGGCGTGACTGGGTGTATGATGAAGATTGGCATGTTATTGGCATTCTACACAATGTTTGACATAGTTGCAACAATTATAGTTAAGGGTCGGCCAGTAATAGCCTAGGTGAAGGATACATTTAACAACAGGAAGGCCACTGAAGTGACTTCCACATATGCCATCATGAACCTCCTTAATGGTATAAGGAATTTCATAACTTGTGAGGAATCGTAAGATAATGCCATCAAAGCCATGCTTATATAGGAGGTCCTCCATGATGATGTAACAAGAGAATTTTTTAAGGAAGGCACATTGTCCATTTCAGGTGAGATAAGGAGGTAAGATGGAGAGAGAAAGATAGTCAGAGTATTGTTTGTACCAAAGGTCACTTGGGTCAAGGACGATGGTTCTGATGGAGTAAACATCGTGAGGTAGATAAGAAGGTGATTGGAGTCATTTTACAGTGAAAAATATTTTAGAATTGGTGCGCGAAGCGGGTATTTGGGAAGCCAAGTAAGCCATGGTATTTGTAAATTTGTTGGTTGAACGTGGGATGGTTTGAAGGGTGTAACGGTCAAAGGTGGTCAAAAGTATGTCCACATAATCTTTATACTTTTGAAGTATCTCATTATAACATTGGTATATACTATTTACTTAGTTTATGACCAATTGAGAATAACCAAAGATGTTGATTTATTTAACATCTAGGGCATAGGTGACTTGGAGACCTAATACAAGTGCTTCGTATTCAGCGATATTGTCTGTGCATTCAAAATTGAGTTTGAAAGACAAAGGCATGGGCTCACCATCAAGTGAAATGAGGATAATACCAGCCCCACCCCTACACTGACACTTGGAACCATCGAAGAAGAGTGTCATTTGGTAAGGGGGTTCATCTAGGAAAAGGGTAGTAATGGACTCATCTGGAAAGTCAAAATTAGAGGGTTGATCCCTGGAAATAGGTGCCTTGGCCAATTGGTCGGTGATAGATTTACCCTTGATGGAATTTTGATGAATGAATTCAAGGTTGAGGTCCACTAAAAGCAAAAGTGATTGTGCGGCACACTGATTTTGATAAGGTTTGGCATACATGAAGTGTAAGGGGTTAGTGTTGGTCACAACATAGGTTTTGTGGTTAAGTAGGTAATGAAAGAGTTTTGTGGCAACAAAAGCTAAGGCTAAGAAAATTTTATTGGGATGGGTGTATTGGGTTTTGTAGTCCAAAAGAGTACGACTTATGTAATAAACTGTCTCCTCCCTGTGTTCATCGCGGTGAGTGAGCATGGCTCCCAAGGAGTGATCAGTAGCTGATATGTAAAGGTAAAAAGGTTGATCGTATTTAGGTGGAATGAGTACGAGTGGTTAGAGAAGGTATTGTTTTATGGCCTTAAGAGCTTTGTGGCAGTCATCATCCCATTTAAAGGATACATCCTTCTTGAGCAGATGATGGAATGGTTGGCATCGATCAGACAATTGTGAAATGATATGGTGAATAGACTGCAACTTACCTTGCAGGCTATGGAGTTTTTTAAGGTTAGTGGGTGGAGGCATGTCCAAAATGGCCTTGAATTTAGCATGGTAAACTTCTATACCACGTAGGGACATGATAAATCCTAGGATCTTTCCTGAGAGGATCACGAAGACACACTTCTTAGGCTGAAGGTGAACACAATATTTAATGAGACGGTAAAAAATGGTTTTGAGGTGTTCAGAGTGGCCTTTAGATTTGGCCAAGAGATAATCCATGTAATATTTCAATATGCGATGCATGATATCATGGAAGATGTAAGTCATAGCTCGCTGATATGTAACACCAGCATTTTTAAGGCCAAAAGGCATGACTTGGTAGTAGAAGGTTCCCCAAGCGGTGAGGAACAAGGTCTTGTGTTGATCTTCTAGGGCAAGAAAGATTTGGTTATAACCCGAGAAGCCATCCATGAGTGATAGCATCTCATGACTAGCGGTAAGGTCAACTAGTTGTTTAATGTCGAGTAAGGGAAAATCATCTTTCAGGTAGGCTAGGTTGATGTCATGGAAATCTATGCAAATGTGGAGTCCCCCTATCACTTTAGTGACAGGGATAATGTTAGAAATCCAATGAGGATAATCAATGGGTAAGATGAAGGAAACAGAAAGAAGGTGCTAAAGTTATTCTTTGACAAGAAGGGAAATGTGAGGGTGCATTTTCATCAGCTTTTATTTGATAGGTTTGGCATTGGGAATGGTTACAATATTGTGGACCACTATGGTGGGGTCAATATCGGGCATGTCCGTATAAGACCAAGTGAAAGCGTGGTTATGATCTCTAAGAAAAGAAGTGATGGCTTCCTATTTAGTAACATCTAAAGATTGACCGATCTTTAGGATGTGCGGGTCATCCTGAGTATGAATGTTGATCTCGATAGTCGATTCATTCAACATGGTTTGTGTCTCAGAGGGTAATAACCAATGAATATATGAGTCTTCTGCACCAAGGTAGGTGAGTATGGATTTATCATCTTGACATTAAATGACATTAATTGAAGGTGTATCGTCATCGATCATTTTAGGATACAAGAAGGGAAGAGTGGAAGGGGTCTCGCCCTTGTGTTGATAAGTCAAAATAGAGCCCTAAGGAAATGGTGTTTATGAGAAAAAAATATAAATTAGGAGGGATAGATTTTGGATCCATCAACTCCGTTAGTGAGGGTGGTGATGAAGGTGGAGAAGGGTTGATGCCCTTGATGAGTTCAATGCGAGCCTGTTTGGTAGGTGGTTCAGGAAATCCGATACCACTACAGTCATTATGTTTGCGAGTGGTGCATGGAATAACAGTATGGTGGCCTTGCTCGTAAAATCCAAAACCAAAACCCTTCCACACACATCGGTGCAGGAAGGTGTGGGAAAAACGGTGATTGGTGAGAGATTGGAAGTCAACGGAAAATGGGTGGGTTTGTGACGGTGGTTCGGGTGTGTAAGTGGTAGTATCAAGTCCCCCATAGAGGGGGTGAGACTAGTACGAAGGTGAGGAGGACCATAAAGGAGGCATTCTCCTATGTGGTGATCATAGCGGGGGTGTTGGTGAAGACTTCCATACTCTTATGGAGTAAAAAATGTGTTGACACTATATAGGTGATACTCCCCTAAAGTAAGGCGCTTAAAAACACCTTCTAAGGGATCGGTGGTTGGTATGTAGGTAGATGGAATGGATGAGGTGTCAGAAGTCAATGCAGAGGTGGAGTTAATGGATTGGGAGGCTGATGGGTCAGTTTTGGAGGTTATGGCAGTGATAGAAATGGAGGAGGTATGTGTGGTTGAGGTAGTGACTGTACTGGTAAGTGGAGGTGTAGGTGAAGCGGTGGTGGTCACGAAGGTAGGCACCTTAATGGGTATGAGCACATCATTGGGTCAATAAAGCATGTTGTATGTTTTAAAAGGTGATGGATTAGCTAGGATATTATAGGTATGTCCTTCATGCTCAAACTTTACACAATGATGCAAAGTGGAAGGAACACACCCCATGAAACAAATCTAGGGTCTGCCAAGCAACAAGTTATATTTAAACTCCCCCTCTAAAACATAAAATAATTCTACAACAGTGTGGGGGCCATGTGAATGTGGAGGATGACGCTGCCTAGGGTAGAGGTGATAGCGTCATTGAATGAGCGCAACATGACGGGATGTTTATGCATGTAATTGTTGGGCATGCACATTTGAGTGAATGCATGGGTTGAAATTATATTAATGCTAGTGCCCCCATCGATCATCACACGTCATACCCATATGTCATCGATGTGGATAGAGATGAAGAGGGCTGGGTTTGGGTCATCATTTTGGTGTGGCACGATCTCTTCCTCTGAAAAGATAAGGGAGGCTACCTAGTGAGTAGGTGGAGGTGTGGATAAAGGTGGTAATTTGGTGAGAGAGGCTACATGTTGGGGTGTGATGATGGAGGCGATGAGTGTAGGGTTATTAGGTAAAACCTCTATATATTGAAGAACATCCATGAGAGCTTGGCGATGGGATTCTAAGGTTTGGATGAGGTCATATAAGGACATTTTGAGGGGAGATTGGTGTAATTATTTGAGCATGGTGTGATGCGTGACTCCATTAGAAATGGGGTATGTGGGTTAGTGAATAGTGATTTTAGTTATGGGTGTAGATGGTATGTTGAGTATAGGATTGGTTGGTGGGTCAGTTGCCTTTTCCTTACATTTGTCTTTCTAAGCATGTGTAGTGATGTGTATCATGTTGATTTGAGGGGAGTCATTAAATGGAGAAGGTGTAGGATGAGTGGTATAATGACATGATGGGTAAAAACCTACCGAAGGAGAAAAACCCTATGAGGTGAGCTAGGTGCAACGACATTTGGGCGGTGGCGTGGCAAGTTATCTATTGTGAACCATGTTAATTTCAAATCTTGGAGGTGGTTTGATGAGTTGTGGGGGTGGAAGTTGTGGTTGTTGAGTGGACAGTGTGGGAATGGTTGTTGGTGAGGCAGGGTCCTCATCAAGAAGGTTGTCATCATCAAATTTGGCTTCCAGAGAACACAACTAGATAAGGAAAATTTTCAAGGAATTACAATTCTCCACAACATGACCTGGCGTATGATGGTAGGCACAAATTTTAGTGTCATCAAACCCTTTTGTCTTGGGTTTGAGGGGGTTGTAAGGTCTAAGTGGCAGTAATGTGATGAAAAAAGTCTCAAGGAGGTTGGTTAAAATTTTGGCATAGGACCCTGCTAGTGGGTCACAATGGGAAGTGAATGTGGGATTGGGTGTTGGTGTAGTTGATTGTTAAGGAACAGTCCTCGCATGAGGGGGAATAGGTTGAGCTATGGTTTTAGGTGCTGGCGTGGTCTTGGGTGTCGGTCATGTTTTTTATAGGTAGGGGTATAGTAGATGAATGAGCAGGAGGGTGTGTGGTTATTTTGACTATCTTATTGGAGGGTAATAGAGTTTTGTTTTTGGGTTACAACTTCTTGGGTAAAGGTGATATGGGTGTACGAGGTCTAGAAGGAAAAGCAGATGGGGGAAGAGGGCGAGTTATGTAGGGGGATAATGGAGGTGCTATGAAGGTAGATGATGTGAGTCATGTAGGGGGTGTGAGAGACAAAGACTAAAGTGTAGTGGGTAGTGAAGAAGTTACAGAGGGTATTGGTGGTAAAGATGCTACAGGTGCAGGTGTAAGTCGTGTTGGGTGCCTAGGTAGGTTAGAGGTTTGCGATGAAGGGATGGGATGTTGTGTTTGTGGTTTACTAACAAGTGGAGGTTTCTTGACCATGCTAGCAGGTTGAGGTCCTAAGATGGATGGAAGGGGTGAATGTGCGACTGAAAAAGCTGGAGTATGAGTTCTATGGGATTTATTCTTTGGTTTAGGTGCTGGAGTAGGTGTGGTGTTGACTTTGGAGGATGTAGCTAAATCTAGTTTGATAGGTGGATGAGTAACGCTGGTGGTTGGGGTGACCCCTAAGGTGGTAATAGGTTTAGTTGAGGTAGATGCTATAGGTGTGGATTTGGGTTTAGATGTAGTTTGGGTTATGGGTAAGGGTGTATGTTGAGTTATGTTGGATGTCGTGGAAGGAATGGTGATAGAGGTGGTTGTATTCATTTTAATTGGTTGAAATAGTGTTGGGTAGATAGTGGAGGTATCAAAAAGTGACATCTGCATCTGCATCGAGGTAGGAAGCAAAAGTTTCCCCCAAAGTAAGGATTTATCCACATAATCTAAGTGATCAGCTAAATGTGAGAACAACGCGTCTGTAGGTGGACTTGAAGAGGACCTAATGGTAATTCCCGTAAAATGTGTCTTGGAGATGGGGAATCAGATAGCTTTAGCTTCCGTGGGTAAGAGATCCGAAAGTAGGTCTACAAGATCTTGGGTAGATGATGGATAATGCTCACCAAGAGGCAAAGGTATCTCAACAGGGTTTGTGATAGGGGGAATAGATGATGGAAGCTCCTCTATGGTGGAGGAGGTAAATAAGTATCCTCTGTGGACTGAAGAAGTACTATAGGTATGGTTCTCTAGGTGGAGAAGCCAAAGGTGAAATGATCTCAATGTTAGCAGAAGACTCCTCCATAGGTGAGGAAGGAGGTGAAAGGTGTTCCTCTGTGGGTGAAGGAATAGGGTAGGTTGGTTCCAATGTGGAAGGAGGATTTCAAGCTAGAATATCATCTATGGACGTAATATGGGGTAATTAGGAAACAACAGGTGTGTCACTAAAAATAGTGTGGACCTCGTGGGTATGAGTATCATGAGTTGAGGCCTCACCGGTTTGATCAAATGAAGGGTCATGATTAGAAAATGGTTTCTTGAAGATGTGTAGGTTTTGGTTGGTAGGTGCATTAGGATTATCCACAGTTAAATCACCTTTCTCGAGCATCTCTTGGACAATATTTTTGAAAGTGATGTAATTTCCATCACTATGAACCTTTACTCGAGGATAGTTATAGAAGTCATGTTCTTTATACCATGCGGGCATGGGGAGAGGAGGGTCAAAACTAGTGTGTGGTTTTATAGGAAGAAGGGTGATGGCTCTAGATTTGATAAGCTTTTATAAGATAGAAGAGTAAGGTTCCCTAATTGGGGTGTATTTCCATTGTTCTTGTCTAAATGGAAAAGTCTAGATGGGTGAGAGATTAGATGAGGGGGTAGCCTGATTTGACAGATGAGATGGGCCGGCCTTGAGTACCACTGTGTTAGTGGTACCCTTAGCTTTTGAATAATTGTTTTGTGGTTTGGAAGAAGAATAGGTATCATTTGACTTGAATGCTGAATTATTATTGCGTAATTTAACTTTCTTCTCTTCAATGGCCTGAATCTCTAGCTTTCGTGCCATGGTGAATGCTTCGTCAAATGTTCAGAAGGTTTAAACCTACAAGGTCAGTGAGATTTGTCTAGCATAAGCCCGTGTGAAGAGCTTGATGAATTATGTCTGTGGAAGTTGGAAGGTGAGTTGGTTGATCAAGCTATGCTAGCGAGTGACAAAATCTATGATAGATTCATCTTCATACTAGTGCGTGGAGTATAGGTCACTCATGGCAACTTGCTTGACGATGTTGATGGAGAAATGATCCAAGAAGGCTTGGGCTACTTGATTGAATGAGAATATAGAGTGTTTAGGTAACCCACTATACCAATCTAATGTAGGTCTAGTAAGAGACATGGGAAAGGTTTTTAGGAGCAAAGCATCATTGTGAGCAATCAGGTAGCACCCATGTTTGAACGACGAATTTTTTTTTTTGTGGGTCTTCCTTGTTATTGAAGCGATTGAATTTAGGCATCTCCCAATGCATGGGGTATGGATGAATAGGAATGCATGGGTGGATGGGTTCATTGCAAATCTCATCATAGGTTAGAGTGTTGTAGGATCCAGAAATTGATGCCTCCTATGTCTGCATCTTGTCCATCATCAATTTGATTACATCATTGGTAGGTTTTTATGGCTGGGTGCATCTTGTTCTGTGAGAGGGTTAGTTTTGGGCATATAATGGGATTAGCACTCAACTATATGGTGATTCTGTATAGGTTGGTTGAGAAGAAGGCATTGAAATAGGGGGTACATACCCAGAGTGAATAATAGATGAAACATGAGTCTGCTGGTAGTATGTATATGGGGTTGGAAGGGTCATGGTATCCCTAGTGGAAATGGGGGCTAACGAATGTGGAATGGAAAGGACCACATTCTGAAAAGGGGTAGGGGTCACTGACATTGGAGGTGGTAGTGTAGCTACGAGTATGTGTGAGACATTAGGGGTGAATAAGGCTACGTTTTGAGTAGTTTTCAAAGGTATGGTGGATGTGACGGGTGCAATGGAGGTAGCAGACATTGCAGTCATAATAGGTATAGGACCCAACTACGAAATGAATGGGGGTAAGGTAGAGGCAGGTAGTGCAGAAATCAAAGGGGCTGACGTGGAAGTGGGAACAAGAGCCAGGGGGATAGATACGGGAAAACCGTATATCGTCTAACCCGAGGCATCTCGAGTGGACGAGTGGGAAAGGTAAAACTACAAGGCAACAGGGTGTTGGTCAAGGAGTCATGTGAACTCCTCATCTTTGGTAGTGATAGTGATAGGCTAGATGGGATCCGTGGCTTGTGATAAAATAGATGGTGGTGAAGGACTAAGTGGGAGTGGTTGAAAACTGGCGTGGAATACAAGCGTGCTTGCTTATCTTCAGGTCAACACCATATGAACTAGTATTGATCGGGTTAGGCCACTTCTCTATAAATGACACCAAAAATATTAGGGACAAGTGAAATAGGTGGTAAAAAGTGGATTAGGTACCAAATATTGGCTAGAAAGTGACACAGGTTAACCGATACCAATTATGGTAAACTGACGCTAATTAGGGGTAACCACTACCGGTCACTGTAGAAAATGGACAGTGAGTCAAAAACAAGAGTATAAGGCCAAATTTGGCAGGTATGCCCAATCTAATGAGTTTTATAATGCCAATGGGAATGATAGCAATGATATGGAATATGAAAAAATGGAAGAAGATGAATAAATATCCTTTTGGATAGGTTAACAAAAGGACCTGGAACCGACGCCAGTTGGGTATAACCGACGACGGTTGCTGGAACGACACCGGTCACTATGGAATTGAAATAGTGATGAAAGAAAAGTGGTTGTGAATTAAAATCTGATGTGGAATCAGACCTAGAATTTTGGGAATGATGAGAACATGGTCCGGGCACACTCAAGAAGAGTCAGAATACACCAACTATGATGAGGAGCGTGTGAGGAAAAATAAAAGTAAATTTATAACATGACCTCTCACCTCAAAACGCAAGCCAAGAAGAAACACTAAGAAAAATGCGATCCTAGGAGTGCCTTTTCCATTATGTTTGTTTAGCTTATGATATTTGAGGACTGACTCATGAACTATAAAATAGATTTTTTTGGTGAGGATGGCTTCCTACAAAGAAGGAGATCTAAAAGGTGAGGTTTTAGGTATGTATGGTAGGGGTGGGCTTCACTATGAAGTATGAATTGACATAGCAATGAGCTAGGGAGTACTTGTTAATCCTTAGATCAGTGCAATCATTGATAGGCATTCCAAGGAAATATTTTGTTTAAGAATATGTATTTGTTTTGAATTTGTGTAATGTAACAAGACTCGAAGAGAGAGAGAGAGAGAGATGTGCTTTCAATGTATAGGTTGCCCGCAATTAATGTGAGTTAATGCAATAAATCAGAATGCAATGCACTTATTTTAATCCCAAATCAAAATGTGAAGTTGGATGACACAAATAGATGAAGAGGAAGAGGGACACTCTTTCACTAAAAATGTAGAAAAACATGAAGAAATGGTTCTTTTTAAGTACACCAAAAGAAAGATTTCTTTTAGAGCAAATAGAAAGAAAAGGTAGGTTACCAAGGAAGAAAATTAATGTGTGTATTTTTCAGAAGGGAAACAAACACACAACTTTTCTGAGGAATGAATAAAATGCAAGGAACATTGAATGGGTCCCACTGGGTGTGCCAAAAATTTTCACCTAATTTTTATATGTTTCTTAGAAATATTGACGAAATAGATAGGGTAACACGCATAGGAGGAATACCTGTTAAAAAGTTGGTTGATGGGCTGTTGTGTGTGTATGAATTCTGATTCCACAGTTGATTGTGAGATCTTCCTTTTTTCTAGGTGGAACTACCTGTAATGGAAAGCAAGACCACCAAAAAGAGTTGAATAATATGTGAAGTGAACTTCCTAGTGTGTGCTAGATCTGAGAAGTGTGATACTTCCTAGATGGTTGTCAATCCACTGTTTAAAAATATTTAATGTGAGTAGTAAAATAAATCCTATTGTAATTTGAAATGATTTAGGTATCTCACTTAAAACACAATAAGAAAGATCTAATCTAACAGGATAAGTTAAAATAAGATTTGAAGCTCAAGTAATTGGTTCTGGGTCTTTACAGGTCTGACAGGGGTCTTAGGTAGATCACAGGTGAATAAGGGTGATGTGGAATTAGGTGGATAGGTCACTATTATGGGTTGTATGGGAAAATACAGAGACCAATGCAGGTTAAGGGTGACCGATGGTGGTTGGGTGTAACCATGCCGATTACTATGGAAAACTGGGAATGCCACAGAATGAGTTTTGGGTCTCCTTTGTGATTGTAAAAAGGAATTTTGTTGGTTGGGATGAGGCATTAAGTGATTTGGGTGGGATTTGGTGAGATTTTAATGGGTATATAGAGGGGTGAGTATTAGCGGAGGTCTGTGGATGGCCAAGAGAACAAAAGGGTGACAATACAATGACGAAATGAAATGAATGAGAGGAGTATACCATTCTACTTACTTGGATTTTGGTCCTGGGTGCCTGTGAGTGATAAGTGAAGGTACTGGTAAGGGTTTAAATGCTGCTGAGGATCACCAAACATTGGGAGGCTCCTGCATGGGATTCATAATCTCTCCTTCTTGCCTGATCGGATCAACTCTTTGCTGGTGTGATTTTCTAGATGGCTGGGCAGGAGAAAATGGTTGACCTCCTTCCTTACATGCGTGTTCTTGCTTAAATTTGTTCTCAGAAGATAAAATATCTCTTAGGAATGTGCCGATTTTTTTTTCCAACCTCCAAAATAAGGTTATTTTGGGGGTCAAAAAGTGACGGATGGTGGTTCCAGCTTAACCGGTGATGGTTAGGGGTAACCGGCGTCGGTCAAGGTGAGATTTCCTAGGTTTACTAAACTAGGGAGATCCTCTTGATTTTCTTAGATTTGATGTCGTTAACTCATAGATTAGACTGGAAGATTCTTGTAAGCATGCAGGAATGTGGTTAGAGGTAATGTTTGCATTGATTTTTAGGGTTTGGAAAAGACTTAGTTAATTATGGCAACGTACTAAGAATAGGTCTTAGGGTGAGGTGGCTTGATGAGGTGATCAGGGTGAGGTGTATGTGTGGACATTATCTAAATTAAGATATTTAAATAATAAATATTGTGAGGCTAATGAATTAATTTAATTAATATTAATGGGATGAAGGGGGTCATAGCTAGGTGAATGTGATGAAGGTGTTTATCTGTTGAGGAACCAAAGGGGAGTGTGACCTTATTTTAGTGTCTACAGAAGGGGGAGATGGGATCCCCTTGCCTCAAGCCTTGAGAGCTAGGAAAAAACACAAAGGGTGACCCATTGATGAGAATAGAAAACCATACATTAGAATTACAAGCCTTGACCAGATTCCTAAAGGAAAAATCAAAACCAAACCTATCAATGATTTTATCAAGAAAGCACCATGAAACCCTATCATAAGCTTTTGCCATGTCCAGTTTTAAAAATAGAGAAACCTTCTTGTTGAGCCTAGCTGAATGCTTCATCTATTTGATTGTAATAATTCCATCCTAGATCTCATGACCAATGACAAAACCCCCTTGTTGATCACAAATGATAGAGGGGAGCAACAAATGTAGGTGAAGAGCCAAGATTTTGGTGCAGATTTTATAGGATGTATTGCAAAGACTTATAGGTCTAAAATCTTTTAATTCCATAACATTACCACATTTCAGAATTAGAGAAAGAAAGGTGTATTTCATGTCTTTTAGCATAAATTTCTACCTAAAAAATTCCTTCACCACCTCAAAAACATATTTTTTAATGATATCCCAAAAGTGCTAAAAGAAAAAGGCTTGGAAGTCATCTAGACTAGGAGCCTTGTCAGGATTAAGATGTTTGACTATGAATTCCACTTCCTCCATTGATGGGATTGCTGATAGCATCAGATTATCTTCCTCAAAAACCAACGGGGGGAATGCACTTTAAAAATTCTTGCTCCCTACTCAAATTTGGCATATTGTTATTAGTCAGCAGGTTACGGAAGAAGGAGATAGCCTCTTCAGATATTTCTTCTTTTTCTTCCACCATAACACCTTCTTCATTTCTAATTTTATTTATTTTGTTTCAATCCTCTACGTTTTAAGGTGGACAAGTGAAAGAATCTTGTATTTTTATCCCCTTACTTAGGCTAGGTAATTCGGGATTTTTGCCTCCAGAATATTTCCTCTGTTCGTAGAATATTATGGTATTCATCCAGAAGGGACCTTTCCTTTTCATAATCCTCAACATCCATCTCAGATTCCCGACTCCATGTCTGTCTTTGAAAGTTCTATAGTCCAGCTTAGATATCTGTTTTCTTCTAAAAGATATTTCCAAAAACATTTTTTATTGTAGTCTTTGAGGTGGCCTTTAACATTCTGGAGTTTTTTAGAGAGTCTATACATAGTTGTTCCTTTAACCTTTAGTTTCCACTAGTCATTAATGAGTTCATACAGGTCTTCATTCTGGAGCCACATCTTCTCAAAATGGAAAGGAGTTCTTCTTCTAGATGGATTCTTGATTTGTAAGAGAATAGGATTATGATCAGATCCTATCCGGGGGAGAAAAAAGAGAGATATCTTGGGATAACCACTCCTCTGAGACAACAAACCTATTTAATCTTACTTAGATATGTTGGGATCCAATTCTTCTATTAGACCAAGTAAAATTGTTTCCTTTAAGATCAATATCATGGAGCTGTGAAGAAGCAATAAAGTCATTGAAGTCCTCCATGCCTACAGTAAACTCCTTAGATCCACCTTTTTTTCCCCCAGGGTCTGAGGGGTATTGAAATCCCTTGAGACAATCCATCTAGATCCTTTGATGGAATGATTAAACGACATCAGGTGATACCAAAGATTTTTCCTTTCCTTATGAAGGGTGGGGAGCATAAATGTTAGATAGGACCCAAAATATTTCTATTTTCCAGATCCCTTATCATCACCCACCACATGATTATCTCTTTTGACCAGGAGAGTTCCTTCATAGCGAGATAGATTCCACACCACTACTAAGCCTCTAGAGGCACCTTTTGAACTAACAAAAAAAACTTTAGAATTATTTCAAAAATAATTGTATGAGCTTAAAAAATGGTCTTCTTTCATTTTAGTCTCTTGTATAACTAACACATCTATTTTCTATCTTTCAATCATATCTTTTAAAATCCTCCATTTCACTGGGTTATTAAGCCCTCTACCATTCCATGATATGAAATTCATTTCCACAAATTAGGTTGTTTTTTCGTAAAGACCTTTTGGTCTAGGCACATATGTTTCCCTGAATCTCTTTCCTTTTGGTTATTTTTTTTCTTGATTCAAATTTGCTAGGCCTACCATGTTTGCTAGTGGCCACTTCCACATTTATAGGAGTCTCAAACTCACTAAGATTTAGGAGAGGATAATGATGTCTCCCCCATTTTTCCTTTTGAATATGCCTTTCTTTTTCCTGAGGGTGATTTTTCCCTAGAAGTTCCTTTGTTTCTCGACGTAATTTATTCTTTCTTTCCTTCCATCAATTTGATAGGGGGAAAAATTAATATTCAACATTTATTCCATTGAAAGATCACCAAATATACTTTCTTTCAAATCCTCATCTGCAAGGGGAACCCAACTAAACATTCTGCCCCTAAGGATCTTCCCTCTTACTCTGTTCCTTAACAGGTTCCTTCAAACCTGATTCCCCCAACTTCCCAACTTCCTTTAACTTATGATCAAAATTAGCCGGTTCCTTGAGAGATTCCTCATTTTCTTTTTAGGAAAAAATCTCTATCTTCCTACCCTTCATGAAATCCTTAACAGGTTCTTCCATTTTCCCCCCTAACTTAGAATTCGACCAGGATAGAAATTTCAATTTCCTTCTGTTTACCACTAGGGTGAAGCCATCATCCTCCATTTCTGTGGCAGATTTAGGAGTTTCATTTACCTCCTCCTTTATTCTCAAAGGAGTAGAAACTTTTTCATATTCTTTAGAGAAATCTTTCCTATGATCTGCTACACTTTGCATCAGACCTTTCCCTTTTTTTCCCCCTTACCTTCCATTCCTGGAACACGAATATAGAGTTTAGATACCTTGAACTTGCAGTTCTAGGCCAAATGACCCCATCCTTTACACTTGGAGCATTTTTCAGGAGAGATTTCCATTTCAATATTTTTCTCCCAAGTCCCAAGATGTGACTTTAGTCTGATGCTATTGGGGATATCCTTATCAGCAATTGTATAAATACAAAAATGAGCATAGATAAGCCTAGTCATTTGCCTTGTAGCATTATCAATAATGACCAAAGAGCCCACAAAGTTCACTATGCTTTTGAAAATGTCTTCATGCCAAAATTCCAAAGGTAATTTGGGAAGGCGTATCCACACAGTAAATTGATTCAAATTTTCCTTTTTCAGATTGAAAGTTGGTTCCCACTTCCTAAAATACCAACCAAATTTTCCCCAAAAATAGGGTCCTTCTTCCAAAACCTTCTACATATCCTCTTGGGTATTAAACCTAAAAATAAAAAAACCATGAGAAAGAGCACTTACCTCTAAATGACCTAATGGAATCCATTTTAGTTTTTTCCCATCTTCTAACAATATCAATATTGGGTGTCCCACCAACCAACTTCCCTACCAATGATTTGTTTAGCTTTTCAGTAGTGTGTTGTAGAAGCATGTCAAGAATTTCTAAGGTACTTCCAGAAGCCTCCTTAACCACTTAGAGAAATAAATTTTGGGATTTTGAGGCTGATCCCACCATTTCCCACTTTATTTGACCATGACTCGGTAGGTTTAGCAGGAGTGCTCCTCCCCCCATGATCCACATTCCCATCCATTTCCCCCTTCCTCAGGATTTCCACACTAAAACTCTGATCTCAGTGGGATTTCCCTTCCATACTTTCCCTCCCAAATAGATTCAAAATATCCTCTCCGCTCTCCTCTGCCACCATCCTAAAAAAAAATTTACAACCTCCAAACTGGTGACTCCCTTGTTGCATCCAAAGTTAATGGTAATGTTTTCAAAGTTTACATTGTCATTAAATTTATATCCACTCCCCAAATCTACCAAAACATTATGTATATCCTTATTTCCTATAGAGACAGAAATAACTAGACTTCCAGGATCTCCGTATTTGGGAAGTAAATTTTTTCCTACTAATAAATCAACAAGTTTCCCATCTACCTTGATAGTCTTGGGGTACTGTTTCTTCCTTCCAGGATTTTTCAAACATAACCTTTTGATTAATTTGCTCAATTATGGAATGTCCTTGATTGCTTGTAACAATGGTATTTCAATATTCAATTTCCTTAGTTCATGTACCAATTCAGACTCCTTGGTTTATATAGCTTCTTTAAATCTCTTTGGAAATGGAGTCTTAGTAATGTCACTATCTGGTTCCTTTTCTTTTCTATTTATATCCTCTTTTGGAGAAACAGTAATAGGAATTTCATTTTCTTCTATCATTTTAGTGATTATAATAGGTGGACTGCTAATTATTTTCCCAGATCTAGTTTGAATATCCTTACAATCTATGGCATGTAAATCAACTAATTTTTATGGATCTGTTCCATAAACATGAGTTGTTTGTTTCTTAGGTTTGTTACTGGCTGTGCTAGCATTTTTGTTTTGGACTATATTATCAATTCATTAATTCTGTGTAGGGGATCCCATTATGGCTTGTTGATTATGATTTGGATATGTTCTTCCTTAAGAATAATTAGTAGGGTTCCATCTAGGTTATGACCAAGCATAAGGATTTCCTTGATCAGCCCATGGTTATTGATGTCCCTGAGCATACCAGGCTTGATTTTCAAAATATTGAGGGTTCCATGTTGGTTGAGGTACCCAAGGTGGTTGTCCCCAATTTTTTGGTAATGTCTGAGTAGCCCATGGCATCGTCCAGGGATTAGGAACTGATCTTGGTATAAATTACCCTTGGTGAGGTTGTCTCTAAAGAAAATTCAATTCTTCTGTTGTGGATGATATACTAATTTGTTTAAGCTAATTATTTATGACTAGGAGTAGAAAACAAACATCAGTATCATGTTCTTTAGATTCATAGATAAGACACATTTCTATTTTATCCAAAGAACAATCTCTTATTGCATGATTCTTCCTGCCTCTAGGACAATACATAGCCAATGGTTTAATTTTGGAATTTTATTTAGCTTGTAATCCATCCATAGTAGAGGTTAATTGAACTAAAATTTCTGTTTTAAAGTTTTCTAACTCATCCATTAGTTTGTTCATATCTGGATTCATACTTTTCACCCGATTTTCCTTTTCTAGGTCCACCCCTTGTTCTATAATAGCTTCTACAAATCTCCTTAATTTCATTCATCCTTAATTGATCAATGTCTCCACCTCCTATCAAGTTAAGGGATTCCCTAGATTCTTCATCCAAACCTTTAAGAAAAATGGTTTTACTTAACTCCTCTTGAAGTACAAATCCACACCTTTTTCTCACAAAGAGGAATCTGTCTAAATAGTCTTCTATATTTTCATCGTCCTCCTGCTTGATTTTGAATAATTCTTCCTTCCTATTTGTCCCTCTACAATAATCCTAGCATTTTTCTAGGAAGTATACATTTGTGCCCAAGTGGTAATAGAGGTTGATGGTAATCCCATGAACCACCTCATTGCTACATCCTTCAGAGTGGATGGAAATAACTTGATTGTTTGATTATCTGTTTTGTAGTCATAGGTCTGACATAGTACCTTAAACTCAAATAGAGATTGGTTAGGATCTTCAGATGACATCCCTCTAAATGTGGGTAAATATGTAGGTGAGATATTTTTCATTGGTGTATCATCATCACCCAATTAGATTGGATAAGTAAAGGTCATATCAGGTTCTCTTTTAGCTTCTCGTGCCATTTTTAAAATATTTTCTGAATTTTCTTCCCAATCAATGTGATATGTGGTATGCCTTGGGGAAGGTGAAAAATCAGGAGTAGGAGGTTGACTACTCAATTGAGAATCAAACTCTCTCTAAATGGATCTTGAGAAATAATCCTTCTCCTAAAAGTTCTACTTCCTTCAGGTGACTGATCTAAGAATTCCAAAGGTGGCAATTTTGTTTCTTGTATAATAGGGGATGATGGTGCGTCCAATTCTTGATCAATTTCCTTATTTGGACTAGAGGATGTTATGAATTCTTGTGAAGATGTTCTTGGGAGGAATATACCCTTTGAGTCTCTTGGTCTACTCATAAATTTTATGATATAGTAGGGAAGATCCTTCAACTGTTAGATGTATGATTTTTTCTCTTGTTGACACCTAATTAGAAAATTCCAACTAGTATGTCCTCAGAAACGACACAAAAAATGATGGGTGTCGTTAATCCCTTCATTTAATCAAATTCTTATTAATTTCATATTCAAACCAGGGGTGTGTTTGAAGCTATATGCAACAAGAGTAATCCTATTGATCTAGTAGTTGACTGTAGTTATTTTTATATTTTTTGGGGGATCTTTTCAATGTCTTAATGACTTCTTGGAAAAAATCTTATTTAAATCATACTATGAGAAATTTTCTGAAAGGAAATACACTAAAAGCTTTGCTGAAAGGAAACACACTTTATAGAATGGAAATAAACACACTTGCTTTTGGAAATAAACACACTTTCTTTTGGAAGTAAACACACTTGATTTTAGAAATAAACACAAAACTTAGAATGCTTAAAAATGGTTGCAAGAAATATAAAAATCTATCTAGACACCTATAGGACCAAGTATACAACAAAGTTTAAATAGAAGAATTAAAAGTGATATAGAATTAATAGATTTAAACTATTTTCTTAGGAAATATAAATACCAAATAGATGAATATCCTGGGCCTTGTGGGAGTGGGCCCTTGCTCCTCCTTGAATCAACATTTAACAACTTATAATTCTCTCAAATAGGCATGGCTATTTTATTGATAAAACATTCGTTATTACAAAATGTACCAGATCTATGTACTTATTTTCTATCTATTTTCTCTATTCTATCTCTATATATCTATATATTTATCTACTGCAAGTCTACTTATATATACATTTACAATCATAGTTGTCTCTACAATTCTGATGAAATCGAATCATTCCCAGGATAGATGTTGACTCAGATTGTGGCTGATCAGACAACTGTAAGATAACTATCCCTAGATCTGCATTCAGAAATCTTCTCATCCTTTCCTGATTAAAAGGGTTGTTGATGCTAAATATCAAGATGTGGTTAGAATAGATAAAATTCCATCCATTCTGGAACTTCATAGAAGTTCCAGAACCATAGGAAATCATCAAGGATAAAAAACCATGAGATTTTTGGAGCTATATGCAGGAGTTCCAGAACTAAATACTGGAGTTCCAGAACTAAGTCCGAAAGTTCCGGAACTAGATGATGACTGTGTAATGGAGTTCTGAAACTAGCTTGGAATTTCCGGAACTAAGCTATATTGGAATAGATGCTACCCGAAAAAATCTTAAATGCTACATACTTCATTTATTCGACTGATTAGACCTTCTTTATTACAAAAATGAATTTCAAACACACACTTTGTCAAGAATTTCAGAGCTTTTAAATGTTAGAATCACAATCAATCAAAAGATATACAATTACATCCTAACTCATATATGATAAAATAAAAGTCAAAAAATGCAATCAAACTTAATAAAAAGGAGAGTAAGATGAGATCATTTATTATACATTTAATGAGCATATTTTGGCCTCATTAATACCTACCTTCAATATTTTGTCAATTTCATCCTTTACCTTAATGTGTAGATTATGATTCATCTAGTAAGGCCTATTGGATATCACACACCATCCTTAATATTTATCTTCATCTCACCAAAATACAGATAAAAACCCCTTCAACATGTGATATCTCCTTGGGAATAGATCTTGAAAATCATGAAAATGTTTTATTATATTTGCAACATCATGTTCAAACTAATAATCACCAATTATCACCTCTTTTGGTGCATCCTTAGTTACAATGTTTAACTGATTGGTCTTCAGTGGTATATGGTATGCACATGAAAGTTAATATGCAATGTCTAAAACCTCATGATAACCTTCTACATGTTCTATGTTCAATTCCTTGACCTCTTCATCATCAATGAGATAAAAGAGATTCCCATTCTCATTTTCCTTCCATACACATCTCATGATTTGTTCCTCAGAAGTCATCTAGTTGCAAGCATTCGTGCGCTCAATTAGATGAGTCTCACCTTAAAAATAAGTTACAATCCCTTAAAAAATTTCACCATTAACTATAGTGATGCACTTCATTATCTGTAGAGCTACACTGAAAAGGGGTTTAGTAGAAAAATAATCAAAAGTGTGCATGATACCTGGAGTTAAATCATACCAGTTTGTGGTCTCTTTCTTGAATTTTGCATGTATATACTATACACGCATGCATCCATGTAATGTAGAATAAAAATTGTTCACCCGTAGTGATGGTGGTAATGTGTTTTGGAACCACATATAAATCATTTCCCAACTTTGAATGTGTTCCATGGGAGAGGTCTTCTAATCATAATCTGGTATCTATGAAGGAAGATTATTCCTGATAAACATTATTAATAAAATTATTATTATCTCGCACTAAACTAGAAGATTGTATCTATGCATGTCCCATAGGTGCATTGATGTCCCCCTTAGTGATTAGACCAATATATTTCTTCTATCCCCTTCATTATGTATTTTTTCCTCTATCATGTGTAAGAAGGATTTAGGCTTATCTTCCCCAATGTATTTTCACAAATTGGTCCTTCCCATCTATCTTACTGGCCGTGATATAACCACTCTTATGTCTATACCCCGAACCTCACAACCACCATCTCATAAGTTCCATGATCCAAATTATTACAAGAAACACTACTAGTGTCACTTATGGACTATGCATCTCACCACTCGAGGACACTCGCCTTTGATGGCTCAACATTCTATGGGTCACACATTATATGAAAGTAGATAAAATTAAGGTATTATTAACTTATTGGCTCTTTGTAAGGTGTAATGTTTGCATTGTTCATTGGGATCACAACACACTCTTCATTTTTCTCAAAGCTCACATAGTTCTTATTAAAACATAAGTTTGTGTTATTGGCATAACACTAAGGATGAATAATTATTTCTAGGAAGTTTTCTACTTCCTCCATATCTAAAACTTTAAAGTCACCTTTGAACTTTTCTCCATGAATGGTGATAGTGGAATTATTCAAAATTCCAACGAGCATGACCCTTGATTTTTTTTCCATATACATCACATTTGAATATGGTTGTAATGGTGGCCTCCCCATCCAGTTCTAAGAATCAAGTGTGAGAAATTTAACTTCCGCGCCTGTATCAATTAGAATATTTCTTACACACTAATCATTTATCACATTGTTTAATGTGTTTTCCTTTTCGTACTCTTGATCCTATGGTGGTAAGTTGGCATGGAGGATATGACACTCTCTCATTGTATCTACACATGGAACCTTTCTCCCGCAACCATTCTCCCAACATAGGTATGTTATTCTCATGTTTAAGCATCTTATATACTTCTCTAAGGCCATCAACATCCTTCTAGGGTATCTCATAATACCTTTTGTATTCTCATATGCACACTTGTTCCTTAAGATGTTTTATTTACCTTTGAAGCTCTCTAATAACACTCATTGCCTCTTGAAATACCTCCTTTTATTGGCCTACATCTAGGTACCTTGTTGGCTACACAACCTCTTCTCTCCTGATGATTAGTCTCGATTTTCTCTACTTGTGCGCACCCAAAGATTTGGCACACATAGTGACTAATAATGGATATTCTATGTTTGTAGAATTCTTAATCTCCTATTTTCGCTACTAATTATGATCAACTAAAACCATTTTTGTGCCATTTTAGTACATATTTTTACACATATGTACATATAAGTGAGGGAAGTCCTCAACCTTATTCCCCTTACCATAATATGTGCAAGGCTGGTTCTTTGGATATTCACATTGATAATGGTCTAGTGACCAACATATATAACATGTCCCTTGAATTAATCTACCTTTGAGACCACCACATCCTCTCCCTCAATATCCTCCTTAGTATCCCCCTTTACTATGATTTCCTCCACCATTATTCTTTCTGAGTCTGGTATTCTCATTTTATTGATGAAGTCCCTGTAAGGTACTTTAAGCACTAACATGTAATAACCCTGTCTCATAAGCCTTATGGATATGGTTAGTCAGCTAGAATTTTTTTGTGTCATGGGTATATGCATAAAATTTTTTACAATACATCGAAACCTTCTTTTGTGTGGTACATTACAAAAATGAGAAGTATCATACATCATGGTACTTATGGCATATCTCATAATACAAGAGTAGCATGTGCACAATTTTTCATAGAAAATTATCCTCCATGTGCTCTTATACATCACAATCAACACAACATAATGCACTAGGAGTGTTGTGTGTTGAGTTATTAGATAACTTCTCTAGCAAAGAAGTCATAGCTATGATTTGAGCTTCAAGGAATAGGAGTACTCTAGTGTCTACTCACCCAACCGCTTATACACATAGTTCCTCTCACAAAACCTCATGAGGGTTAGTGAGCATCTTCTGTGATAATTCCCTTTAGAAAGGTTTCAACAATCCTCCTACAAACCATTGCACATGTTGGCTCTGATGGATGTCATATGAAAGTTTAGATAATAAATTTTTAAAATGTGCACCATACTTCTTGACACTTTCAACCAAGCCCTATTTAATGTCTTAAAGTGTGATAACACTCTTTTGCTCAAATTCAGGTATGTAGAATTTAGCTAAGAAAACAACATGCAATGCATCATAATCCACTACCATCTAGTATGAATCATAATTACTATACTAACTATGCACACAACCTTATAGTCTGGTGGTAATCTGAATAGCCTTCATGTCTGAGGTTATTATTCCTTTAGACCTCCACAAGAGTTTTCACTTGTGCACATGCTCTACTATGTCTTCCACATCTCAAATAATATTTGAGAGGGGTGTTGTGGTGGTGGGTTAATCCCTTGTCCCATATTGTATGGGGGTGGACTAAATCTTGATCTCGAACCTCCACTAGGGTTTCCTCTTCTCGAGAGAAGACTAGAGCATCTTGAGCCTCTTGTTATTAGAGCAAACGATGGTCCATGTGAAGAAATAATATATGTGATTGTTGTAGAACTATATGGTACACCAACCATTTTCCATGGTATTCCTCTAATGGGATTAATTACACTAAGTAGATAACCACTGTTCTTTCCCCATCATTATGCCTATTACGTTATTCCCAAAAAAACATTATTTTTTGGATATGTGATCTGGTTGTGCTGACATATGTGCTTACTTTATCTATTGTGCCTCCTGTGTTGATACTAACATGTACCTACTTGTATCTCTAATACAACATGGTGATTCTTGATTACCTTCTTTTTTAATGTCACTATGATGATCCTCTATAACAAATTATAAATTTTCAACACCAAGTGCAAGGGATATGGGTCCAAGGTGGGTTAGATGTGTGCCAATGGTTCTCACTCTCTCATCATACTTACTTTCATCATATGTTGAGGAGGTCCTTCTGCTATGCTTCCCCAATATCTGATGGACATGGTCCTACATTCTCTTACATCTTACAAGGTTCTCGTCACTTCCATTCCCATTCCTCTCATTCTTAGCGAATCTTCAATTGCCCTCTCTTGCACATAATTATATATGTGAAGTCTCTCTTCTTTTTCTCTTTCTTCCACTTGGACTGACACAAACCTTCCCAAACTCATTCCTTCCCCTATGTGCATTGGGGGTTTTAGCCTAAAATAGGTAATTTCTTCATTCCTAGCTCAATCATTAAGATCTTTGTAGCTAATGGAAACAAACGTAAGTGATATCCCCTCGAATCACGTAAAAACTAGAACTCTGATTATTCTAGGCATGATTACGTTAAGATTACATATTCTAAGGTGTAATTATGTAGCATGCCTTCCACCAATGGTCTATCACATGTGTCCATGTTTCATCAAAATTGTAGAGTTCTTGGTACTTATCCTAGATCTACACTTGCTTGTTTCCCATCCAAATACCCCTATTCTATGTTTAAGATGTTAAAAATTCATATAAATCTACTAGGAAGAAACTAAAAAACATCTCATATAGGAAATCGTATAAATTATATTCCACCCATTTGTGTGCATTGATACCTCATCCAGTGTTGTATCTCGGAGAAAATTTTTCATGGTCATCGTGTACCTAATGCTCAATATTATCTAGTGACATTTTGAATGTCATGCACATGCCACATCTCGATGAAAAAAATGAAAAAAGGTCCGAGAAATGAAATCAAAATGTATAATTTTAATTACCAACACTTAGTTGGGTGTACTAACACATGACTCAGACTAGTGTCCAAGTGCTCACCTGAAGCACAATCAATCTACCAGGTCTCTCTTTAATTAGATCATGTAATATATGTGTTCATCATTAACAATTGTGTGGAATAGGATAAAAGATAAAGTAGTTAAAATAATACGTAAATAAGAAAAATAATAGATTCAATCATTCATTCATAAATAACTAAAAATAGTATCTGGAATCCAATTACATATGTTTCACGTGTCATAATATTGGAAATCCATAGAATATTTTTTTTTACTAAGGGAAAATAGTTTTGAAGGGACTATACCCTGTGTACAAAAGGGCTCAAAATCCAGATAATAAACATGAGAAAAGCAGCCCAGAGAAGGGAAAAACAGTCAACTAAGAAAGGCCCAGCAGCCAGATATTATAATAAAGGTGAAGAGTGGATCTAAACATACAGAGATCCATAGCAAAGGAGATAAGTTCAAAAAGAAACCAAAAGAGAAACAGAATATAGAGCTTTGTCAAAAAATATCTCTAGAACCGCCTGATGACAGCCAGATCACAGCCAAAAAATAGCAGCACATCAGCCCGTTACTTGAGGGCTCTGTCAATCTTGGCCTTGATGTCCTGCAGTGACATGAAAAAGGCAATGGCTATGGCCTGAGAGGGGTCCTTCATGTCTGCTTGGGAGATTGCAATGTCCCTAATTTATTTAGGGCCCCATATATCTTCATTGATTCCACTTAAGCTACAAACACTGTGGACGTACTGTTCAATGAAGTTATAGATGATTTTTAGGGCAAACAAAATACAGTCATTGCGGATTTTGGTATTCCCCAATCTGCCATCAAGGGACTGCAGCTTCTTGAAGACTTCATCAATGACCCCCTCTTTCTCCTTACCTTGCAGGATCCTTTTACCTTTGGCTTTCTCCATGTTCTTAAGAGCCCCTTTGAGCTCTTGAATCTCCTTCTCCAATCTGTCAACCTTCTCCAGCAAATCCTCCTCCTTGGGCTTCTCCATAGGCATGATGATATGTAAGAGGCTTTCAGCAAGTTCTAAGTCCTTGTGGCTCCTAACGACATGTTGGGAGGCAGGGATTCTAGTTTTTAGGCTCTTGCTTTTCTTGCTAGAGCCCACATCATCATGCTTTCTTTTTGGTAGGGGTGGAGTGGGAGCAGTATGGGTAGGTGGGGGTGTGGAGGAGGGAGGTGGGATGGGGTTCATGGGAGGGAAACTGGAAAAGTGGCGGTGAATGAGGAGTATAAGGCCCTGGTGTAGGGGGACAGCCCTAGAGTGATTTTGCACCTCCCTTATAAACTTCTCTAGGGAGTTGATCAGATAATGAGGAAAAATAATAATGTTATTTCTACGAAAATGATTTAGAAAAATCAGATTCTTGTGTGGGATAGTCACATATCTTCCTTCTAAGGTAACATACCTTACCACCATTTTGGAAAGTTCATCAAAAGGTGTAGGGATCGACTCCACCTTGAGGCCAGCAGTTACAAACTCAAGGTTCTCTCCCTCTTCCAGAAATTTTTTGGTTTCAACCTCCCTGTCGACTTTCTTGTTGAAAAATTTTGCACCTTCCAAGCTAAGACTAGTGACCTGAGCTATGAGCTCTTCTGTAATTTCCATTTTCATGTTACTGTACTTGACAATTCTGTTCTTCCAACCCTTGGTGAATTTGATGGAGACGTCTTGATCGAAGCCTTGAATCCTCTCAATGAAATTCGGCAGGCCCCCGATTTGCAGGAACTCCCAAAGTTCCGTGTTCTCTTTCCACTCAGGGTTGTGGGTAGGCTTGGTCTTGCATGGAAGACCCCCATGTTTACTCTGTTACTATTCTTGTTTTTAATGGTAAAAAAACTTGCAATGTGCGGGACAGGCCAAGCGGTGCTTTTGGTTTTTGAATCTGTTCCTCCCGTGAAAGACGGCTTAATAATAATGTAGCATTTGTTATTATTTCCCTTCTCCCCCGCTTTCCTCCCATGCCAAGAAATGATGGCAATCCAGTCCGTACACATTGCAGCAATCATCCAAATCTTTTGTGATGTCATCATCATGTACTTGGGGATCTGCTCATTAGCATCCATAAAACAAGTGTTATTCATAATTTTCACAACCATGAAGATCAATGATGATGGCTTTATTGACATGTGCGGGCAGAACGTCCCTGCCAATCCAAGTTTGAAAGGAATTATTCACTCCTAAGTTAGCCAAGTTGTCGGCAACCCTATTTCCTTCCCGATAAGTATGGGTGATGTGGACATTAACAAAGCTTTTGCATATTTCTATAGCTTCTTCAATATAATCCCTGATAGACCAGTTGGGCTGTTGTTTTTTATTCAGAAGATTTATAATATTTAGAGAATCACCTTCAATTATGATATTTTGAATATTGCAATCTCTGGCAAGTCTAATACCCCAAAGAGCCGCCATGGCTTCGGAATAATGGTTAGTCTGTCTTCCCATTCTCCTAGAAAAAGTAGCAACATAGCAGCCTCTTTCATCCCTGATGATTCCCCCACCACCAGAATCACCTGGATTGCCTTTTAAGGCCCCATCAAAATTTAATTTGTGCCAATCATTGGGGGGTTTAATCCATCGGACTTTGTTTCTATCAGTACCATTTTTATTTCTACTGATAGTGGCTATATTCCAATCAGTTAGGATGCATTCTTCATTCTCCGGGTAGAGTCTATTTTTATGGGGATTGAATCTAGTAATATTATCTTGCACATCAATGATTATTTCCTTATCAACTTTGTTACAAGCTTGTCTATTGCTTCTGAAAATACTATCATTACGAGCCTTCCAAATCCTCCACACGGTGTGTGGCAGAACAAGTTGCCATAGTCTTTTCACCATGCAATGTTTAAATGGAGAGCTCCATTGCTCCCAAGTCTGAAGGCAGGCAAGGAGAAAAATCCATTTTAGATTGAATTTTGCAAAAACAAGCTGCCAAATTTTGGAAGCAATCTCACAATGGAGGAATAAGTTTTTTATATCTTCAGCCTCTTGCTGACACATGCAACATCTATTTGGCATGATGAATCCCTTCTTGATGAGGTTATCATTAGTTAGGATCTTGCCATTAATAACTAGCCACCAATAGAAGTTCACTCTAGGGGTTAGCTCCGACATCCATAACTTGTGCCACTTGATTTTGTTTTCCATGGATGCAAAGACAGAATTATATCCTAATTTAATAGTGTAATCCCCATCAAAAGAATCCTTCCAGATGAGCTCATCTTTAAGATTTTGATTACTTAGATGGATTAGGGAAAGTTGATTCTAGAGAGATATAATATCAGTCTGGATACTATCATTTTCCACTTTTAGCTGCTTCCATTTTCTTTTGTTTCCATCCCTCTCAATGTATCCCTAGATTTTGTGACCATATTTTGCAATTAAGTTGTCCTTAATATGATCATAAGCAAAAATCCAGTTAGAATCAGTCCACTTATTGGTCCAGAAGTTTTTGCTTTTCCCATCTCCAAGCTTCCAGCTGCATCCCTGAAAGAGAATGTGTCTGTTGCAAAGAAGGTTGTTCCAAAAAATGGAACCATTCGGAAGGCACTGATCATAAATGAAGGAAATTTTGTTCTGATTTGAAAGATATTTGATCTTAATCAGCTCTGTCCAAGGTCTGTTCTCTTTTATCAATCTCCATCCTAATTTTGCAGTAAGGGTAGTACTCATATGCTTGATATCTTTGATGTCTAACCCCCCCAGTCTCTTAGGTTTACAAACTTGTTCCCAAGCCACAAGATGATATCTGAATTTTTCCTCAGTACCGTGCCACAGAAAGTGTTTTTGAATCTTCTCAATACTGTTCATCACAACTGCAGGCATGTTGAACATAGATAATATGTAAATAGGCAAGTTTTGGAGCATGCTTTTAACCAAAAGGCATTTACCTGCACTTGAAAGAATGGCTCCTTTACATCCTTCCAACTTTATTTGAAATCTCTTAATAAGATCATTCCATACTTCCACAAAAATCTTGCCAGTACTTAAAGGTAACCCTAAATAAGTAGCTGGTAGGGAATTAATGGTACATCCAAGAATATTAGCAATCTTTCTTTACCTCTCCTCAGGAGTATTGAAGAAGTAAATAGAGCTTTTGTCAAAATTAAATTTCTGTCCTGAGGCTTCCTCATAAAATCTAAGGATAGTTTTAATGGCCTTTGCTTCAATAATAGAAGCCATTAGAAGTAGCAGAGTGTCATCAACAAACTGCTGATGAGAGGAGGGCTGATTTCCAGTAGTTGGAGGAAAGCCTTTTAACATGCCAATGTCAATAGCTTTGGATATAGATCTAATTAAACTGTCAGCCATAATAATGAATAAAAGAGGGGAAATTGGGTCACCTTATCGTATACCTCTATTACTGGCAAAAAAACCCACAGGTTCCCCATTAACAACCATAAAGAATCTAGAGGTAGAGATGCAAGAGTGGATGATTTTTCTGAATTTACCTTGAAAACCAAATTTGGATAGGACCTCATCCATGAATCTCCAGGAGACCCTGTCAAAAGCTTTATGCATGTCAAGTTTGATGGCCATCCCTTCCTTTTTACTTTTATCCATAGAATGTATAGTTTCATGCACCATGATAATCCCATCTTGGATAATTCTTCCTTGAATGAATCCACTCTGCTGCTGTGAAATGATCTCCTTGAGAATAGGTTGCATTCGAGTGGTGAGAATCTTTGTGAAAATCCTATAAATGACATTCACCAAACTGATAGGCCTGAAATCTTTGAAGTCTTTTGCATCCAACTTTTTTGGGGCAAGCACAATGTGAGTATTATTAAGCTCTTTAATCAGATTTCCCATTCTGTAAAATTCATTGACAGCTTTCAAGAGATCTTCAGAGAAAATTTCCCAACATCTTTGGTAGAAATTAGCCGAAAAGCCATCTAAACCGGGAGCCTTATCCCCTTCCAAAGCAAAGACAACCTTTTTTAATTCCTCGATGGTGACTGTTTTTGAGAGACTTTTAAATCTCTCAGTAGGCATAAGATTTTCAGGAATGGAGTCTAAGAGGAAAGAGGCCGCTTGTTCATTATAGGAGGTGTTCTCAGTGAGGAGGTTCTTGTAAAAATTAAGTGCCTCAACTTTGATAACCTCAGGATCCTTAGTAATGTTTCCATTTCCTTTAGTAACCTCAGAAATTCTGTTACAAGCTCTATGCTTGATGGATGTTAAATGAAAGAATTTTGTATTTCTGTCACCATCCTTAAGCCAAAGGGCTCTAGACTTCATTCTCCAAAAGGTTTCTTCATGACTGTTTATATTATGGAGATCAGATAGGAGTATTTTTTCGCGCTGATGATCCTCAAGGGACATACCTTTCATGGAGACATTTAGCTCAAGTTCTTCAAGCTGTTGCTTAAGTTCTTTCTTTTTTTCAAAAATGTTCCCAAAAACCTCTTTATTCCATATTCTAACTTTCTGTTTAACATTCTTTAGCTTCTGAAGAAGTCTGAATTGGGTTGTCCCTGTGCCTTCCCAAACCCACCACTCTTTAATTCTGTCCATAATGTCTTCATGTTTGAACCACATTTTCTCAAATTTGAAATTACCATGGAAAGGTTTTGACCAATTGAAGAAATTGAGGACTATTGGATTGTGATCAGATCCCATTCTAGGGAGAGAAGAAAGATGGAAATTCTGGTCCAGGATCCAATTTGAAGAGATAAGAGCTCTGTCCAACTTAACCTGAATTAAGTTTTCTCCTAATCTTCTATTGGACCATGTAAATTGATTGCCATGAAGCTCTATGTCCATAAGATTAAGAGTCGAGATGAAGTCAGCAAATTCTTCCATGCCAATGGAGAATTCAGAACTTCCCCCAAACTTTTCTCCAGGATTCAAAGGAGTATTAAAGTCTCCCATAATCAACCAGTTCATGCTTTCAACCTTGCTTCTGAACAAGATTAGATCTTTCCATAGACTTCTTTTTCCAGTAGTAGTATTGGGCGCATAAATATTAGACAAAATCCAGCTATGATTATTTTCAAGGCTTTTAAAGATAATAGCTAAATGATTCTGGGTGGAGATAAGAATCTTACCGTCAATCATCTTCGTATCCCAAAAGATCGCTAAGCCTCCAGAAGCCCCTTGAGAGTCAACAGCAGCAAAGGCAGCGTTCTGCCAAAAATGTCTTTTGAAGTCTTCAATTGCTTTAGTTTTCATTTTAGTTTCCTGAATAAGAAGAATGTTGGGTTTGTTTGCTCTTTTAATTTCCTTAAGCATTCTTTGCTTAGGCCCTCCATTAAGGCCTCTTACATTCCAAGAAATTACCTTCATTAAAAAAGTTTTGGAGATGCATTTGTCAGATGGCCCAGAGTTCTCTGTGTCCCATCTGTAATTTCTTTTTCAGTCTCTTTTTCTCTTGTTTCTCTCTTAGATGGCCTGCTTTTCTAAAGGTTACTCCAAAATTTGTAGTTCTTCTAGTAGTGGCCCTTGTGATTCTTGAGGTGGAGGCTTCCCAGCTTCCAAGTTGTTTTTCTTCTAGACTTTTTGAGCCTCTTTTCTTTCTTTTCACTAAGATGAATCCCTCATTATCACAGTCATTTTCCTTGTTAGAGGGGGTAATTTCTCCATCCTCCTTTCCTGTAATAATATCAGTCTGCTTATCCCTTATAGGAGTTAGTTCCTCCACATCTGTGTCCTCTTTCTCTTGGTTGAGATCACATGCAATGGATTCTAGATCCTCTTTGTCATTTTCTTGTTTCATTTTTAGCTTCTCCACAGATCTGCTCTTTATCAGCTCTTGATGAGCACTTGTTTTGTCTTCCTCTTCTTCTATGCAAGAGAGTGAAATGTTAACCTTTTCATTTTCTTCATCGACCTCCATGTTCAGCTTTACTGGATTTGGAGACATCGAGTTCAAAGCTGGATCCACTGATATCTCCCTTTTACTTTCTTCCTTATTCGGATCCATATCTGCTTCTTGTTGGGACTCAATCAGCTTCTTAGGCTTCCAAAGTTTTCTGTAAACTGGTGGTCTCTTTGTCTTAAATCCTTTTTTTCTTTCTTTAAGCTTGGAATGTCTCTCCAACTACCTGTTTCCATAAGAAGGTTCAGATAACTGCTCTTTATCCACCTTATCTCTCTGATTCTGTCTTTGATCTTCAAGAATATCTGAGGAAACTTCCAGTTTTTGAACTGATTGTTCAGGACATTTGCTGGCAAAATGCCCTAATCTGTGGCATTTGCTACAGCGTAACTGGAAAGCTTCATAATCAATTTGTTGTTTCCATTCTCCCAGTTTGGATTGCAGCACAATGTTATCGGGGAGCTCCTGATCCATTTCTATGGAGACACAGAATCGAGCAAATGCCAATCTAGAACGATTTCTCATGGGTCCATCCAGGCCAATGGGTGAACCAATCGATTTGGCAATGTGAAGGAGAATTTCATCATCCCAAAGATGCAGAGGAAGTCCTGGGAGTCTACACCAGATGGGTATGGCATGAATATTTTCAACAAATGGATTAAAACCTGGGTACCATTTTTTTTAAAAAAAGGCCCATGTTACCAAGGCACCAAGGACCACCCAATAAGACCGAGTCAACATCAAATTGAAGGTTAAATCTAGCCAGGAAAAAACCTTTTGCCATAGTGGTGATAATCAAATCCCCTTTTGGTTTCCATCTACGAATGGCCCATTTCCTAATGGTGTCCACATTGGGTCTTGATCCCAAAAATTTACCGACAAGTGCTAGATTGGTTTTCTCCAGAGCTCTTTGTAGACAGCCATCAGGTACCTGTAAGTGGGTCACCCCTTCAGCATCTTTTGTACTTTTGAAATCACATGTAGCCTGAGGTCTCACATTTTTGTCTGGAGGAGTCTTAACAACTTCTGCCCAGGCTCTAGACCCGAAACTGTCCCCAATGAGTGCATATTTCACTTTCAATGGTTCCTTAGCAGCAACATCACAGATCTTTGAGAGGCATTCAGTAGCCAGAGCTACTGAAACATCACCTTCGAATCCATCACGCAGCCCGCCTGAAATTTCAAATTCGCAGCCCGCCTTCGAATCCATACAATATTACCCATTACAAACACATGAATAGTACATCAAAACAATACTTAGTAAAATTGTATGCACCTCATACAGAATTATTCATTATTACCCATACAACTCTCCCCACACACATACACACACCAAATCCCTTCATACCTCCCCCATACAATGTATTTAGGACACATGTTTATACACGGTGGGAACTTGTCCTTCAACGCTTACATGCTCTAGTTATAATAATAGAATTATTAATTATAGACTATATTCCTTTAAAAATTATGCTTTATTCTCAAATACGTGCTATAAATATCTCAATAAAATCCATGCATGTTTCCTATAATTAAATGTGCATGTATGTTTTCTATCCAATCTACATGTGCTTTATCTAATGTGCATGTGTTCCATCTTTGTTGGGTCTATTTCTGGACTTTCCTTAGAAATCACAAAAACTCTACTTTCTTTATGCATGGAACATTCCTTTTTATCATGGTTCATGAGTACCTTCTATGTTTGGTCCTCAACCTCTACACATGGCTTGTACTTAGCCACATTCTCATCTCAACATTGCTCATGGATTTTTTGATTTAGGGAAGCGATATATATTTATTCTAAACTTGAGTAGTTGTTTGTAATAATGCATTAACTAAGGCTACTTCAATTATTTCTCATGTCTTTCTTAGAGTCTCCCTTTAAAATGAGATCCCTAGACACCCTTATACACCCTAAAGAGTTAGTGTGGATATCTTTATATATATATGATCATTCAAATGTTTTTTCATTCAACCGACCCAAAAGAATCATCTGTGCCAACCAAGATAAATTATGCATTTGAAATTATGTTCATTGCATGTACAAGGGACATATTTGTAGGGGTCGGACAAGCTTTTCGGTTGGAATTATTTTGGTTCCGTGAACCTATCTAGGATAGAGTCAAATTCAATTTTGAGATAGGTGACAATTTGTAGATGTGTTTTATAAAATGTGTAGTGATTCCTGAAGTGCTACATTAGAGAATTGTTGTGACATAGTGCACTTACGATATATGTTATAGTAAAAGGATTTAAGTAGGTAAATGCATAGGTAAATTAAATAATGTCATAATAAATGATGAAGCAATATTTCCAAGTGCCCAAGATCTAATTTTGGGTATTATATTTGTCATACTTGTAATCTATTATTGAAAAATGCTTGATTAAAAGAAAATATTAAGTAAATGCAAATCTCACATCCCTATCATAGGAGGGTGCTGTGAAATTATTGATTATATCCATATTTCAATCCAATGTAAAACTTGTAACCACATGAAAAAGGAACATATTAATGTTGAGTAGTGTATCGTGATGTAAAATCAACATATAAAAAATTGAATATGTAAAGTGAAATATCTATAAAATGACTACACTTGATTGGTCATGCCAAATCATGTCTTCAATGTTATGTATAAAAAGTATGTAATAGATCTTTTCCCCATTGAGTAGGTGTTAAAATTGTGTAAGTGATCTAATATCTCATGTGATATTAGCCTTGGGATGTTAAAGCCAGGTACTAATCTTGGGCTCTCAAGAGAGCTAGTGTATCAATCTTGTGCTACTGAGAGATCCATGTATCGGTCTTATGCTAATAAAGGATCCATACATTAGTATTATTCTGCTAGAGGATATATTATATATCTTGTGCTACTGAATGAGCTATGTTCCATGTCTGTTATAGAGTTTTCCATAAACTTGATATGAATGTGATCCATTGGTTTAAGACTATATGAATGCACTTGTGTAAATTCCATGTAAATTTGATATGAATTATACAAATTTCACAAATGTATCTAAATTTATATGATGAATTGGTACAAAATACATGTAAATTTAATTTGAACTAAATTTGTAAGGAAAATTTGATTTTGTTTAATAATTCAGATAATAATTTGACCCAGTGGTATAAGTCTGTGTGAATGAACTTGTGCCAATTCCATGTAACTTTGATATGAATTGTATAAAATAAACATGTGTATTTGAATTATGTGAAATACTATCACTCTATCTTCCTCATGGAATTTATCGATAATTTTTGTGAAATTTTAAGAGATCTCATTATATGCCCCCTTTAAGGTGAGGGATGCCTCCATGTATCACTCAACTCAAAAGAGAAAATGGTTAAGCTATAATATGTACAATTAAAGCATTTAGTATATGAACCATAAAAATTATGTGTACTAAATAGGGTTTTAAAACCAATATGCATTAGATATTATCATTAGGGAACAAGTAGTATATGTTTCGTTTCATTAGGAAACATATCATGTATTGCCTAAAAATAAATAGTTAAGAGTGTAACAATGATCAATAGAGTAGTATGTTAGTATAAACATGAATTGACACCAAAATACTCCTTCAGATGCATGGTATGAAATGAAAAGACAAGACACATTGGATCTGATGTAAGTCTAAACCAATAAAACATTGTAATAATGAATTGATTGAATTTATAATAGTTTTTTGTGTGAAGAAAATTTGTGTCAAACAAAGTGTGTGTCAAGAAATATGTCAAGGAATATGACTCAATAAATGTGTATAAATTGAGTATGTATCAATCATATATGTGAGAAGCCATGTGTGATAGGTATGATGTATATCAAACAAGTATGTGAAAAATGCAAGTAATATGGTAGGCAACATTTCTGCCCAACAAGCACTGTGGTAGGTGATGTGTGTATAACGAAATTAATGTATCATAAAATGTGTGTAAATAAATTAATGAATCAAAAAATGTGTATGTAAATACAACAATGTATCAGACAATGTGTGTGTAAAGGAAGTATTGTGTTAGAAAATGTGCAAGATTATAAATATCATCTCATGGCGAATAGTAGTCAAATAAGTAGAGAAACATGCAATGAATAAGAAATAGAGAAATATATGAATGTATCATAGTCAACAATGATTAAGCATGTAGAATGTCAAATCAACACATATAAGAAAATAATTCAATCGCCATATGAAGCATGATATGATATGTCATAATATATAAGGTGTTACAAGAGAAGAAATATAAAATATTTACCACCAAAAGATGAGTGTAAAAGATACAATCAGAATAAGCTTTATATGTATGATGCCCTGGTGTAGGCATTCCCCCAATATGGAAGGTTTCCATTGGTTTTAGGACTTAGGAAGCCACAAATCACATGTATTGGTGATAAAGGACTATGTGTATCTACAACTATTTTATTATTGTTATAAGAAACAAGTATGTAAGGAAATATGATATGAAAAGTTCTAATCCTATATAATGACAATGTCTAAGTCTATGTAATGAACATGCCAATGACACACAGGTATTGGTTTTGTTTTTTTTTCATGTTGTATTGCTTATGTTTTTTTGCACTATCATATTATTTTTGTACTTTTGTAATAAGGGACAACATGAAAAATTTCCAAATCATAATCTACAAGGGGCCTTATGACATAGGTTGTAGACGATAGAAAAAAGGGGATGGGGTCTTGGATAACTATAATTCCCTCAAAAATCACATTGAACTATATAATTTATAATAAAATTGTTGAATCTCTGTGATGAATCTTATATAAGTATGACCCAATGGCCTAAGTCTTTTTGAATGATCTTGTGTCAAGTCCATGTAAGTTTGATATGAACCTTGTAATTGTATATGGCTATGTGTGATTATTTGTATATAACCCGTGTGATATGCTATTAACATGTCTTCCCTATGGTATTAAGCTATCATATCTTTTAACTTCTAAGAGAGCCCAAAATATTCCCCTTTGAGATAAAGGATGCCTCCACGTATCACTCAACTATAATAACTATAACCAAAAGCATCCGGTATGTGAACAATATAAAGTGCGTGTAATAAAAATGGTTGTTAAAAACATATATTCCATATATGATCATTAGGGAACAAGTATTGTGTCTTTTGATGAGAAAACATATTGTAAACATGTATTATAATACATAAAAATCAGTGGCTAAGATCATAATAGTGAATGACATGGTACTATGTTAGTATACACATGAATCGACACCAAAGGATCCCTTGGGAATTATTACATGACATGGGAAGAAATACATGGCAGGCCCACCATAAGACTAGATGATTGACAAAATATAGTGATGACAAAGTGAAAAAAAAATAGGAATATTTAATTGTGCGTGAAAAGAAAGTACTTGTTAAACAACAATGTGTGAAACAACATGTCAAGTAATACATGTCTCAAGCAATGTGTCAAGAAATATTTCATGAGTAATATGTCAAACAATATGCCTCAAGAATTTTTTTGATCAAGTGATTATTTTTGCTAAATAGATATGTGATAAGCAATATATGTGACATGAACCAATCGTATCGACAAAGTATGCATCACACATGTATGTGAACAAAGAAATAAATGTTATATGTAACATGCTGTGCCCAAAAATTAATGTTTGAAATAATGTGTATGCAAATCAAGTAATGTATCATACAAAGTGTAATAGAAAATGTGTATGCAAAGCAAGTAATGTATCAGACAAAGTGTAGCATCCAATGTGAGTGCAAAGCCAGTAATGAATTAGACAAAAATTTAAAAATGAGAAAGAATATACATGGAAGAATATGGTGATGACATGAGTTGAATGAAAATTCAACAAATATGGTAAGTGTTTGAGAATGACACTTGATAGATCTGATTATGCATTATTGATGTTGGAAAATTGAAGTACACATGGAAACTTTCAGGAGTGCAAAACTGCGCCCCAACCCATGATGACCACAAACATAATGAACTAATATATAAACAATTATCTTGGAGATCAGGAGCACAGGATATGATATACTAATGCAAAAATAATTTTCCATGAATAAATAAGAATGGTTGGATTAGTATAACAAATGTCTTTGGAGCTTGCATAAAGATCATGACAAAATAGATTATTACAGTTCACAGTACAACCATATAGGGAAGGTGAGATTCATAATGAAGCTTACAATTTTGGATGGATATGGACTGAAATATTTTTTGCACATGTGTGGTTGTTTTAATTTTGTTACTTTGTCATTTGAGTATGGAGGCCAATGATATGATTAGTATTTGGCAGTTATGGCATAGTGAAGAAGTTTACTTATCTCGTTAGAGCAAGATGATTACACGAGGGCATATTTAAATAGTATAATATGCATGAAACACATGATTAAAGGTTTTCTAAATCTTTCATATATGTTTATGATACAAAAATATGATAAACCATGACCCAAACGGGACTAAAAATATAAAATATTCTTAAAAAAATAATTCTCACAACATGATGCCACCATCCATAGGGGAAAGAAGGAGTTGTTTCACACAGAATTTCGTTTTGGAATAGAGTTACTTCTATCCTTTCATTCTCTTGAGAAACAGATAAGGGTTAGGGCTAGGAAGAATAACTGTTGAATGTTGGGAAGGTGTGCCCGTATCGTAGAGAGATCAGATCGATTGTTAAGAACTCCTTTTTGTCTGGGAAGGACTACCTGTAAGTAAGAACGCAAGACCACTATAGTTTAGTTAGAAAACAAGTGAGGGAACTTCCTTAAGCCCAGGACAATATTAGACTTCCTTTTGAAGGTGGAGTCGATTCCCCATTTAATATGAATTAAAGAAAAATGATAAAAAAGAACTACAAGATAATACTTACTGGTTCTTGATGAAGATACAGGTCCAAGGAATGTGGTGGCGACAGTAAGGCTTAGTTGGGATGATCCGGTATTAGAAAGTGAGCTGATGAAGCTATCCTCAGTCTTTTCCAATGCTTGAATGAGGGTGACAGTGATCCAGTTGCTCAGTTGCAGTCTTTGGCTCGATGCTTTTCTCTACAAACCTTTTCTTCTTGTTTCACTTCTCTTTCTCTTGCCCAAATGAATCTCAGATCCTTTCTTTTTGGTTGGGGGAGGTCATTAACAGGGAACCGATGGTAGTTACGTAACCGACAGCGGTCGAGTAGGAACCGATGTCGGTTAGGTCAGAGTGGCTATTTTTAGTAAAATAGCCAACTTTCCCTCCTTTTCTCTCAAGGGATTAGTTGTGGGCTTGGTCAAGTCATTATTAGGTTCGTTTTGGTGCGGGTGAGGAGATAATTAGTCATGGGTGTGGGATGTAGACCAATTTATAGGTCTTAATTAGGTTGGTTTAGGGTTAGGGCTAGGTCATGATGAGGTGGAGAAATGAGGTGGCAGGTTTTGGAGATGTGGATTTATTAATTATAAGGTAATTAATAAATCATTAGGTGTGTAAGGTTTTAGGTGGTGAGGTAGGGTTAGGTTGCGAAATGAGATGCGGGGCATAGGGCGTCGTAAGACACAAATTTGGTGTCTATATTAGGCCCCTTGTTGTCGTGTAGCTTGTCTTGTAAAGTATGCACTGACAATTAATAAGAAGTGATTACCCCAGTTAAGGGTATAGGTAATCCCCCTCAAATCGATCACAGATTGAGGCGACGTGAAATCAAGGAGAGGGTTGATAAAGGGGTGAATGGTGTTGAGATGATGGTAAGATGGTGGGGTAAGTTCAAGGAAGCAGACGCACGTTGAAATGTAGTAGTGCGACCAGGGTACATGCTTTGAAGAGTCAAACAAGTAATTCATAGGCAAAGGTCGATAGTTTTATCCCAACAAGAGTTGATATAATCCTGGTATCCAAGGCATAGGAAGTAGCTCCAGGGGATATAACGGGTAAGGTACTAGGAATGTTTAGGCATGTTTAGCAGTACCAAATGATGGGTTTGGTTTGAGATAAATGGTCACGGTCTCGGTCTAGGCAAATGCTGGTCGGCTTGATCAAGTCAAGTATCCTAGTCATGCTAAAACACGAACAAGTGAGCTCGATTGAACAAAAAGCTACATAATGGGTGGATATAATCATAATTTGTGGGTCTTGGTCGAGGTACTTATTTGGTGTGGCCTTGGGTCAGGCCAATTGGTTGCTGGCGGCCTTGGATCGGGCCTATTGGTGGGTTACGGCCTTGGGTCGGGCCAGATTGGTTGGTTGCGGCCTTGGGTCAGGCCAGATTGGTTGGTTGCAACCGTTGGGGTCGAGCCGGATTGGTTGGTTGCGGCCTTGGGTCAGGCCTGATTGGTTGGTTGCGGCCTTGGGTCAGGACCAATTGGTTGGGTGCGGCCTTAGGTCGGGCCAAGTGGTTGATTTGTTGTGGCCGTGGGTCGGGCCGATTGGTTGGGTGCGGCCTTGGGTCGGGCCAAGTGGTTGATTTTGTTCGCGGCCTGTGATTTTGGGCCAATGAAGTCAAAATAATGCTATTTAGCAAAGCCTGGGGGAGGCGATGTGGTGAGAAATGGAAGATTGGTGGATAAGGGTAGAAAATTTAGGTAAAGTAGGCCTAGGTGACCAATATTGGTTAGTGTATGACCGGTATCGGTTAGAAGACCGATATCAGTGTCTTCTAGGGCACGAACGTAACCGATATCGGTTATAGGTCAAAAACCTATAAAAATAAAAATAACGGAATGTCATTGTCACATTGTCAATTTGAGTAACCATTTACGACTTGGTCTAAGGTCTTTAAATTGAGTTTTGTTGAAGTTTGTGGGCTGAGTTGACGCATTAGTTGAGTGGAGAGAGTGAGTGATTGGTAGACCCCAGCGAGCAGGAGGCATAGAATTTTATTGATTGAGGACCCTAGCTGAGGAGATTTGGAGCCATGGCACAGCCAGGAGGAGTAGGAGGTGCTGGGAGGAGTTGGACCACCGCCACCTATCCCACCACGATGACGTGTAGTCGTACTGGTAGGTTATAAATCCCTATTTGTGTGAAGTTGATGAATTAGCTAGGATGTGGGTTTTGGGGTAGGAATCTAAAATGTGATAAAATAATGAATAAATGAAGGTAAATCATAAAATAGAGTGGAGAACATAGTTGAGGATTTGAGGGGTGTAGAGTGATTAAGGTGGATTACGGGACACAGGCCAGGTGAGTACGAGAGGATTGACACTGAGGCATCATTCTCACCTCCCCGGTTGACACCTCCAGAAGGACCAGAAGAGACAGCAGTCGATCATAGGGTAATGGATGCAGGAGCGACAGAGTCTTATAGTTTATGGTGGGTAGCAGAGCTGCGAGGTTCACGTGAGAGGGCCAATCATTTTGACATAGCTGTGATTACAATGGAGAGAGATCACCTATAGGGTTTAGTTCACCAGCTTCAAACACAGGTGAATGAGACAACGGGATTGTTAGCGGTTTCGCAATCACGAGTGGAGAGACTAGAGGAAAGATTCCTCCATGTGAGAGGGTGTATTCATATGTTATAGGAGAGATTGGTGGATCAGTGGGAGGAACCAATAGTAGTGGCACCTTTGAGGATGGAGAGGCCAGGTGAGCAGCATCGATGATCACCATCACTACCTAGTTCGGGATGAGGCGCGGGGGTCTACGTGAATTTTATAGGGGTAGAAGAATAAATAAGGATGCCAACCTGCGCGTTGATGATAGAGAAGATGTATTTGTTAATCATCTAAATAAAACTAAATATGTATGGTGATATTGAGTTTATGATAATAATAAGGAATGTTTGTGTTTTGAATGTTTTGAATTGATAAAGTACGAAGGTGAGTGTTATCAATATAAATATACGAAATCATTTATATTTTTAAGCAAAAACACAACACATGATAGGTTATGGTAGGGGATGGTCGAGCTAACCTTGGGAGACCCCAGGTCTCCCAAGTGCTACCTACATAGTCCATTGCACAAAGCAAGGAGGGGCATCAGACCGATGTAGTTCTCCCTTAGGACCAGGGAGAGATGAATTTAGGCAATTTGGTTGTGTTTAGGAAATTTGTTCGTTGGTAAAATTTTTGATATTGGTAGGGTAAGGTTGTTGGATTTGGTCAGGTATAGGTGAAGTGAGGGTTAGCTTACCCAAGCATAAGGGAACCATGTCCTGATTAAGGTCAACATATAATCCCAGATTTGGGTAAAAGAGGAAAAAATGTCCCATAGTTGGAAAGAGCTAAACAAATCACATATTATCATAGGATGAGCTTGAATCTCTAGGTACCTTGCATAGGCAAGAAGTCGATAGGTGAAAAGAGTTGTATAATCACAATATATCAGATATACACACGTCCCTTGAGTTTTGTTGTTTTGAAGAATGGTGAGGTGAGGTGGATGGTATAGCTAGGGCACAAAGAACTTGTTATAAGATGATTATTCTGATGAAAGAGAACCAAACCTGAATAGACAAGTCCATGACTCAAAAGTCCTTTTGAATATTGCTTTTATTTTTCTAGATATAGAGTGATCGATGCGGGAAGTCTGTATGGGATATGCATTTTTTTGTTCTTGAGGTCTTCACGAAGCTGATCAATGTGAGAAGCTTCTGATAGAGGCTGACTTTGTATAGCTGTCCTTCAAGGGAGCAGTCTATTTATAGTAGCAGATGTGGCTTTTGTGTATAGATGTCCTTCGAGGGAGCAGTCTATTTATAATAGCAGATGTGGCTTTGCACATAGCCATCCTTCGAGGGAGCATTCTATGTATAACTTAGAAGTCTAGATGTCCATTTGGCATGAAGCATCTAGTTTTGCATGAATTTTTACTCAAGAATATACCATAATTGTATAATTGAGAACGTGTTATTTTGATACTTTTAAGTCATGGACCAGACTAAAAAGGGGAAGGAGTTGTTATCCAAAATTCACCCCCAGGTAATTTTGATAACATGCATCAGATTATTTAGTCCCGAGAAAGTATTTTGATTCAAGGTAAAAAATCATGTTTCTGGGGTCCCCTCGGCTTCTTTCTAACTCTCCTATCCAAGAAGAAAACCTAATGAGTTAGAAAGAATGGAAAAAATGCAAAAATATGGTTGCAGGACTACTTTGAGGCATTTTGGGTCTGAAGGCTCAGGTGCATACCAATTCGAGTTGAACTGAGGTTCTTCGTACCAAGCTTGGGGCCAAAAAAGTAAGAAAATTGGCTAAGTCCTAGCCCAGGCAGTCACTTGGGACAGTTGGGACGTCGGGGCGCGAATCAGCCTGAAAAGCTCCCAGGCGGTTTGTGCAGCATCCGGGACAGTTGGGACATCGGGACGCGTGAGGCACGAAAATCCGAACCGGCCGAAAAAATGAAGAAAATTGCCTAAGTCTCGTTTCACGCGGTTTGGGACAGTTGGACCAAAAGTACGTGCGGGACGCGGATCGGCCGGTTTGGTGCAAGTTAGTCCATTTCGGGAGGTCTGGGAGATATTTGTCCCAAGACAGTCCGGGACAGTTGGGACAAAAGTACGTGGAGGATGCAAACTGGCCGAGTTCAGCTGAAACAGGGGACTTTTGTCTGGGACATCCGGGCCAAAAATACACATGCGGGACGTGAAAAGCCGAAGGAGACTGAGAGCGAATGGAAGTCTCGCCACGTGTCTTCACCTCAAACAGGAACAAGGAAGCCCGAATTGGGCGGTTCAGAGAAATTTGTCTCAGATAGTTTGGGACATCCGGGTGAAAATTATGCGCGTGAGATGCGAAAAGGTGAAGTGGCTGAAAAGAGACAAGGAGGTCCACGGACGAATCATGAACGTGCCACGTGTCACAAGAGGAAGTGCAATGAAAATTTGCTAAGTGTTTTTTGGCCAAAAAATTTCAAAGGGGCAAGGTGTTGAAGGGTCGGCCTGAGCTAATAGACACAGGACACGTGTCCTAAGGTGGGGGAGTTCAGAGCCAGGGAAAGACTTAGGAAAATTTGACAAAATTATTGGGCCAAAAAATTAAAAGACAAGGATGACCCCACGCCCCTTTCCTCCAACCAGATCACGCCACGTGTCCCAAGTGGCGGGGGCGCGGGGAAAAAATGGAACATTTTCCAAAGTTATAAAAAGTCAAAATTTCAAAGGAAAACCCACGAAAAGGGAATGAGAGAGAATTTCTCATCCAATCAGCGCCTGACACGTGTCATCCAAGTGGCAGTGAGCACGGGAAAAATTCAAATATTTTCCCGCCGATCCGTTCTGACTTGTTTTTGCCCTAAATCTTCAAATCGCCATATCTTTCGATCCGGAGCTCAGATTTTCACGTTCTTTATATCAATGGAAAGCTGGTGAAATTATCTACATGATTCCAGGGTCAATATCTTGAATTTTGGTTCATTTTGGAGAGATAAAATCAAGAAACGTCTTTGGCATGTGGTAATGGCCAGAACTAACGTTTCAACAACCAGTTTTAATGCACATGAGTCACATTCTTCTTCAACATGGCCAGAACTGATGTTTCAACGACCAGCTTTAATGAAAAATGGGTCACATTCGCCACTAGCATTGCCAGAAGTGATGTCTCACCCACTGCCATTTTAATGAAGATAAATGTAAAGGCAACCTAAAGGTGGTTGGTGCTAGATTGCACGATTTCCTACGTCTCTTCCCTCTCTCATGGGCTTGACCTATAAATTGTATAAAGCTAGATTTGGATTCATTTTAAAAAAAAGAAGTTGTTCATCTTTTCAGCTCTGCCCTCCCTTCTTTTCTTCTCCAGGGTTGAAAATGGAGTTCGAACCTCCTCCCCTACTCTGTAATGGCATTTTTGCCTTTTACTATTGAAATGATGTTCTGTGCAAACTTCTGGAGCAACAAAAAATGTGTTTTGTGATGCATGTGTTTCCATCCCTGCTCGTTCTTTTGCTTGTTCTCTTCTTGCCTCTCTTCATTGCAGGTATTTGTGCATGTTCTAATGTTCATTACAGGTCTGGAGCTGTGTTCATGGAGTTTTGGGACATTTTCTGTGTGAAATTTATCCTTGGGTTCGTGATGCATCTGTCCATCCTTCCTCATTGCTCACCTCTCCTTGTTCCATGGTAGTTTTGATAGATGTTCAACATTCTCCTTCTCTGGTGTATCACCGTTTTAGTGTAGGATTTTTGTCTTTTCCTCTTTCTCTCTCTCTCCCTATCTCCTTGGTGGTTAGATTAGGATTAGATTAGCTTGCCTGCACTGGAATAGCTTGTGGCAGGTAGTTTAGGAGTAGGAACCAGCCTTCTCTGGAGATTCCTTTCTCATATTTGCAAGTCCCACACTTGGAGAAAGGATTCAATGTTGTGCAATCACACTGGATGCTAGAGTGATCAACCTAGAAATCTGATCAACATCTAGGGGTGCTGTGATTTTGCACTAACAGTTTTGGCATGCCCGGTGGGACCCTTAGAGGTCTTCCACTTCATCTTTTGCAGGTTGGTGTGTTCCTGTGAAGATTTCAGCCTTTGGAGGCACTTGCAAACACATCTGGTGACTCCATCTGATCAGCAACCCATTTCTGAAGTTGCAGACCCATTTTTCATCCATTTCCATCCATATTTCTTTCCATCCCTTTCATTCTTTTCCATTCCATGAAGTTGTGCAATCATGACTTCATTTCCATCATGGAACTCACATTTACAACAGCAGCAATGTTTCCCACCTCCAACATGTTTTTTAAATCCTCCAAATCAGCATTTTGAACAAATTCAAAATCAGCATGCATACCCATATGAGCAGCAATGCCAAAATCAGTTTGGCTATGGAGCTTTCCAAGAGCAAGAGTATGCATATAATGAAGACAATCAGATGCAAGATGTTGGTCTGTTGGAGAAAATCCAAAAGATGGAGGTAAAGATGGTGCAGTCCAGAGCAACAACTCAAATGAGAGCTTTCAGAATTGGTTGCAGGACTCCTTGTCCATGGGGAGGCCCTTTTCCAAGACACTTCAGCCCTCAGGAGAAGCTGGACTTCATGATGAAGATGCTGCCCCAACTTGCACAATGGACAACAGAAATAGAGGCCTATACACTTGTTGTTGAACAACCTTGTCAATGGGTAAGTTCTACACCATCATCTGGTTTTTCTCTTCCCATTACTCAAGCAACATCATCTCATTTGGAATTGCAAATTCTAAACTCCCCATCTGCTGTCCCAAATGTTGATCCCATGTCTCCACCTCTCAGTCTTCCACCACACCTCAATTCTTCTTTCCTTTTTCCTTCCAAACAGTCATCCCCTCCATAAGAGCTAAAAGAAATACGCTCTCCCCCAAAGAAACAAGAGGTTTCACCTCCTCTACCACCACAAAAAATTGCCAAATCAATTGAGTTACAACCCATCCCTCCTCTTGCATTCCCAATTCCATGTGGGGAAGAAGAAATTGCAAAAATCGGCCATGAAGGACAGCAAGAAGAGGAGCCCAACAGAAAAGAAATGACAGACAACTTGAGGGTTTGGGCTGCCAAATTTGGGATGACAAAGATCCCCTTGATGGTTAAACCTACAGAAGAGGCTAAGGTTGAACAAATGGTGGTTAAGACTGATTTTGTGGCAGCAGAAGAAGAGCAAAAAGAAGAAGCAGATCAGCAGTCAGTTTGCTCAGAAAGTAGTGTCCATGTTGACACTCTATTTGAAGGGAATGCTGATTCAATTCAAGTTGCACAATCAGCCATAAAGGAAGAAAGCTCAGAAGAAGATCTTGCAGTCCCAACTTGTCCTCTAGAGCAGCAGATTGAAGAGTTTGACTTGACAAACTTTGTGCTAGAGGAAGAGTTCTATCAAGAGCAAGATTGTCTTCAAGTAGTAGAGAAAGGAGAAGCTGCTCCAAATCCAAAAGAAGAGGAGCACATTCTAGTTGTGGAGGAGAAAATTGCAGATCCAAGGGCTTTGAGCACAAAGCAGGCTACAGGAGAACCTTCAGTTCTTCTTTCTACTTCACCTCTCTTAAGTTCTAGTACTGAAGAGGAGTTTGATCTCTCAAACTCAATGTTGGAGGGTGAAAGAAACCATGGTGGTCAAGTTATAGATCAAGAAGACACCATGGAGGAAGTGGAGCATTTGCAGCAGGACAGCCATGAGGTAGTTTATCTGTCAGATTTAGAGGACTGTTTTGATGGAGAAGAGCCGGTTGAGTTTCCACCATTCTCTCTTTCATCATCCACATTCCAAACACTTGAGTCTGTTGTCATGAAGGAGAACATTCATTTGCAGCAGCCTGCATCTTATAGCAGCTCTTTGGAACCAAGATTGGAAGATTTTAATCTTTCATGTTCTTCATTGGAGGAAGAGAAAGGACAGAGGAATTTCACCATTGCTTCCACACCATCCATTCAGGAGGGTCTACAAGAAGACTCCATTCTTGGAGTTGAAAATCAGAGCTATGGGCATATCAAACAGATCAGACCTTGCCCAATCAGGTATTTGGCTTCATTGGAGCCAAAGGAGAAGTCACAACCAGTCATGCTTGCTTCTGAGCATGAGGGTGAGCTACAAAGTACCAAGGATCAGCTGTCATACCTCTTCAATCCAAATGCAGAGCAACTAAAAGAGGTATTGAATTTGCCTTCAGCTAATACCTTGATGATTTGGGTGGAAGAACCAACTTCTTGTTGATTTTCCACTCATCCAATCAGCCATGTTCAATGCCAAATCAATTGCATGGCTGCCACTTTTGAGAAAGGGAAGCTATTTCTCACAACCAATTGTAGGGTTTGTTTAGCTTGCCTTTGCTTCCAGTTAGAGTAGAGTAGGTAGGTTTGCTTTTAGCAGAAGAAGTGCTTGTGCACACTCTGCATGTTCCATTTGGAGCATGTATGATTTTCAGTTCTGTACATAGTTTTTGTGGTGCTGGTTTTACTCTTGCACAGTTCATTTTGGTGGCATTTTGGTGAGAACGACTCCATGTCCAGTGGGATTTCCAAGCGGTTCAGAGGGAAGTTTTCAAAGTTCAGATCAGTTTTCAGGCTACTACTCATGACTCCATGCCTAATGGATTGCTTCAGGAACCACTGATCATTCATCTAGCAGGCAGATAACCCCACTGAGTCGCCAAAACTGTTATCCAAAATTCACCCCCAGGGTAATTTTGATAACATGCATCAGAATATTCAGTCCCGGGAAAGTATATTGATTCAAGGCAAAAAATCATGTTTTTGGGGTCCCTCGGCCTTCTTTCTAACTCTCCTGTCCAAGAAGAAAACCCAACAAGTTAGAAAAGGTGAAAAATTGCAAAAAAACCAAGCTTGGTGCCGAAAATACATGAAGAAAATCGGCTAAGTCCTAGTCCAGGCGGTCACTTGGGACAGTTGGGACGTCGGGGTATGAATCAGCTGAAAAGCCGCCAGGACGGTCTGCGCAGCATCTGGGACAGTTGGGACATCGAGACGTGCAGGACGCGAAAAGCTAAGAACTGGCCGAAAGAGGGAAAAAATTGCCTAAGTCTCTGTTTCGTGTGGTTTGGGACATCTGGGCCAAAAGTACACGCGGAGGACGCGGATCGGCCGGTTTGATGCGTAAGTTAGTCCATTTCAGGCGGTTCGGAGAAAATTTGTCCCAGACAGTCTGGGACAGTTGGGACAAAAGTATGCGGAGGACGTGAACCGGCCGATTCGGCCGAAACAGGGGACTTTCGTCTGGGACATTTGGGCCAAAAGTACGCGTGGGGACGTGAAAAGCTGAAAGAGCCGAGAGCAAATGGAATCTTGCCACGTGTCTTCACCTCAAACAGGAACAAGGAAGCCTGAATCAGGCGGTTCAGAGAAATTTGTCCCAGACAGTTTAGGACATCCGGGCCAAAAGTACATGGAGGATGTGCATGGGACGTGGCCAAAAAGCCGAAAGAGCCGCCAACGAATCAGAATGTGCCACATGACACGTTCACCAAGGGGAAGCGCAATGGAAATTGGCTAAGTGTTTTTGAGCCAAAAAATCGCCCGAAGCAGGCAATTTTTGTTCAGGGACGGCCCAAGCTAATAGGTATATGACAGGGACTAACGTGGGGGAACGTTGGGAAAAGGTGAAATGACTTAGGAAAATTTGACAAAGGACTCCCGCCAAATGAATTCAAAGACAAGGATGACCCCGCAATCAGAAGTCCAACCAAAATGCCACGTGTCCTAAGTGGTTTGGCGTGGGGGATAAAAATGCGAATTTTCAGGCCCGAAGTGTATAGAAATAGTCCAAATTTCCAAGTTTAAGGGCCTATGGAAAGGAATTTTGAGAGGATGAACCCATGGATGAATCAGAGCCTGACACGTGTCATCCAAGTGGCAGAGCGCGGGAAAAATTCAAATATTTTCCTGTTGATCCGTTTTGGCCTATTTTTGCCCTAAATCTTCAGATCGCCATAACTTTCGATCCAGAGCTCGGATTTTCACGTTCTTTATATCAATGGAAAGCTGGAAAAATTATCTACATGATTTCAGGGTCAAGTTTGCATTTTGGTTCAGTTTGGAGAGAGAAAATCAAGAAACGTCTCTGGCGCGTGGTAATGGCCAGAACTGACGTTTCAACAACCAGTTTTAATGCAAAATGGGTTCGCATACTTCTTCAACATGGCCAGAACACATTTCAATGACCAGATCTCAATGTAAAATGGGTCTTGCCAGGGTTCTAATGAGATAAATGCTAAATGCATCGACCTAGAAGTGGTTGGGGTAGATTCGGACGTTTTCCTCTCTCTTCCCTCTCTCATTCTTCCTATAAATTGTAAAGAGGGGCTTCTTTGGCTCAGAGTTGAAAAGTCGTGTGGTTCATCTTTTCAGCTCTGCCCTCCCTTCTTTTCTTCTCCAGGGTTGAAAATGGAGTTTGAACCTCCTCCCCTGCTCTGTAATGGTGGTTTTGCCTTTTACTATTGAAATGATGTTCTGTGCAAACTTCTGGAGCAACAAAAAACGTGTTTTGTGATGCATCTGTCCATCCTGCTCATTCTTTTGCTTGTTCTCTTCTTACCTCTCTTCATTGCAGGTATTTGTGCATGTTCTAATGTTCATTACAGGTCTGGAGCTGTGTTCATGGAGTTTTGGGACATTTTCTGTGTGAAATTTATCCTTGGGTTCATGATGCATCTGTCCATCCTTCCCATTACTCACCTCTCCTTGTTCCATAGTAGTTTTGATAAATGTTCAACATTTTCCTTCTTTGGTGTATCACCGTTTTATTGTAGTCTCTTTTTTTCCCTTTTCTCTTCTCTCTCTCCCCCTGTCTCCTTGGCATGGTTAGATTAGGTTTAGATTAGCTTTCCTACATTGGAATAGCTTGTGGTAGGTAGTTTAGGAAGTAGGAACTAGCATTCTCCAGAGATTCCTTTCTCATATTTGCAAGTCCCCACACTTGGAGAGAGGATTCAATGTTATGCAATCACACTGGATGCTAGAGTGATCAACCTAGAAATCTGATCAACATCTAGGGGTGCTGTGATTTTGCACTAACAGGCATCTTTAAGAGGAGGTGATGATCAAACCACGTGAGGTTGATTATACTTTGAGATGCATGAAACAAACTGTATGAGGTGGTAAATGAGCTCAAGGGATGAGCACAAGGTAGATAAGAAGTGATGTAACACTAAATTCAACAGTAGAATTGTCGGAGATGCAAGGCATTAAGGAGTTCAGGCTCAGGTTTACCATTAAGTGAAGCTAAACAGTAAGTGTCTGATCCTTAAGTGTGAGTGATAATGTAATGCCCAATACAATTAGGAGCAAATTTTCCACGTTTTCTCTTTTCTAGTTTGGTCACATGTTGATTCTCTTTGAGGACAAGATTGCCAATCTTTAAGGTACACTCATGAATTCGCTTATCATAAGCATGCTTAATGCACTTTTGATAAATTTGCACGTGGTTAAGAGCTGTAAGACGACGCTCGTCAAGAAGCTGTAATTGGGCTAACCACTCTTGGCGGAAGTCATCATTGGCGAGAATATCCTGAAGAGATATTCTCAGAGAAGGGATTTGTATTTCAATAGGCAAGATAGCCTCGGTACCATATACTAGAGAGAATGGTGTGGCATTAGTAGAAGTATGGATGCTGGTACGATAAGCCCAAAGGGTAAAGGGGATGTGATCATGCCAGTTTTTTCCAGAATTGTTAATGACTTTCATGAGAATTTTGATTAAGGTTTTGTTAGAAGATTCAGCTTGTCCATTTTCTTGTGGATAGTAGGGTGACGAGAAGCTAAGTTTGATACAAAAGTTGTCACAAAGGTCTTGTAACAACTTATTTTTGAAAGATTTTCCATTATCTGTTATCAGGCGATGAGGAACACCAAAACGACAGATAATGTGATGATTGATGAACTCAACGATTTTTTATTTTTTGGTTGAAATGAGTGGAATGGACTCCACCCATTTAGTGTAATATTCGGTTGCTCTGATGATCCAATGGTGATGCTGTGAAGAAGGTGGGTGGATCTCACCAATAAGGTCTAAACCCCATTGTGAGAAAGGCCAAAGATCTCGTGTGATCTGTAACGGGTGGCTAGGAGTATGTTGAAGGTTGGCATGTTGTTAACACATAACATAACGCTTAAAATATTTGCAGCAGTCTTTATTGAGAGTAGGCCAATAATATCCTAGGTGAAGGATCCGCTTGGCCATGGCGAGGCCACTAAAGTGCCCGCCAAAAATTCCGTCGTGGATTTGTAGGGTGGTATGAGTGACTTTAGCACCAGTTAGATAGCGAAGGAGGATACCATCGAAGCCACATTTATAGAGGAGTCCCCCCATGATGACATAATGAGAAACACTTTTAAGAAAAGTGCGTTTGCCATTACTAGTAAGGTCAGGTGGGAGAATAGAGGTTGTAAGGTAGTCGTGAAATTGGTGATACCAGGTATCCTAAGAATTAACAGATACATTATTTACCATACAAACATCCGGGACTGAGTAAGATGGGGAAAAGAGTTGTTGGACCAAGACAAATATGTCAGAATCAGTTAGTGAGGTAGGAATTTGTGAGGCCAAGCAAGCCATAGTATCCGTAAATTTATTAGTTGAGAAAGGAATGGTTTGGATAGAATAATGAGTAAATAAGGTCAAAAGTGAATCCACGTAATGTTTGTACTTTTGAAGTTCCTCATTTTTACATTGGTAGATGCCCGTAACTTGATTGACTACCAATTGAGAGTCACCGAAAATGTTAATAGAATTTACACCTAAGTGTAATGCAACCTGGAGACCCAAAACAAGGGCCTCGTATTCTGCTATTTTATTAGTACAAGGGAAATTGAGCCAAAATGAAAGAGGCATAGGTTCAGCATCAAGAGGAATGAGAACAACGCCTGCCCCTCCACTGTGCTGGCATTTAGATCCATCGAAGAAGAGGGTCATTGGATACGACACATCACTAAGTGAAAGAGTTGCGATGAGCTCATCAGGGAAAGTAAAATTGGTAAATTGTTCCCCAGGTAAAGGGGCTTCCGTGAGTTGGTCTGCGATAGTTTGTCCTTTGACTGATTTTTGGTGTACAAACTCAAGGTCGAGGTCGGCAAGTAGCATAAGCCATCGGGTGATGCATTGGTTTGGATGAGGTTTGGCATACATATAATGTATGGGGTCATTGCTGGTGATGAAAAAAGTTTTGTGATTTAGGAGGTAATGTCGGAGTTTGGTGGCCATGAATGATAGGGCTAGGCACAAATTTTCTACATGTGTATACCTAGTCTCGTAATCCACAAAAGTACGGCTTATGTAATAAACGGCTTGTTCTCGATGCTCGGAGTCACAATGTGAGAGCATGGCTCCTACAGCATGGTCGGTGGTAGAAAGGTAAAGGTAGAAAGGGCGATCATCCTGAGGTGGGACAAGCACGGGTGGCTGTAAGAGATAGGATTTAAGAGCCTCAAAGGCTTGGTGACACTCTTTGCTCCATTGAAAGATAATGTCCTTTTTAATGAGATGATGGAAAGGTTGACATCGATCCGAGAGTTGTGAGATGAAATGCCAAATAGATTGGAGTTTTCCCTGCAAACTACGTAATTGTTTGAGGTTAGTGGGTGGGGGCATTTCTAGGATAGCTTTGAATTTTTCCGAATCGACCTCAATGCCATGCAAAGAGATGATAAAACCAAGGAGTTTTCCCGAAAGGACACCAAAGACACATTTCTTTTGTTGAAGATGAACACATTATTGTAACAAGAAATTGAAAATAATGGTTAAAACATCGAGATGTTCACTGTGATGTTTAGATTTGCCAAGAAGATCATCGACATAATCCTTAAGGATAGTGTGCATAATGTCATGAAAAATGTAAGTCATATCCCACTGATAGGTCGCACCAGCATTCTTAAGGCCAAACAACATGACACGATAGTAGAAGGTTCCCCAAGGAGTAATGAAGGCGGTTTTATGTTGATCGGCTGGGGCTACCAAAATTTGATTGTATCCCGAGAAGCCATCCATGAGAGATAGCATCTCATGGCCTGCAGTGAGATCAACAAGTTGATCAATACTAGGTAGGGGGAAGTCATCCTTTGGGCAAGTGAGGTTAAGGTCCCAGAAATCCGTACATATCCGAAGTCCCCCTGTCACTTTAGTGATAGGTACGATGTTAGAAATCCATTGAGGATAGTCAATAGGTAAGATGAAGGAAACAAAAAGGAGTCGTTAAAGCTCTTATTTGACTAAGAGGGCAATGCGTGAATGCATTTTTCTCAGTTTCTATTTAACTAGTTTGGAGTTGGGTTTCAGAGTAATGTTATAGACAGAAATGTTAGGATCAATTTCCTGGCATGTCAGCGTAGGACCAAGCGAAAGCTTGGTTGCGGGCATGGAGGAAGGTAGTGAAGGTAGTTTGTTCTGATGTGTTAAGAGATTGTCTGATATTCACAATGTGAGGATCATCATCTGTGTGGATGTTGATTTCTATATTCGACTCATTCAACATGGTTTGAGTTTCAGATGGTAAGGCATGTTGAATATAAGAGTCGTCTGCGCCAAGGTAAGTGAGGATGGAGTCGTTATCCTGGCACTCAACAACATTAATTAAAGGTGAGTCTTCTTTGATCATGTCTGGATACAGAAGGGGAAGAGAAGATGGGTTTTCATTATCACGTTGATAAGTGAGAGGACCCAGGAAGATAGCATTTACGAAAAAAAAAAGTTAGGAGGGATAGATTCCGGGTCTATCGACTCTGTGGATGAAGATGGAAAAATAGGTGATGATGGTTCAGAAGAGGTAATGTCATTGTCTTCCCAGATACAACTGACACAAGGTTTCTTTGGTGTAAGTTTTTCAGAAAATCCAAGACCACTACGATCTTTGTGTTTGCGTGTAGTCAAGGGAATGATTGTATGTCGGATTTGTTCATAAATACCGAAACCAAAACCTTTCTAAGCACAGTGAGTCAAGAATGTGAGGGCGAAACAACAATTTGTTAGATATTGAAAATCAGATTGGAAGGGAACCACACCAAGGGGAGGTTCAGGGGTAACGGAGGATGCATCGACACCCCCATACGTTAGGTTGGTGTGGTAATTAGGTGGTCCGTAGGAGATCAACTCCCCCACATGACGGTCATAGGTAGGATGCGCATGTAACTATCCGTACTCCTGTGGGGTATGGAAATTGCTAATGTTATATAAGTGATACTCCCCCAGCGTAAGGCATTGAAAAACATCTACCAAGGAATCTGAGGTTAGGATGTTGTTCGCGGGGAAGGAAGTGGTATTTTTGGTGGTGGTTTCATTGGTTGAAGGTGTAGGTGCGGCTAAGGTGGATGGTTGAGGTGTGGACAAAGTAGATGGTTGGGTTGGATGAATGAGTGCCTTGACTGGTACAAGCACATCATTAGGGAAATATAACGTATTACAGGTTTTGAAGGGGGGAGCATCAGCTTTTACAGTGTATGACTTCCCCTCATACTCAAATTTTATGCATCTATGTAAGGTGGAGGGGACGCATCCCATAGCCCAGATCCAAGGGCAGCTTAAAAACATGTTGTATTGAAATTATCCCTCAAGGACATAGAAGAGTTTAGGTAAGGTACGTGGCCCTACACGAATGTTAAGGATCACGGTGCCTAAAGTAGAAGTAATAGCATCATTGAATGAATGCAACATGGTGGGGTTGGCACACATGCAACTAGAAGGGATATTCATTTGTTGGAAGGATTTGGAAGAGATGATGTTTAGGATAATGCCCCTGTCAATCATAACACGACGTACTCGGATGTCTCAGACGTAAGCCAAGATGAAAAGAGTGGGGTCAGGATATTCTGCACCAAAGACAACAATTTCATCTTCAGAGAAATTGACAGCAGTGACTTGCTGTACAGGGACAAAAGTGGTAGATTGTTTGGTGAGAGAAGCAACGTGGTTGGGTGTTAAGATGGAGGTAATGGGAAAGGTTTCGTTAGGTAGGACCTCTATCCCTTGAAGGATTTTAATGAGAGCTTGTCGATGAGATTCAGAGGTTTGAATGAGATCATACAGTGTCATTTTTATAGGTGATTGGTGAAGTTGTTTGATCATGGTATGATGGAAAACTCCATCAGAGACGGGGTAGGTAGGTCCACAAATAATCACTTTAGGTGGTGGTGCGATCGGGATGGCAAACGGAGAAAGAGAGGCCGCAGGTGTGCTTTCTTTAGCTTTCCCATTGTTTTTCTTCCCTCAAGTAACAATACTAATCATGTTGATCTTGTGAACATGAGAGGAGGAAGATGGCAGGCATAAGTCATTGTCTTCAAGAGGTGTGGTTGCAATAATGATAGATCTTGGTGAGGCGGGGACAGGTGGTATATGAGAGGGGATTGAAGATAAAGGTTTCTCCCTTCGTAAGTTGTCTTTCTTAACCTTTCTATCCGAGATAGGTGACTAACAAAGGATGGATTTCAAAGCTTTGCATCCCTCCACATCATGTCCTAGTGTTCAGTGGTAAGCGCAGATTTTAGACTCATCATAACCTATAGGTCAAGGTTTAGATGGATCATAGGGTCTGAGTGGGGATAGGGAAATGGTCGCATTCTCCACCAACATATCAAGGATCTTGGCGTAAGATCCTTTTAGTGGGTCAAAGTCAGAGGAAGATGAGACTATTGATTGGGTGGATTTTGGTAATGGTTGGGTATGGTTGGTTCATACAGGTGGTGGTTTAGATAAGGGGTTTTGATAATTGGATTTAACTAAACGTGGCTTCTTCGTCATAGAAGTCATGTTTAGCTGGTTAGATGATGAGGCCACAGATGACGTGGTGGCAGGAAACAACCACGGGGAAAGAAGAGTGATAGAAAAAAAATTCTTTGATGATGGAGTTTGTTTAGGGTTGGTAGGTGGATAGGATACTTGGGGTGACGGTGTTGATACACCCATGGATCTCTGTATGGGTGCAGAAGGTGCAGGTCATTTTAAAGAAAACGCAGGAGGTATGATGTATTGAGGCAAGGTGGAGGGGTGAGGTCCCAATATAGAAGGTAGGTGTGATGGCAAGGGTTTTAGTTGTGATAGAGGCATGGATTGGACTTGAGGAGATTGGGTCTATCTCCTAGGTGGATGGACGGCTTTATTTTTGGATAAATCTAACCGTTTAGGTGGGTGTGTTAGGCTGGGTATTGGTGAAGTCCCGAGCATAGGGGAAGGTTTGGTTAGGTTAATAGAGGTGGATGAGGTATTCGGTAGAGATGAGGGGGGTGAAGATGAGGACATAGGCATTTTGAGCTTTTGTAAACACCTCGGGTATATGGTAGAGGTGTCTGGATTGGTCATCTGCATTTGAGTAGAGCAGGGTGTACTCAAGCACTCCCATAGGACTCATCTATCTTCTGAGGGATGACAATCTTCACGTGTGAAGAAGAACTTTTGTATGGAAGAGAGCTGGGTTGTGATTCCGGTCCACTGTGGGTGTGATACAGGGGGTAAATGAGGCGCTGTATCAATGGGTGTTAAGAGGTCAAGCGGTCACTAAAAAGATTTAGGTGATGAAGAACTAATAGGTAGGAAGGCATGTTTGAGGGGATCCATCATGATTAAGGAGTTTGGTGATGTTGGTTTGAGAAGTTTCTCTTCTAAGGATGATAGAAACAGTGGTGAGCCTTCTTCTTTTATAACAAGAGTGGTGGAAGGAGATGTTTGGGAAATAGATAAGTTAGATAACATCCGCTCACAATCTTGCAGGGATGTGGTGTAAGAAGGTTCATTTGTGAGAAGAAAACTCTGGGCGGTTAATTCCTTTATAGGTAAAGGAATAGCGGGACTTTCCTCTCATCCTGATGAAGGATAAGGGGGCGAAAGTCCCTGCGTTGGTGAAGAAGCTTGATTTAGAATTTCCTTAATGGAAGTCCTGGGTTAGGAGTCAAAAATCACATGGATCTCATGCACACTCTTCTCCTTGGCTGAGGTATCTTGATTTGTGTTACTGTTAGAAGCATGTTTTGGAAATTGTTTGTTAAATATTTTTAAATTTTGATTAGTGGGGGCATTAGGATTGTCGAGAGTTATATCTCCTGCATCAACCATTTCCTGCACTATGTTTTTCAACATCTTGCAGTTTTCGTGACTGTGTCCCTTCACGTGATGGAAGTTACAGAAGTCATTTTTATTTATACCAAGAAGGAATAGCGCAAGTGGAATCAAACCCGGAGTGAGGTTTAACAGGAGGCAAGGTGATAGCTCCTGCTTTAAGCAATTTGTCTAAGATCACACCATAAGTTTTCTCCCCAGGGAGTATAGTTGATGGGCTTAGATTTATACTTATAGGTGGCTTTCGGCTGGGTATTAGACAGTGCTTGAGATTTGACTATCACAGCGTGTACGGCCCCATTTGATTTTGAAGCAGCCGATGTGTGAGAATTGGTGGTGTTGGGTTTGGTGGTAGAGTCTTGGGTCCAGAAATTTCAGCTTTTGTTGCGTAACTCAATTTCTCTTCCTCTAAGGCTCGAATCTCTAGTTTCTGAGCCATAGTAAAGGCCTCATCAAAGGTGCGAAAAGTTTGAATTTGGAGGGTGGGAGAAATGTTTTTAGCACAGGCCCATGTAAAGAGTTCGATGAGCTTGGCCTGAGGTAAGGTGTAAGTAAGTTGGTTGATGAGGCCCCGCCATCGTCCAACGAAATCTGCAATAGACTCGTCTTCAAATTGTTGGATGGCATAGAGGTCGGTAATGGATAATTTCTTGGCAATATTGATGGAGAAGTGATCTAAGAAAGATTGGGCTAACTGGTTAAAGGAGAATATTGAATGCTGGGTTAAAGCACTATACCACTCTAAGGCAGGTCCTGATAAGGACATGCGAAAGGTACGGAGTAGTAAGGCATCGTCATGAGCAATCAGATAGCAGGCATGTCTGAACGATCGCAAGTGTTGTTGAGGGTCCTCCTTACTATTAAAACGAGTAAATTTTGGTAATTCCCATTGAGGAGGATATGTATGAAGGGGGATAGAAGTGTGAATAGGCTCCCGAAAAACTTTCTCATATGTCAGGGTGTTACAACTTCCTGAAACAGAAGCCTCAAGATTTTGGATCTTGTCCATCATCTGTTTGATTAAATCATTGGTTGGGTTAGATGATGGTGCTGTCGTTGTCAACAGAGGAGGATTGGTCCAAGAGCTGCTACTAGACAATGATGGGATTGAATGTTGATAAGATAATGGTGATGAATGTGTTAGGGCAGCTGAATAAGGGTGTTCTATATAAGAGGTTGAGGCCACCGGATGAATTTGTGGAAATGAAAACGTGGGAGAAACTTGTGAGGGAAAGCTCATGTGTATAGGTGGCAGAGAGCAAGTGATGAAAGAGGTAACCTGCGAGAGAGATGAGGTAGGGGCAGTGGACGGTAGTGATATTTGGGGTCCCAGATTAACCAGAGGAAAACCAATCGGTGCAGTATGAACCACCGAAGCTACTGAGCTGGGAGACGGGGCTAAGGATGAAGATGGTGAGGTGGATTTATTAGGTGGGGAAGGGGCTAAGTGAGTGGCGATACTAATAGGCATACCAACGAGGATCTGATCATTGGGTGCACGGTCAGGGGTATGAGAAAAATAATATTGTACGGTGCTAGGATCAACATCCAAAAATTTGGCAAATTCCTTATCTCCTACAGGGATGTTGGGAAAATTGCTGGTATCCATAGGATTCCCCATAGGATGCGAAGGGGGTGACTCAGGAAAAGGCACGGAACAGGCATGTGAAACCATGGCTGTTGCTTGTTTCCGAGTGATAACAACCATGGAAAAGAGGACACAGTAGGGATTTAATCAATCTGGAATGAAAATAGCAACAAAATTTTGGAATTGATAGGTTGCTAGTGTGTCAAGAACTGTTAAACACAGTAACCGATATTAGTCAAATAACCGATGTCGGTCAAAATGTAACCAGCGTCGGTCAGTTAACCGATGTCGGTAGTATGGGACCCGGTGTCGATCACTGTGAAAGCAAAGAGAGGATGTAAGAATCTACTAGTTTGGGGATAACAATTCTTAATATACCTACCAAACTGTCTTGAAGTGATCACTGAAATAGTGTATGACAGAGGAACAAAACTAAAAACAAGCAAGATGCACAAGAAAATCAATAGACTAACCCTAGGATTAGTTTTAATCACTTTGGGCTTATGCCTTCGACGCCAGATGATGTCAATCCTAAACAAGAGACCCAAGGGAGATGTCAAGTTTGTTTTGGCTCATAAGGCTACCTTAATCGGGTGGAGGAATACCACGGGAAGGGGGGATGTTTGAGCTGTTGTGTTGATTATGATGTGATTTGGTATGTGTTGTGTAGTGAGAGTAATATTAATTTCTCGTGAATACCATGGATATCACCCCCATGTGTATGACCTGTTACTTAATCTAAGTTCACTAGAATTAAAAACAACAAGAAAGAATGTGGTGCACGTGTTTTAAACCCAAATCGAAAATGATATTCGATGAAGCAAAGAAGATGACTTTCACTAAATGCAAAGATATGAAAGCAAGACAAATTCTTTTACCAAAATGACAAAATATTTTGTGAATATTTAGCAGAAACAAACAGCAAGTATGCTCCCTATATGAAAGCAACCAAGAAAGAAAGAAACCTGAAATGGGTCCCACCGGGTGTGCCAAAATGTTTCACACACAGAATTTCATTCCAGAATAGAGTTACTTCTATCCTTTCAATCTCTTGAGAAACAGATAAGGGTTAGGGCTAGAAGGAATACCTATCGAATGTTGGGAAGGTGTGCGCGTACTGTAGAGAGATCAGATCGATTGTGAAGAACTCCTTTTTGTCTGGGAAGGACTACCTGTAAGTAAGAACACAAGACCACTAGATTTTAGTTAGAAAACAAGTGAGGGAACTGCCTTAAGCCTAGGAAATATTAGACTTCCTTTCGAAGGTGGTCAGTTCCCCGTTTAATATGAATTAAAGCAAAATGATAACAAAGAACTACAAGATAATACTTACTGGTTCCTGATGAAGATACAGGTCCAAGGAATGTGGTGGTGACAGTAAGGCTTAGTTGGGATGATCCGGTATTAGAAAGTGAGCTGATGAAGCTATCCTTAGTCTTTTCCAATGCTTGAACGAGGGTGACAGTGATCCAGTTGCTCAATTGCAGTCTTCAGCTCGATGCTCTTCTCTGCAACCTTTTCTACTTGTTTCACTTCTCTTTCTCCTGCCCAAATGAATCTTAGATCCTTTCTTTTTGGTTGGGGGAGGTCATTAATAGGGAACCGATGGCAGTTACGTAACCAGTGGTGGTCGAGTAGGAACCGATGTCGGTTAGGTCAAAGTGGCTATTTTTAGTAAAACAACCATCTTTCCCTCCTTTTCTCCCGAGGGATCAGTTGTGGGCTTGGTCAAGTCATTATTAGGCTCATTTTCGTGCGGGTGAGGGGTAATGAGTCATGGGTGTGGGTCTGGACCAAGTCATAGGTCTTAATTAGGTTGGTTTAGGGTTAGGGCTAGGTCATGGTGAGGTGGCAAGATGAGGTGGTGAGTTTGAAGATGTAGATTTATTAATTATAAGGTAATTAATAAATCATTAGGTGTGTAAGGTTTTAGGTGGTGAGGTAGGGTTAGGTTGCAGGACGAGATACGGGGTAAAGGGCATCATAAGACCCAAATTTGGTGTCTACAAGAGTACATATTCCCTTTGCATATCAATTAAACTATTATAACATACCTAATTAGAACCATCTCTGATACCAAATTAAACAAAATGGAATTGGGATTTATTATTATTCAAATAGAGAGATACATATAGCCATTGATATCTTACAAACCTGTAGTCACGAATAAACAAAAAATCCCTATTCTATACTATTGAGTTTTCAGTACAACTCATGCACACATTCACTCTCACATAAATAGCCAATATAACTACCGATATAGTACTAACATATCTCAAACTATTTCCAACATGATAGATTTCAAGTAGTTGAACTTTTTAATTCTTAATATCAATCTGATTATACTCATCATCATCCAAATAAAGAAGGTGTGGATTCCTTCTAATTAGTTTGGGATGTCCACTATATCCTTGAATGGTGTCGATTGGATAGTTGAAGTTTTGGTACTCTCAAAAGGGAGCACTTGAAATTTTCTTGAGTGTAGGAATTTTTAAGGTGTGTCTCTATTGATTTTTTTAAAAGTTTCATGGGTTTGTGTCACCTTGAATTTTATGAATATATCCTAGGTATAGAAGTGTAATGAACTGACATGTGGATGTGGTAATTATGTGTATATGATGTGTCCATGGTTGACTAAGAAGGGTGTTATAGGATAGAGGAAACTTGAAGTTTATATATTTTAGTGTAATGGTTTGAGGATGTGGGGTAATGGGAAACCAAATGCATCTCGATGTTATTTTTTCTTACCCTTGACACGTACTTTGGGATTATTTGACATTATTAGTTCAATAACCCTATGGGTTTAATGAATTTAAGAGAAGAAACATGTGTGTTGGACCCCTCATCTATGAGATTTGTTTTGATTTGTGCTTGCTAATATTGACAAAAATGAAGAGGGGTGGTCACCGACATAAAACCAGAGTTTTTTTGGGATCATAGATGGGACCAGAAAATGAATCGATAAGGTTTGATTGGTGGTTTTATTGGTTTAAATGGATTTCTCTTTAAATTTTTACAAAATAATCTCATTTGAACCACGTGAAGGAGCCTCTTACCCTAAAGCTAGAGGTTGATGAATATTCATATCAAAGATCAACTTAATAAAAAAATTTGATGTTTAGGGGATGTTCTCATGAGTTAGAGAGAGAATATGAATTGGAAAATTGGAGAGTTCCTTGATTGGATCCTATTCTTCTAAGATAGGCTATAATATGTGACCCAAGTATTCAAGTATTCCATATCCTACACTACAAAGACACACTTTGACCATTTTGTATAAGGATGATGTTGGAGAGTACATAAAATTTAATCCACATGGTATAGAAGGTCATACCCAATTTCGGTGTAGATTAATAGATCATTAAAGAACACCAATACAAAAAAAATTCCAAAAAGGCTTAAATGTGGAATCACTACAAACTCTAAAATATAAAAGGGGAATTTGTGACACCAAAAGAAATAACCAAAAAATCATAATGGATTTCATGTGTTCTAAATGATGTTTAATAATACCCTCTTCTCAAATTATTATTTGATGATCCACTGGTTGGAGATCTATTTATGTAAAGTAAAAAACACCATACATTTTATCTAGCAAATTATCATTCATAGGAATGGGAAAACTTATCTTCAATGGTGAATTTATTGAGTTATATGTAGTTTGGAAACATGCGTAAATTTCTATCCTTCTTTTGCACATTCACCATATGTACTCTAACTATGAAAAATAATACCCGCTTCCAAAATCTCATGTGCCATTTTCTCAATCTTACAATTTTGCACATAAGCATACTTATAAGGTCCAATGTTGGATTGCATGATCATTATTTATTTCTCAAAAAATTAATGCTTTATTTTCTAAAGAAAATTGCAACATATTAAAAAATTCCTTTTTGGTTCGAGTCGTTATTAAGAAAAATAATACAGTAGTTATTGAAGGTCAACTTATCAAGGTAGTAAATCCCTCACTACTGATCGAAATGTTAGATGTGACCCCTTCTATAATAACTCTTAGAGAGTACTATCCGATGGTGCAAGATTAATTTTTATTAGATGATTTTGTTAGGATTAACCATCCCTATATAGTTGAGGAGTTTGTTTCCTAGAAACAATATAAAAATAACTAGATGGAGCTGATCTGAAGAAGAAGGGAAACATTGAAGCAAATCCCCATATCTTAAGGTTGTTGAAGAGGGTAGATCTAGTGTTGAAAAGATATTACTTGGTAAGTGATTGTAATGCTTATCTTATGAAGATGTCCAAATTTAATTAATGGTTACTGAAGAGAGTATATATAATGGAGGGTATGCGGTAGGAACCCTAAAGGAGATTAGATTTGGTACCTTGATCAGAAGAGGTGGTAGGAGTAAAAGACATAAATCCTTGAGAGGAATAGATCCAAAAGCTAAAATTGACATGATTTGAAGAATATTTGAAGATACATCTTATCGAGATTTAAGAAGCATAATTCCTTGAAAATACTATATCAAAGGCCTTAATCAAGATAGTTATATGGTCTTCTCTCTAGGTTTCTCCATGAAAAACCAAGGGGGGAGGTAGGAACCCTCTCATATCCATTCTTGAGGGCACCTTGAATGGCATAAAATCTAATCAGAGGAAATGAAACAATGTCCATCTCCTTATTTAGTAGATATGTTTTTTGAACTTGGGTTGGAGCGACCTAATATCAATTGGTAACCTCCATTAGAATCTCATCCATCATTGGTCCACTGAATATGAAATGAACTCAAACTCAATATCCCACTTATCAATTTAACATGCATCACTCCCTATATTTTATATATTGTATGCCACTCATATTATATAGATAGGGCCTATCGGTAAAATCCAATAAGTCTAAAAATATGGAAACCGATCAAAGGACTGGGTCTAAATGCCACAATCAATAGGATTTAATACCAAATTATATTATTACGATTATTAAAATGTGAGTGAGAAAACTATAGCCATAATTGTTCATGTTGTACATTTATTTGTACTATATATTGTATTATAAAGGATGTTCAAGGAATCCTAGAGGAAGGAACCTTTTGAATGAAGAAATCTTATTGAGGAAGGAATATTCTATATGAATATTCTAAGAGAATAAATATGTATAAAGAGATTTAAAATATTTAACAATATATTGTAAGATCATTTTTCTATGTAAAACATCTAGTAAAGTAAACTAGTCCACGTGTCTATATTTTATGAAAGACAATACAACCATGTGGTTATGTCTCATCATATGATGTTATGAAGAGTGATCTTGTAAGTGGGGTTTTTAAAAAGGATCTAATTTTTTATAGAAGTATTATCACTCAAGAATTTCCACTCAAATATTTCTAATTAAGTGTATCATGTGTGGAGGTGATATTGTGATATCAATCATATGTTGAATGGTCAAAGAATAGGATTTACAAATAGGTGTATGTAGTGAAAATTTAAATCATCCTCAGAACAAGGGATAAATATTTTATGGAGACTCCTTAGTATTATTAAAAATCATCACAATAGTTTTAGTGATGTTTATCACTAGTTTTTAGAGGTCAAAAGATCATGTCAATGAATCTATCTTCATTTGAATCCCCCTTGAGGTATATGGTTATAAGGAAAGATCATCTACATTTAAAACAAGTGAGATCACAAGTGAGAAGGTTTTATTGAGGATCTTCTCTAATGTGTCTAACTTTATATAGATAATGAAGAAAGTAGGAAAGAGGAAGTGTGAATGTTTAATCGTAATAGTTCTACTGATACGTAGAAACTATATAGGCTATAATAAAATGAGATGAAAAGGTCTCATTGAGTCTTGTTAGAGAAGCTACTAAACCTTTGAAATTATAATGGAAAATAGGTATTCAAAAGGAACTGTATGGGTACTAAGTTAAAAGATTTCTTGAAATTAAGAAAACCATAGTGGTTCTTTATTATCTTCTACATGGCCTCCTTAATGATGGTTTTCCTTGAGTTTCCTCTTCTTCAAAAAGGATGACGATGTACTAACATTAGGAAAATGAATATTTTCCCTTTACATAAAGTTTTTTGTGTTCATATGAATAATATAAATTGAATAGGGATATGTAGACACTCTAAAATATTACATTACATATTCTAAACCTTTGAAATCATCATGTAATTACTTCACAATACATTATAAAAAATTTCGACCACTTTTGGTATATTCCACTATATGATGACCTTTAATGACATTTTATGACATCATCCCACAACTTCCCTAAACATTCCCTGATGCTCACACATGATTCTCGAATTTTTAAATGTTTTTTCTATAAACCCTATTACACTCATATCCCATTCCTAGGATTAATTAATTAATCCTATCAATCTTATTATTCATCCCCTATCCCATTACTTAATTTTATTAGCTAATTTCATATTTAAATAATTAAATAAATCCTACATAAATCCATTTCCACCTAACCTCTTATTCAATTTCATTCCACTAATTAATATCTTAAGTTAATTAGAGCAAAAAATCAATTAAGTCTTAAATGTATGAAAGAGGAAAAGTTTAAATTAAATAAAATCATGTATTTAAGTTAACTAAACATATCCCATAAAGCATGGCATTCCAAAATTAAATCAAATCTCCCCAAAGCTAAAATTCACGTCACTTTTTTGGGTGAGTGAAAAAAGACATGGAATTAATATTTTAATGAAAAAGCTAAAAATATTCAAAATACATGCCACCTTTATCAACTCAATGAAGAATCATTCAATCAATATCAAAACAACATTTCAACTCCTTAATCAAATGGGAAACTAAACGAAAGTATCCAATAATTCTTCACTTTACTTCAAAGTATACAAGCTAATCATACAAATAAAGGATTTGGGATTCTCATCCCTCATCTATAAATAAACACTCATTCCTCTCCATTTATCATCTTTACTATTAGGAAAATAATGTAGTGTTCACATTATTAATGTAATTTTCATAAAATGAATATTTACGTCAATAGTTATTATTAATGTTTAGTCGTATATACTGTTATAACCAATAATATATACATAGTTTGTTACACCCCTATTGTTGTAGATAGGTCATTTGTTTCCTATTTTGTAGGAGGTACTTTCCCTACCTCCATAGATATATAATAGCCATTGTATTAGCAGAAATAATATAGTGTGAAGAATATTATTGTGTGATTTATTTTGTGCTCGTACCCTTCATTTGGTACCAAAGAAAGGTTCGATCATGTGAATTATGGCAGTTTTAAGTATTCATGATATTATCACAATTTCCACTCAAGTATTGCTAATGAAGTGTATCCTATGTGGAGGTGATATTGTGATGCAAATCATATGTTGAATGGTTAGATTTACAAATAGGTGTATGTAGTGAAAACTTAAATCAACCTCAGAACAAGGGCTGAAAAAATTATGGAGACTCCTTAGTATTATTAAAAATCATCACAATAGTTTTAGTGATGTTCATCACTAGTTTTTGGAGATAAAAAAAGCATGTCAATGAATCTAGCTACATTTGAAGCCCCCTCGAGGTATGTGGCTATAAGGAACAATCATCTACATTCATAACAAGTGAGATCAAAAATTGGTGAAGAACACAATCATCATCATATGTGGTTTTCTTGAGGATATTCTGTAATGTGTCTAACTTTATATAGAGAATGAAGAAAATAGGAAAGAGGAAGTGTGCATGTTAAATCATAATAGTTCTACTAATACGTAAACAATATATAGGCTGTAATAAAATGACCTGACAAGGTCTCATTGAGTCTTGTTATAAAAGATACTAAACCTTTGAAACTCTAATGGAAAATAGGTATTCAAATAGAAATGTATGGGTACTGAGTTAAAATATTTCTTGAAATTAAGAAAACCATAGTGGTTCTTAATTATCTTCTACATGGCCTCCTTAATGATGGGTTTCCATGAGTTTCCTCTTCTTCAAAAGGATGAAGATGTACTATCATTAGGCAAAGGAATATTTTCCCTTTACATAAATTTTTTTGTGTTCATATGAATAATATAATTTGAATAGGGATATGTAGAAACTCTAAAATATTAAATTACATATTCTAAACCTTTGAAATCATCCTGTAATTACTTCACAATACATTATAACAATTTTTGACCAATTTTTGGTATATTCCACTATATTATGACCTTTAATGACATTTTACGACAATGTACCACAATTTCCCTAAACATTCCTGATGCTCACACATAAGTCTAAAATTTTTAAATATTTTTTCTATAAACCCTATTACACTCATATCCCATTCCTAGGATTAATTAATTAATCCTATCACTCTTATTATTCATCCCCTATCCCATTAGTTAATTTTATTATCTAATTTCATATTTAAATAATTCAATAAATTCTACATATATCCATTTCCACCTCACCTCGTATTCAATTTCATTTAAGTAGTTAAGATCTTAAGTTAATTAGAGAAAAAAAATCAATTGAATATTAAATATATGCAAGAGGAAAATTTTAGATTAAATCAAATCATGTATTTGAGTTAACTAAAAATGTCCCATAAAGCATGGCCTTCTAAAATTAAATCAAATCTCTCTAAATCTAAAAGTGACATCACTTTTTTGGGTGAATAAAAAAAGACATGGAATTAATATTTTAATGTAAAATCTAAAAATATTCAAAATACATGCCACCTTTATACTATCAATGAAGACTCATTCAATCAATCTCAAAACAACAGTTCAACTCCTTAATCAAATGGGAAACTCAAAAAAAGTATCCAATCATTCTTTAGTTCACTTCAAAGTAGACAAGTTAATCATATAAATCAAGGATTTAGGATTCTCATCTGTCATCTATAAATAAGCACTCGTTCCTCTCCATTTATCATCTTTAGTGTTAGGAAAATAATGTAGTGTTCACAGTATTAGTATAATTTTCATAAAATGAATATTTAAGTTAGTAGTTATTATTAATAGTTAGTCGTATATATTGTTATAAACAATAATATATACATAGTTTGTTACACTTGTATTATTATAAACATATCATTTGTTGCCTATTTTTTAGGAGGTACTTTTCCTACCTCCATCGATATATAATAGCCATTGTAATAATGTAAATAATATAGTGTGAAGAATATTATTATGTGATTTATTTTGTGCCTGTACCCTTCATTTAGTACTAGAGCAAGGTTCGATCATGTGCATTATGACAATTTTAAATATTCATGAGTGATGAGAGGTAGTGTCTCTTTGTTATTACCTTTGTAAATACATGTCCATCTTCTGCAGTAGTAAATTGTTATACATATCCTTCCACCATTTAAATTTGAGCGAGCATAAGCATACCTATACACTCATTTCCCTATCTCCACCACACTATTTCCCACTTTCCTGTAGCAAATCTACTGTACCTGTGTGCATTACTTGTAACACCCTGAACTGTTGTTACTTTCTCCTAAGCATACAAGTGTTGATATGTGATTTCTTGTATAAGGATGTCTTCCTCGATTAAGAAATCATGCTTGATATGTATTGTAATTTATTTGCAGATTGCAGATCTTGACTGAGTCAAAATATGATTAGACTCTTTTATCTATTTCATTTTGTATCTGAGTTTAATCTGATCTCGGAATAAATTATAGAGTTATCCATCTATAAGATCTAGTCTTGGATCAGTGGAATTGATCCAAGTATTGCTTTAAATTTGTTCGTGATGAATTAGATCACAGACCTTGAACAGGTTGCAAGGTATGAAAGCATTGATTAAGCTGGTCAGGAGTATGACTCAGGCTGATCTTGTGAAATAAATTGGTTCCCGATATGGAAGTATATCTTGAAGGTCTCGATCGTGGACCAGGTAATAATTCATTTACATACGATTCTGCAGTAGAAGAGGAGCTAACCCTGTTCAAGAAGGTATGATACAGGTCTTTTCTGAGTGTACAGAACGTAGACCTAACTGGAATTATTAATGGTTAGTAACCTAAGACTAAACCTAACCTAGGGGTTAGATTAGTGTTAATCTAACCTAGACCTAGGCTATGTGTTAATGTCCTAAGTTAGTATCTATGTGTAATATGGTTAGAATATGTGTTACCCTAAATTCTAACCTAAGATACTAACCTAACTAATGAGGAGAATGGAAAGGGGCCTATGGAAGGGGGTGCGAACCATGGGCGGCATTTTCTATGACATTTAATGCATGGATAAGGATGAGGGACAGGTCATGGTGGAGGTTTAAGCAGCAGCTAACCTGTTCTAACGTGGCAGGTCGCTAAGTTTGGAAATGAACTTGAGTTTTCGTTGGACTGTCGCCAACTCTGGCGGTCGGTGGAAGTGGAGTCTTAGCGGGAAAGTTGGTTTAATGGCATTCAATATTCTCGGTAGACGAGCTCGGAACTCGCGAGAAGGCATGCAAACGGGAAGTTTGTGGGGTTATTTTGCTTGTCGCAATTTTTGGATTTCTCTCTGCTTGTTTACTGGTTCTTCGCACCAGTCCTCTTTGTGTTGCATGGCAAGTATGAACTTATCCAGCTCTTTTCTCTATCATGGAGGATATATATGTGATGGAGATAGCGAAATTTTGTTAGTCGCTTTAACTTGGAAGAAGAAAAGGAAGTTTGAGCTCTTCTAGTGGTCTGCTTCGGAAATTTGATTAAAAATCCAGGCATGTTAGGCCCTAACCTTTAAATATCTTGCTGTTTTTCAAGTGATTTCATTAGAACAACTCTGTTCAAATGTTATGAGTAAATAGATAATTTTCTATGGAGGTCTTGTTTGATTTTTGGTACTGTATCTCCTCTGGTTCGATTTTTCAATTTCCTCTTGATGGGTGTTTATTAAAAATCGAATTGTGGCTCTATTTCTTGAGTATTCATTCTGGCTTAAATATGTGAGATATTTATTTTTAAATGAGTATGAATGCTCGGCCTGTTCGGCGTGAGCCCATAGAATATACCTGTGTTGGATATAGACCACTGTTATGTTGTTGATTTGTGGTCGCCGTTCTTGTTGTGGGAACTGTATGAAGGATACTGATGGATATCGTATGATGGATCAGTTTTATTGATCCTTTGGAAACTCTGTCGTGGTTTTTGGGTGACAGTGGCTAATGATGCTTTTTGGGTTTCGTCTTGTCTTTAATTTGTTTGGAAATAGGTAACTGTTGTGTTACCGTAGTCTATACGACCCAGTGGAAGTTGTTCTTTCTTGTTATTGTGGTAACGGGATTATTTGTTGACTGTATACATTATTGATATATCTATGATTTATTTGAACGACTCAGTGGAGTCCTTGATCGAGTCGTATATTACTATCCACTGCTGAGAATATAGATTCATCCTTGAGTTTTGTTATTTTTCGTGGAAGCCTTGTAGAGGTAACAGGTCTTTTGTTCACTGCTATTTGTAATGATTAATGGATATAGATTTCCTGGGTATGCATTTGCATTTCTTTGTGTAATCTGTTCGAGAGTTTTTGAAGAGGCTCAGTTGATTTCCTTGCCTTGAAATGGGTATTCGATTTGCTTACACTTGTTTTATTCTGAATGATTGCCATAGTTGGCATAGAAGGATTCATCAACTAATTTCATCTTACGCTGTTGTTGGGTTCAGCGGTTATGGGTATAAACCCGTTAACAGTATACAGTGTGAATATATGGATTTATAATGGTTGTAATCTGCACGACTCTGAGGAGTCAATTGAATGATTTATATTTGTAATTGATCTGTTGTTCAAGTTGAATATATTAAATAGTTGGTGATTGATGAACCTGGGACTTGAAGGAATAACACATACTAAGGCCTCTGTTATTTTCTAGAATTACTTTTGTATTGCATGGATTTTGTTGTACAGATTCTTGGGTGTAATTTTATGTTCATTCCTTGCAATCTTGTGTGAAAAATTGGCAAGACTTAGTCGGGTTTCTTGATTTGAAATCGGGTAAATTAAAAAGTTCTTCCTGAGTTTTATTATGTACACTATTTACTTGTCCAGAGGGAAACATTGGCAATCATTTTTCAATCCACTGTTTGTTCGGGTTTAGAGAATTGTGGAAGTTAACCTGTATCTTCTATTGTCTCAGTTGAAACTTGACTTGATATACTGTTGTTTGATATTGGACATTTTGTCTGAGTAATGGTTTGTATCAAGTAATGTGACTCTATATAAGTGAATCGTGAGTAATTTTTGACCAACTCCGATTTAGCACTGATGTATATACAGGATGATATGTTCCTTTCTGATTTCCTAATAGGATGCGGTAGTGTATATTACGGCATTTGTAAGGTAATATCTGTATGGTCTTATAGAAGCATCAATTGCTTTAATGTAAATAAGTCTGTTGTTGACAGCGATATGCTAGAGGTTCCTGATTTCGAACTTGGTTCGAAAGCCTTACTGTGTTTAAAAGGAACTAGTATTGGGCTTAAGGTTGATATATGGATTGTTGATGTGATATTTGCTGTACAGGAGTTTTGCTGTGTTTCTATTTCTTGATTTAAAACAGTGATCTTTCTTGTGGCTTGTCTTGTCTTGTTCATATACAAACTGGTTGAATGTTTTCATATGTGAAAGCAGTACAGTAATGAACTAATGTGAATGGAAGTATGAATGATTTGGTTCTTTCTCTTCTTTTGCTTAATTGAGGATATCTGTCTAATAGTGGGAATTGTTTTGTAACATATTGGAGGAATCCCGAATTGTTATGATATTTCCCTTTTTGGATGAATGAAACAATCTGACCAATGTTGTGTTTTTGGATTCAATGATTGTTTGTGTACATTCGTTCCTTGATTTCTTTTAATATTTTATGAAATATTAGAAAGTGATTAAGACTATTTTTGTAACAATGTTAGAGTTACATATTTGTAATCATTTTGTATTACAAGGGCATAGTCTGAATATGTTTACTTATGTGGATATCTGATCTCATTTAAACAGGGTGTTTAATGAAAACAATTGATGGATTGCAATTGTTTTAAAAGTTAGTGCTTATCATGCTCAGTTCATTGAACTGACTCATGTTGACTATTTTTGCAGATGGTTGCTGTAAGAGGTAAAAGGCAATGCAGATCTGACAGGCCTGATCAGATTATTTAAATGATTTATAATGAATTACAGCTTGATTTTATAAATGTACTATATGTGAAAAGATGGTTTCTTTTCCGTTGAGCATTGTATCAAGTATGCTGTTGCATAAAATGTAATTGTATAGTTTTGAAAGGAATGAAAATAAGTGTTTGATACTTATGTGTTATATTCTATTTCTGATAGTTGACCTTCTCCGGTCTATATACCAGAGTGGTAACGTTATCTTTGTGTAATATGGATGCTTTTGGTGATTGTCAAAGAAAACTTGCAAGAAAATGAGATTGAATTCTTAAGAGTGTTTAGTAGTTCTAATTTGTTCTAGTGAAAGCAATATTGGATTTAAATAATTGTCTTCCTAGAAGATAGGTTAAAAATGAGCGTAAAGAGAATGCTAAACAAGCTGGATTAAATTACTAATCCCTAGTCCTAAGTATAACAGGACAATATTAAATTGGATTCTTAATCATTTATATCTTTATACTAATAAGTATGATATAAATTCAGTTAAGAGAACTGATATACAATCAAATGGAGTTCAGATGGCAATCTCAAGTAAAGGTTATGAGGTTTTTGTCCAATTCTGTTGCTTTAGAATTAGATGTATTCCTAATGACTCCTTGATGAGAACTTGACCTTAATACCTCTACCATGTAATGGGTTTTATAGAGGAGGGTCATCTTAAGACGAAGAATCCAGGGATCGAGAAAGGCTAACCTTAGGGAAAAGTCTTTAAAGTAATTTAAACTCAAGTGCGTAACGCATGTTATTAAGTAGATCTTTTCGAGGCGGATTTAAAGGTTGACGACACAAGACAACTACAGGGTTGTACCTCCGAGAAGATTAGTATCTTCTCGAAGTTACAACAATGCAGATGACTTATGACGACACCCTTTGCATTGATCGCTAAGATTTACACTTGATTTCACACGAGTTACTCAGGGTCCGATTAAAAACGTGGTCATGTTATAAGGCTGCCTAGGAGATTCGGGGTATCATGACACACTGGTTTCAACTGCAAGGTTGGACCAGTATGTCACCATATCCCTAATCCTCGTGGGCATCCATATAACATTATCACCTTGTTAATCTGCCTCCGAGTGAATCAGTTGTGAAAGGAAGGACTGGCAGTAGTCAGTGTAGGACATTCTATATAACATATGAATGGGGTGAAGGGCGTATTCCAGATTGACGAGTATGCCGTTAAGGAATACAAGACATAAACAGTATGTTTCAAATCTTTGGCCAAAGTATCGCAAGCTGCTGATTGTGTTTGTCCTAATTCACCTAGTCTAAGGGATGAGATGCCGATGAATAATAGTAACAATTATTCAGTTAGATTCCTTAGACAGAGCATTCTGAATCCCAGATTAGGGAAGAGAACCGCAAGAGTAATGTGTTAAATAAAAACACCAACTCTTATTACTCATGATTAGATCGGTAGATTACCGAGTCATGGAATGAATAGATCGGAGGTGCTCCGAGTCATTACAGATGCATATGGTTGTCTGTTATATGAATGGTTAATGATTTGTGAGTTCTAAATTATGTATTTAGAACCAGGATGCAATTATTAAAAAAAAAAAAAATTCACTTGTTCTAAAGTATAAAATGAGGATGTTACATTACTCATACATCATTGTTCACTATTGGAAAATAAAAATCCTTTATTCTCCATAGTGTTGTTGCATTGAATTCGACCTCAACACATTGAGTCTTCTCTATCAGAAACTCCATTCTAGAAACCTTCTCATATTGTTAAGTGATTTCTTGCATTATGTGCCTTACACATGCACTTACATAATTGAAGATGTGTGTTAAAGAGGAATAAATCCACATACACTACTTGTTTTTAGTTCTAAAAATTAAAGATCTATAGACCACCAGAAACAAATTTTCACTCTTGATTCATTGAGTGAAAAAATGAGAAATTAGCTCTCTTGCCATCAAGATCTTGTTCTTGGCTACATATAATGAGATAATGGATTGGCCAATTCAAGGATTCAGTATTGAATACATGTTTTGGTAGATGTTTCCACGTGCACAAGTCATAAATAATTTCATCCAAGTCTCCTCCAGATCCCAGTCTGTGGCTTCAACAAGTACAAGATTTTTGTAGTAGTTTTTCTAATGGGAAAGAGTTAGTTTTTTTATTAGCTAGTAAAGAGGTCAATAACGTGTCACTTTACCATCCAAAAATGTAGTCAAAAGTATTATGTTTTTTAATTATCATCTTCATGTAATGGTAAAAAACATTGAGTCATTTTTTCATCTTGGAGTTATATTCTCGGTCAAAGGAATAAGAGTTAGTTGTTTTAAATGTCTTTTTAAAAGTGATTACTTGGTTATAATAATATAGTATTATGATTTAGTCAAGTTCACAAAGTCAATAATAAGTGTATCATTGGTTAATGTTATATTTCATTTAGGTGATAAGTTGAGTGAAATTATGTTCATATATTAGTTCGGCCAAAACTATAATTATTATTGTGTCATTGTTAAAATATGATATAGTGTTGAGCGGATGAAAGTGGAATACTTAGAAGAAGGAACAAAGAAGGTTCACACAAGAGAATAGGTTGCATTCAAAGGCATGGAAGGATAGGGGAGAATGTGTGCATGGAAGATAAGGGTGGATTCATGACTTAGCCATTTTCACATGTGTGGGCTATTTTTGGAGATAGCGTGTGTAGCACACAAACTGGGTAAAGCCTTCTGCGACATGCATTGACTATTTTTGTAAGAGATGCTACTAAAATCTTTGCATGGGTGTGAGCTAAGAATAGAAATGCTACTACCAGTTAACTAGAAGAGGTCTATTGTTAGCAAAATTACATGTGTGGCTGTGATTGTAAAGGCACTTGGCTATTTTCAGCATGTGACCTATTTTTGGAGTCATGCAAGCGGTTAAGGTAAAGTCTCAACTCTTATAAATATGTAATGATCTACGTAGTATAGAGAGGGTGTGAGAAATAATTACTACAAAGTTATGTTGTCACATCTGATACACATATAAGCTATGGTATTATCTATTGTAATGAGCTTCTGTGTATTTATCATGTTTAATAAAATGGAGTGTATTAGCTGAATCAGAGTATTAATCTTGAGTATAATTGGTTATTGCATGCCTAATTTCATTATGGTTATAATTTAAATATGTTACTCTTTAGATTTATATTTGAACATGCACTCTAGAATGATATAATAATTATGGATTTGAATGCATTAAGTCTCCATCTTGCTAACATCCTGCAATAGCAACCCTAAAGAGGGGCCTGATATCTTTGTGCATTTTGGGTGAGCACTCAGTCTAGGCTGAGTGATGTGCTAGCATGCTTGGGATTTTACTGGTAAATTCTAGGTTGCATCATTGGTTCCATTTACGGGACCTCTTTTTTAGTTGTTTTCATAATGGTTGGTGATGATGACATACCAGGTGACCCTAACAAGTGTTGAGGAGTGGATACATGATCTAGAAGAAGAATACACATGAAGGTTCAACATCAGATTTGAGTTTAATGCACGTGCATGGGTGGAATAGAATCATTATGATAGTTTTTATGAGAGATTCTTTTCCATTTTTCCAGTAGAGTTGTACAAGTGGTTGATTGCTTATGTGTCAAAAAGGAATTGGAGGTATCACACACTTGTTTTGATGCAGGAAGAATTTCAATCCCTTTATGATGCTAATCTGATTTAAACACATACTATGGAAACTTGGTTTCATGGTGTTCTAAATAGTTATATTATGAAGTACTCAATTTCCACTTATTCTTTCCTAGAGGTAGCAGAATTTCAATTTTTACGATATCTCAGGGGAAATTACCTACAAGGCATTCCACTGGCAATCAAAATCTTGATGGTGACCCTAAACTTGGAAAGAAAACCAATGGCTAACTAAAATCCACCATGCATGGGGGAAGGATCAAGTTTGGTGAAAGATGGAAGACCTAGCGGTAGAGAGGTAGAGAGAAGAAAGGTCGCTTAAGTACAATGAGGCATGCAACAGGGAGATAGAGAAGCATCGTGACATTGCAGAGTGGATGGCATTGAGGAGAGATATGTATCGCAAAGGATTCAAAGTTCACATAGAATATGTGGAACTAGAGCATCAGGAACTATCTAATTTAGAAAATCATGACGGGGAAACCCCTTCAGCCTCACATAGAAGTGTAACATAAGTAACGACCTGGGCTACGGGCACACATATGAGTCTACTTGGAAACCTTTCCCTTGCGCTTGGTCTTCTAGTATCTAGTATGAAAAATAGTCAGTAAGTAAATTTAGGTAGTGGCAGAGCAGGAGTGAGTCATATAAAAAACACATCGATGGTGGCACAAATATCTTCATTATTGTTTGGGGGTACCTTTTCAGGTGTATCTTCTACACAAAATTCAGGTGCACAAAATTTTAGACTCTCTTCTGGGAGTAGTAACAACTTGTAGAATATAGGGGTGTAGTTCAGTACTACTATTGGGACATAGGGAAGTATTTCTTCTAGTCTGACTCTGGCTATAGGTTTAGGATCAGGAGGTATAAGTGGTTCTAGTTCTTGTGGATCTGGTGGTTCTGGATGCAAAAGAAACACAAGAGGTTCTAGATCAAGTGGGCAAGGTTTATATCAACCCTAGAATATTTACATGGAGATGTATCCTCATCTTCTAGAGTATAGGGGCATATAAAATGTTGCTAATCATGTGCACATGTTTGAAATACTATGTCATGTAAAAATAATCATGACTTCTGAGTGTAGGGAAAGTCAATTTTCCACTACATTACAAGGGCGTGCACATAGTTGGTACAGAAAGTTTGACCCTGATCAGACTTGCGTAGACTATGCATCTTTAAAAGATGCTTTCCTTAAAGAGGTTCACATCCCTAAATTTGAGCAGAAGAGTATAAGCTTGCTCAAGGATATTAAGTAAGGAACTACTGAGAGTGTCAGAGAGTATGATGTTTGTTTTAAAATGATGTTATCTAAGCTTTCTTATGATATTCATGCAAAGCCAACATGTGTAATGGATTGTTGGAGGTCTGATTACACATTTTAGAAAGGTGTTATCACATAAGACATATAGTGACCCATGGAAAGCATTTGAAGTAGCTTTACAAACTAAGGTAGTTGGAAGTATAGACATTGGGGTGAGCCCAATTTTTAGAAGCACAGATTGCAGCCATGGCAAAGAAGTTAGAGAAGCTATCAGAAAATTTAGCACATGAGATGCGCATGGGGATTTGGTGCATAGATTATGAAGTGGAAGGTCACACAAAGGATATTTCTCCCCATAGATCAGTATGCTCATTGTTGTTGGACTATGAGATATGTCATTTAAGCCATGAATCTAGTTGTTTCCCATTATTACAATGCACAATAAAGAAGAACATATTATGCTACTATAAAATCTGTAGGTCCACGACTCACAACATGAAGGAATACTGGCTGATTGGTTAGATCCATGACGCTATAAGATATTAGTGTAAAACATACAGGAGTGTCAGATAACTCTAAAGGAAAGAACGAGCATGAGGATCAGGATCACAATCAAGCATGTTATGATCAGTAGGAAGGAAATTTTGAAGGAGTTCATGGTAGAGGTTGAGGATACCGTGGTGGATTTAGAGGAGGAGGCCGTGGTGGTGGGATGAGGGGTGAGTTTACTCATGGAAAATTTTATCGATGTGGATCCCCTGACCACTACAGGTGTGAATGTCCTCAAAATGTTACATGTTATTTCTGTGGAAAGAATCATAGTGATGAGGAATGCCTAGAATTATATGAGTATCTTAGTAAGTAACATAAATAAGAAAAAAAGGTGCAGGGATGGCTGGGATACAACGCGCTATGGAAAATCAGTGGATGCCCAAATTGGAACCAGAATCCGAGGCATTACAATTAAAGATCACTACCCGCATTGAATCAGAATGCACCAAAGAAGCATTGTAGTAGAATCGTACCATCACTAAGGAGGAGGTTCTACATGCACGGTACCCCAAATCCTACCCATCAGAAGGAGGTTTATCAGGAAACCACGTAGGTATTCAGAAATATTTAGGGTGAAATACAATATTTAATGGAGCAATCATGGAATATGGAGCAAAAGAAAGCATAAAAAATGGTCCAATTTGATATGGATGACTTTAAAGAAGTGTGTAAGATGTTGTGCCAAGAGAATATCATTCCACTGTTAGGGAATTGGTTAAAGGGGAACACTCCATGTGCAAGTATTAAGACTAGATGGTAGATCCTACATGCTAATCTCCCCCCTCATAGCCTAGATTATGACAAGGAAATCAATCTGAATGTTGTTGTTGATGGGTTGCTTTTGAGTAATATTTTTATTAATACAGGCATGGAAGTCAATGTTCTTACTTTAGATGCATGGGTATAAATGGGGAGACCTTCATTGTAGCCATCTTTGAATGTATTGTTCATGTCAAACTAAACTAAGGACATTCCCATCCGAGTTTTAAAAGATGCATCCATTACCATACAGGAAGCCAATTTCACTGGATATTTTTAGGTTTTAGTGCTAGAAGGGGAAAATAGTTTCCAAGCTCTACTTGGGTGCCCTTGATGCTATAAAAATAATGAAGATCTTTGGTTTAACAAGGGTTATATCAATGTTAAAAAAAAGGAGGAAAGAGTTATTATCCCTTTAACAGATGGAAAATTTACACCCTATGTTGAGCCTTTTAGTGAGGAAGACCTGTAAAGGATTTCTGTACTCGCCATTCAGGACCTAGAGGTACTTGAGCTATCTAAAGAAGGAATCCTTCAGTGGGAAGATGCATAGTCCTATTAGTGATACTACAATTTTTTCTTGTGATGATGGGGCTCATAGTACGTATGAGTTGGTGGGGCGTGAAGTAAAGAGCACATTTGTGTGGGATAATAAACCTCGTTTTATCAGGCGAATAGGTAACAACCTAGTACCTCGTTACACTGGAGAAGGAGATCCTATGGTATTTCTGTGGTGGCCATGGAGAAATAATGGATAGACCATTTGGAGAGATGAGATATGCTAGCATATACCCTACATAAGACAAAACCATGTGGGTGGGTGGTTCACAAGGATAATCTTGTAGGATGGAATGAAATTAGGATTTCTCTTGCTACTAGGTTATTCAAGAGTAACACACCTACTCAAATATGCACTTATCCTGGTAATCAATCTATTCAGCACCACTTTTAGTAGTGTAAGAGACTCTGGATAGAGGGGTAGGAAGCTTTACCACCTTTGATCTAGATGCAATAATTTTATTCTAATTTACAAGGTTTCGCGCATCCTTAGTATGTATATGCAGAGCTCCATATAGAGACTGGAAATTGGTAGGATTTAATTACAAGGATGACCCATACATTTGAATTTTTCTCTACTAAACCTTTGGTAGAAGAGACCTTAAAGGTTATAAAGTGCTTAACTATGGGAGATAGTGCCAAGGTAGAAGAAATCATTTAGGATTTATTTGATGAAGGAAACTCAGGAGCACATTTTGCTAGAGAAATAAAGGACAGATGCAACACTACTTAAGTGCACTTGCTTTGAGAAAGAAAAAGGAAAAATTGTCTACTTAGTGGATGAGGAAGAAGTATAAAATTTGGATTTAGACCATTCAACAGGTAGAGGTGTGAGGTGTTAGAAAGTTCATATAAGACCACACGTGCCTATCATGAACCTATGAAGACAAATAAAGTGAATATTAGATCAGATGCTGAGCCTCAGGAGGCCATAATTGGAGATTATTTCTCTAATTTTGAAGTGGAAAATATCATTGATTTACTATAGAATTATCACTTGAGGATACCATTAAATCAAAGGCATGCATGAATCCTTAGGAGAGATAAAGAGAAAGCTTAAGGAGGGTGTCTTCCCAGTCAGAAAGAGACCCTATAGGATAAACCCCAACTTGCACGAGAAGGTCAAAGAAGAGATTGAAAAAATGTTGAAGTCTAGAATCATCAAGCCCCTGGACAAGTCAGAATGGGTTAGTCTAATGGTGACCAGTATCAAGAAAGATGGTCAGATTAGTATCTATGTGGACTACAGGGAGCTAAAAGATGCATGTGTGACTGATCCCTTTACTACACCATTCACTAAAGAAATACTAGAATGCGTTGTGGGGCATGCAATATATTCATTTAAATATGGATTCTCTAGGTATCATTAGGTTAGGATTACACATGAGGATCAGGAAAAGACTACTTTTACTATTGAAAGGGGTAACTTTTCCTGTAATGTGATGCCCTTTGGTCTGAAAAATGTGCCTATTGTATTTTTGTGCATGGTTGTTCAAGCATTAAAATATTTTATTCACAACTTATTGCAAGTTTATTTAGATGATTGGATGATGTATGGATTTGTTAAAGATCATTATGAAAATATGCGCTTAATTTTTGAAATATGTAGACAGTTGAGTATTTCTTTAAACATAAAAAAAATGTGTATTTTCTACGCCATTTAGAATATTGTTAGGGACACATCATCTGTAAATAAGTTTTGTTGATTGATCCAGCTAAGGTTGTAGTCATTATTGGCTTGAAAGAGCCTACCAATCAAAGTGAGGTGCATGGATTCTTGGGTCACACTGGGTATTATATAAAATTCATAAAGGGGTATGCTAAATTTTTCACACCTTTGGAGGAGTTACAAAAAGGAAAATGGATGTTCTACTAGGGAGAACCACAAAAGTGCGTGTAAGAGACATTAAAGGAGAAATACTACCGCACCTATTATGTGCTTTCCTTAATGGGACTAACCATTTCATGTACATGTGGATGCCTCTAGCATATCCATTCGCACAATGTTGACTCAAACTAGATAAGGTATTATAGATCATCCATATTTGTTTTGCTAGTATAACTTTGAATCCTGCAGAGTAGAATTATACAACTATAGAATGTGAAGCTTTGTCAATGATCTAGCGCTACATAGGTTCAGATAGTACATGCTAGCGACACCATTTCTATTTTTATACAGATCACATGGCATTGAAATATTTGGTGAACAATCCCATTTTACAAGGGCACATAAGTAGATTGGGTACTCTTATTCCAAGAATTTGATTTCATAGTTATGGTAAAACTAGGGAAAAAGTAATTCTGGACCAGATCATATATCCAGAATACAGTCAGGAGAATAATTATAAGAAATTGAAAATACCATGCCCAATGCATAGTTATACAGGTTACAACATGCGCCATTAGAATTAGAGGATATTTCTATATTTCTATATTTCTATATGCACTGCACCCTTTATGTTGATTAGCGATGACCTGTACAAGTTAGGCTAGGATGAAGTATTACACCGTTGTGTACTGGAACATGAGCACATAGATATCATGGAGGAGGATCATGTTGGTATTACAAGTGGGAACTATGCAGATGACACCACTACATGCAAAATTCTACTCGCTATATTATTGTGGGAGATCCTATATAAGATTGTAAGGCATATTATAAGGCTTGTAATCATTGTCAACACCTTAGAAAGCCAGGTTAATGACATGAAATGCCTCTAAGACCTATTACTAGCTCAAAACCATTTAAGAAATGGGCTATAGATTATGTGGGTCCTATTTTACCAGCTGCGTGCAGGACTGTGTCACACTATATCATTACTTGTTTAGATTATTTGATAAGGTGGATAGAAGCAGTGCCTAGAAAGAATTGTACAATGCCTATAACAGCCAGGTTTCTATGGGAAAATATTATTACAAGGTATGGATGCCCTTTGAGTTTGAATAGTGATAGGGGCACACATTTTCTGAATAAGACAATCATAATTTTATTGGATGAATTCATGATTACACACCATAAGACAACACCATATCATCCTTAGGAAAATGGGACTGCTGAGGCTTTCAACAAGATTTTGAGCCAAACATTGACAAAAAAATTTGATGTTCGAAGAAAGGATTGTGATGATAAATTTTCTATATTAATTTGGGTGTATAGAATAACGTACAAGTGGATAAACAAGGCCACACATTTTCAATTCATGTTTGACACAAAATTAGTTCTTCCTATGGTATTTATGTTACCTTCTTTGTGTATTACGCACACTGGAGGTCTAACTGATGAGAAAACATTAGAATAATGGATTGAAAAGATGATTAAGTTGGATGAGCGATGAGTAATAGCACACTGGAGTTAGAAGTAAGAAAAAATCCACGTAAAAAGCATGGCATGATAGGCACATTAGGGACAAGAAGCTTGAGATCAGACAGATGGTGCTTCTCTATGATTCTTAGTTTTTGCACCATCTAGGAAAACTCAAAGTACATTGGTTAGGACCATATATTATCACTCACTTACTTGAAACATGAGCTTGTCAGTTAGAAATGCTTGATGGAATACGGTTACCCAATTACTTTAATGGGAGTAGGTTGAATCCCTACTATAAATAAGTCTTCTTGGTGTTTATAATAAGGTAGTATTACCATTTAGCTTAGGTTTTCAATTATGCATTCCCTTAATGCACTATCTTCTTTGTTGTTATGATTTATCAATTTAGTTTTTTTTTGTAATAAGTGCATTTGTGTGCTAGAAGCTAGTTACCATTTATAGTATTTTTATGTGTAGAGGACTGTACATACCATTTTTGTGGGGTGGTTGTTGAGAAATGGGTACACATAAAGAAACAAACTACTACAGGTTTTATTCAAATTTTGAAGAGTAGATGAAAATAATATTACTTCCAAATGAGGACCATGGATGGAGATAAATGAAGGAACAGTATAACACATGGTAAGAAACTATTGTAGAGACTACCAGGAGAAGGAGCGGTGAGGAGGTACTCAGGTGCATGAAAGCACACTAAAGAGAAGCTTGTAGATAGAAGGTAAGAAGGTGCCCTGAAGGGTTATGACTGAGGTGCAAAGATGTACCATGCAGAAAAATGTGAAAAGGGTCAATTAATGAGGAATGTTGGTAGGTGAAGGAGTAATAAATGCACCAAATTTTTGAAAATATATATAAAGATGCGATACGAATTCATTCTTACCATTGTAAATTAAAAAATTGAAAGATATAGGTGCGACCAAGATGAGCGAAGAGTGTTGAGGTACGAAGAGTGTGAAACTAGACATAAGGAGCAGATTTGTGTGCCAGAGAAGATTATGTTCCTGTTGGTGAAGGGTTTGAGAGAAGCAAGGCATTTGAAAGAGATAGGGCATGTAATTTCACTAGGTCATGCAGATTCGAGCTAGAGTTTGAGGTTGCACATTGCAGAAGCTAGAAAATGAGCATTTAAGGAAAAAATATTGTGATTTACATATGGCACCAAAGAAAGCACCTACCGTTGGAGAAAAAGGGAAGAAGAAGGTGGAAGAGGAGGTTGAAATTGCTCCTGAGAGTAATTTTTTAGAAATACAATACCTAAAAGGTGTAATAGTGGGACAAGAATGGACCTCTCACATCCGCAAATGCAAGATCAATGACTACAACCACCGCACATCAGAGAACAAAAAGGAATTGGATGCACTATTGAATACAAAGACAAACAAGTGTATAGCTAAGGATATGTCATTGTATGATGATGCGGGAGAGAATATGCTAAAATAGATTGGAGTTTATCATTTATACGAGCTCAGATACTATGACAAGGACAAACCTTTGTACCAGTGGCTGATGAGCAGGGTATATGAAAAATTCTTCTATTTCTCCAGACGTAGGGTAAGGATTACATCCAATCTAATTTATACTATAACAGGACTGAGAGGCATAGGAGTGGACCTAAACAGTGAATTAATAGATAAAACAACCATCTTGGATATGTAGAAGGAGTTATAATACAAAAAGGTCAGTGTGGAATGGATATAGATAAACTGAAGAAGTGTCTAGTGGTACATGGAACTGCACATTTGGTCACCAAATTAAATGATCAAGAAATATGGTCCTAGGTGAGCACAATGTGGCTACACATTGTAAGGAAAATGTCACATGGAACAATATACAACATAACATGCTACATTGTGGACACAATCATAGAGGAAATGCACATAGGTGAGAAAATTATTTTCAGCATTGTCCTATTTTCCTTAGTATTTTTGGAGATCGGAGTGCCTGATGGGGCAAAGAACAAGATTTCAGAGTACCCCATGTAGAATATATCCATGGTTGAAAGATTTGAGAAATACTTATGTGAAGGGTCAATGAGTGGGCTATTCAAGTAGAGGATAAAGGTGTGGTATGATAGGCTCTGTGTGGTGTTTAAAGAGGAGTGGTGGATCCCCAAGGATTTACCTTCGGTGGTGTGAAAGGTAGTCTAGTTCGTAGTGTATCAGCACTTTTGCATTACATAGTTTGTAATGAAGGATAGTACTTGGAGCCCTTGGTGTAAGTTTCCATATGCCTTCACAGCCCATTACTTCCAAGAAGTGGTCCATCGGTTAAACAATGTGCAACACCTAAACTTTATTGTAGAAAAGGTAGACTGCAACTACTACATGTTACGTAAGACCTATGTGTATCCAGGGAAGACTGCCTACATAGAGAAGCTAATTTCAGACGTGATAAGCATGAAGCCCATGATTTTTTTGATTGGAGATAGTCAAGCCATGCTTATCTACCTTCATCTCAAGCCCAAGTTGGAGGGAAACAAATATGTGGAGAACGAGTTCACGCTTCCAGGGCCACCTAAGGGAAAGCATACAGTGGAGAGTGTGCTAGCTCTAAAGCCCAATGAAATTATAGAAGTAGATGATGAGGAGGAAGAGGATGAAGATACTGGTGGCTTGGTGCTTAGGGGAAAAGGGTAGCCCTTGGATAAGGTAGAATCTAAGCACGCAAGTACTCCACCCCAGACACAAGAAGAAGGGGATAAAGAAGTGGAGATAGGAGAAAACCCTAAGGAACTCTACTTTAATAGGGTTTTCATGTGAACAAGGACTAAAGGTGATACTCCCCAATCAGTATGGAGATCACCGCGACTCTCCCCATAGAAGGAGATAACTGAAAAGAAGGAAAAAAAGATATTGGATAAGGAAGTCTGAGGAGAGCACGCCCGAATCTCCTACACCACTAGAGGATGTAGAAGAGCCAAAGGATAAAGAAATGAAAGATGGATATGTGAATAATGAATGAGAAGGAGTAAAGTAAGGAGAGACAGAGAAAGAAATATGGTGGTACATGGAACTGCACATCTACTCACCAAATTAAATGATCAAGAAATATGGTTCCAGTTGAACACAATGTGGCTACACATTGTAAGGAAAATGTCATAGGGAATAATATACAACATAGCATGCTACATTGTGGACACAATCATCAAGGAAATACACACAGGTGAGAAAATTAGTTTCAACATTGTCTTATTTTCCTTGGTATTTTTGGAGATCGGAGTTCCTGATGGGCCGAAGAACAAGATTTCGGAGTACCCCATGTGGAATATATCCATGGTGAAAAGATTTGAGAAATACTTATGTGTAGGGTCAAGGAGTGGGCTATTCAAGGAGAGGATGAAGATGTGGTATAACAGGATCTGTGTAGTGTTTCAAGAGGAGTGGTGCATCCCCAAGGATTTACCTTCAGTGGTGGGAAAGGCAGTCCAGTTCACAGTGTACCAACACTTTTTCATCGCACATTTTGCAATGAAGGATGGTACTTAGAGGCCTTGGTGTAAGTTTCCATATGCCTTCACAGCCCCTTACTTCCAGGAAGTGGTCCATTAGTTAAAAAATGTGCGACACCTAAACTTTATTGTAGATAAGGTAGATTACGACTACTACACATTGCGTAAGACCTATGTGTATCTAGGGAAGACTTCCTACATAGAGAGGCTGATTTTAGATGTGATAAGCATGAAGCCAGTAATTTTTGTGATTGGAGATATTTAGGCCACACTTATCTACCTTAAGCTCAAGCCCAAGTTGGAGGGAAACAAATATGTGGAGAACGAGTTCGCACTTCTAGGGCCGCCTAAGGGAAAGCATATAATGGAGAGTGTGCTAGCTATAAAGCCCAAATAAATTATAGAATTATATGAGGAGGAGGAAGAGTATGAAGATAGTGGTGGCTTGGTGCTTAGGGGACAAAGGCAGCCCTTGGAAAAGGTAGAATTTGAGCGCGCGAGTACTCCACCCTAGACACAAGAAGAAGAGGATGAAGAAGTGGAGATAGGAGAAGACCTTGAGGAAATCCACTTTAAGAGGGTGTTCATGTGAACAAGGACTGAAGCTTCTACTCCCCAATTGGTATGGAGATCACTGCGAATCTCCCCACAGAAGGAGAAAAATGAAGTTGGATAAGGAGGTATAAGATTCTGAGGAGAGCGTGCCTGAATCTCCTACACCACCAGAGGATGTAGAAGAGCCAAAGGATGAAGAAATGAAATATGGATATGTGAATAATGAAGGATAAGGAGTAAATTAAGGAGAGATAGAATAGGATACTACTCAAAACATTGAAGATCCTACTCCAAATCTTGGTGCACCAGTTCCTAAGGGGCCAAGAAGTAAAAGGACAAGTGGATAGTTTGCTATTCCATCTTTGGGCTATGCTAAGGACAAAGATAAAATTATCCACACCTATTTTCAGAGCACGGTGAACCCAAAGGAGTTATATGGATGGGATCTGATTGATGAGGACATGGTCACCATGTGCACACGAAAGCAACTATCTTTTTCTATGAACACACACATGGACGAGCAAGACTTCGACGTATGTGAAGAATCTTGTGTGTCAAGAAGGTTAAAGAAGGAACCTCAGGCAATACATATAACCATGAAACCCACTTTTATGTATTATGATAAGGTAAGTAATTCCTTGGTAAAGGTATCTATAGAGGTGGTGAGGAGGAACATATAAAAATCAGCTACTATAAAGGCACTGAGAGAAGATATCAAGGCCAAGGATGCAAAGATCACGTGATTAAAACAATAAAATAACCTAGAGCATAAAAAGGATGGGATTATTATTGGTATGGTAGAGGAGATTAGGGATCAAGTCCTCCAAGAAAGACCCTACTTAGAGCCCAAGGTACCCAAAAATTTCCCTTCGACTATGTACTATTTTTGTACTTTGGTTGATATGGTGCTTGAAGAGGGACCAGTTAGGATGCCAGTGTAAAAATACCCTTAATAGGAGGTAGAGAGGGCAAAGGCATCAGTGATTAGAAATATTTCATCATACGAGGGGTTGCTTAAAACTCTTTGGGAGGAGATGAAGAAAGTGGATCAATCATTGAATATCTGTACATCTCCGGAAGCAATCATCAAAATAAGGATAATGAAGTTCTAAAATCTATGAAGGATGAGACATTGGGGTGTGCGGAGAGACTGGAAGTGGTAAAGAAAAAGTGTGAGGCCCTTACAGTAGATTACGAGCACCATAAGAACAGGTTGGACAAATTGGGAAAAATCATAGCGCAAAATATGGATCTGCTGGAAGGGATAATGTCTGCAATGGCTTACATTATGTTAGTAGTACAAAATGAGAAGGGAGAAATTACACTAGATGATTTAGAGTTGATTGCAGTGAATATCTCAGAAAAGGTAGAGGCCACACTGAGTGAGTGGTAGACATTAGAGGAATAAATAAAGGAATAATATCCAAAACTCATTCTTTAAGTTGAAGAAGAGGGTGATGTAGAGTAAATACTTATTATCTGTATAGAATTTCTTTCACATTGGTTCCATTAAATTATTATTTATTATTCAAGGAGTAGCCATTACCGGGGTAGAAATGTAGTTTAGTGTGGGGTAATGTTGAGCACATGAAAGTGGAATACTTATTAGAAGGAATGCATAAGGTTAACACGAGAGAACATGACACATTAAAAGGCACAGAAGGATAGGGGAGAACGCACACGCGTAAGATAAAGGAAGATTCAAAGATTATCTATTTTCACATGAGCGGACTATTTTTGGAGATAGCATGTGGAGCACACAAACTAGGTAAAGACTTGTGCGACACGCATAGGCTATTTTTGGAGTACCGGCTACTAAGCACTTTGCATGGGTGTAAGCTAAGAGTAGAACTGATATTACCAGTTAACTAGAAGAGGTATATTGTTAAAACACTTGCATGTGTGGCTGTGATTGTAAAGATGCATGGATATTTTTAGCATGTGACCTATTTTTAGAGTTATGCAAGTCATGAAGGGAAATTTCCCACCCTTATAAATATGTAATGATCTGCATAGTATAGAGAGGGTGTGAGAACTAATTACTGTAAAGTTATGCTGTTAGATCTGATGCATGCATAAGCTATGGTATTATCTAGTGGAATGAGCTTCTGTGTATTTATTATGTTTAATAAAATGGAGTGTATTAGCTGAATCAGAGTATTAATCTTGAGTATAATTGGTTCTTGCATGCCTGATTTCATTATGGTTATAATTTAAATCTGTTACTCTTTAGATTTATATTTGAACATGCACTCTAGAATGATATAATAATTATGGATTTGAATGCATTAAGTCTCCATCATGCTAACATTATGCAACAACAACCCTAAAGAGGGGTATGGTACCTTTGTACTCTTTGGGTGAGCACTCAGTCAAGGCTGAGTGATGTGCCAGTGTGCCTGGGATTTTACTTGTAAATTCTTGGCTACATCATATGGTGATTATAAGTCATTTTGTATATTGAGTTGTCTTGTCAAAAAATTCAAATAGTTGAGTTTTTAAAAGAGTTTACTCATTTTAAAAGTTTGAAAAAATTAAAGAAATTTTTTTCCTCATAGATGCATTTTGGTGAAATCCAACGTCTGAGATGTAATTGAGCTCTATGATTAAATCCAGCTAAGTTAGCAAATTCAAACTAGAGGATGGAGGAAAATGCAGGTTTGAGGTCAATCAACAACCTCACATTAGTCACCAATGACGGAGCTGTATAGATGGTTTGGTGGCATTTTTTTTCAATTGTGTGTGGTTCAGTATGCTTCTATTCTTAGTGTTCCTGTTATGCTGTGTTCTAAATAAACCCCTTTTTAGAATTTGGGAAGGATTCATGTTTTCAGAGACTCACTATTGGGGAGTAGGAGAAGATTTTTAGGTAGAATGAAGGGATGTTTATATAGTTATTTCCAATTTTGTGGATCTTGGAGATCCAAAATTTGGGTACCCAGGGAGGAAAGGAAAGTCCAACAGGAACCCAAAGAGGAAGGGAACATTCTTGCATACTTCTTCTCAACACTACACCTTTACGAGGGTAAAGAGAAAATCTATGGAGTTTATATGTGGTCTAAGTAGTTCTTTCAGGAGGTGGTTCAACTTCTTTGAAATATGGTTCTTCACCATTTCACATTAAGGGGGTGAAGATTAGATATTAATAATGTTCACACTAAGGGGGTGAACGTTAGGAAAATAATGTAGTGTTCACATTGCTAATATAATTGTTATAAAATGAATATTTATGTCAATATTATTCATTAATGGTTATTTGTATATATTATTATAACTAGCATTATATACATAGTTTGTTACACCCGTATTGTTATAAACAAGTCATTTGTTCCCTATTTTTTAGGAGGTAGGTTTTCTACCTTCATGGATATATAATAGCCATTATATTAGAAGAAATAATATAGTGTTAAGAATATTATTATGTGATTTATTTTTTTCTCATATCCTTCATTTAGAAGCTTCAAAATTTTCATCATTATTGTGTAGAATTGTCATTCAATTCTACACATTATTACCCTATCTAATTGATCACGAATCAACAATCAAATATGTCAGTTAATAAATTTATTCATGACTAAAAAATACTTCCATTTGGAACATATTTGGAGCATCCACAAAAAAAATGATCAAGAGATTTAACAACCTTGGTGCTTCATTCCAAGCTTATACAATCTCATCTGGGGTTGAAAGGAGATACTATGAAGGACCATGTTTGCACTTTTGTGTTACTTTTTCTATTATGTAGTATTTCTTTGTATACATTTATAGCATTCCTGATGGGACAAACCATCATAATTTTCATTTATTCATCATTTTTTTAAAAATTAACCTTGTCTTTGTGTTTTTCTTGTTGTTTAGGAATCACTGACCAATTTTCATGGAGTAAATTAGGAGTGGCTTCAAAAAATCTTTCACTTTGGAAATGATTTGATTTTTTTGTGCATCTATAGGTGACTTACGTCTTCATTCCCCTCTCTATGCTATCGTTGGACATAAATTACATCTCTGTTCATATACTTTCGTCGACGTGGCCAAAGGTGCATTTCCATTATCATTTATGTGTTAACATTTCCCATTTAGTTTTTCTTTATTTTGTAAATTTTCACTACTATTATCTTATTTATGCTACCATTTCTTTCATTACTATGTTCCTATTTGTGTTACCTTGAAAAAGGGAATCTATATTTGTGTCACCTATACTTGTGTTTGCATTCATCTTCGTATGCTAGCATTTCCTTTGTTGTGTTAGCATCATGTTTCAGGGGTGTTTTTGTTAATTTCAAATGTGTTTCCCTTATTGAAAAGTGTTTTTACGTTAATTTCATATGGGCTAGTGTTCTGTTGTCAATTTTAATTTCTTCTGTTAATTTTTCAACATTTTCATTCACATTCCTTTGTTATTTTTTGTGTATTTCTAAATTTGATATGCAATTTTAAAAATGAAATAACTTCTTAAATTTTTTTCATATCCTTTCATTTTTATTTGTATCAAACATCGCATATGATCTTCTCTCACACTCTCGAGAAATTTTGAGAATCCTAAATAAAAATGATCTAATGTTGTTATTTCATTATAACATTGTATTTGTAATAGAACTAATAATATTTCTTATACAAGACTACTTCGCTTAAGAGGATCTTCATCTTCTCGAAATCAAGCAACAAACTACTAAGACTTTACATGAAGGTTTCCTTGGTCAAATATAATTAAAATTTTCTAAATAAAATATACAAAACATTTACATTTTAGATTCGGGTAAGGGTAAATACCTGTCAACAAAATTATTGGAAGAACATAGGCATAAGCCTTAAAACTCATTAGGAGGAGAACTGTCGACATTAAAATTTTCCTCCTTAATTTATATTTTATTATGTATGTATTAGGAATAGGATGTTGTTAAGTATGATTAGTAGTGGCATCTAATAGAAGATAACGGTGCCATCAGTACAGTGACACCAATAAAATAGAGTACGGTAACAGTCAAAGTACAATAGGAATGTTGTGGTAGAAAGTAAATATTTGTCATAAGTGGTCCGGTAATGTTAAAATGTCAAATTTGGGGTAAGTAGAGAAGTAGGGTCTACATGATTAGGAATTAGAAATATTATATTTCTAGTAAGGACAAAGAGTGATGTCATACATATTTTGTGTATTTTATTTGTGAAAAAAGTCTAAAAAGGTGGAACCCATGTGAGATGATAAGGTTTATCTTATCTTAGAAGATAAGCCTACATGTAAAGGAAAGAGTTTAGGCATGGAATATGATTGGCTAGAAGATATTTCCTATCCTATCTTAGAGATAGGGTGGATAAGCCTAAATTCCTATAAATAAAAGAGGCCACCCCCCCCTCATTTAGATATAGAAGGAAGTAGTGAGAAATATTGTATGAGTAAGTGTGTTAAAGAAGACATTAAGAGTTGTAATTGTGAAGTTTCTCCCATAGTTATTGTTGGACAGGAAAGTGAAGTTAATAACACTTGAAGAACCTCATGGGTGAGATTGTAACAATTTCATGTTGATATTATAATTTACATTTATATTTTAGATTTTTCATCATTCCTTCATATCATAGTCTATGGTATTCTTTGTGTTATATTTTGTTGTTGTGTTTCTAGATTACATCCACCAAACTAAAAGTTGTGCATTAGTAAATAATCATAGCACGAGGAGTTTTCTGGTGGATAATTATCATATAGTTGCCAGATTGGTGTTGACGTTTTGGTTCCGTCGCCGGGACCATTCCTCGTTGGTGGATTTTTTGGAGAGATATTCCCAATTAGTTAGAAAATCATTTAGAGGGTAACCTTATTTTTACTATGCATAGTAGTTTACCATCGTAAAGTCACTTTTTACCGTGAATAGTATTTACCACAATAACTTCACTTTTTACCATGAATAGTATTTACCACAGTAACTTCACTTTTTAGCATGAATAGTGTTTACCCACAGTAAAGTCAGTTTTTACCACAATAAGTCAAGTTTTACCATAGTTTACCGTGGTCATTCCTATTTTACTGTAGAAAGGTGTAAAGTCACTTTCTGTTATAGTGATTCCAATTATTTGTGCACATAAGTCTTGTTGATTGTACTTGTGGATTGTTATTTCACTCTGGTTACTTTTAAAAATGGGGAAGATTCCTATTTTTTCAGCCCAATCTAATGAAGATCCTTCCTCTTTCATTCAAGATTTTAAACGATCTTGTATTTCTAATGGCCTCATAAGAAGGTAACAATGGACTGAATTTTTTCATACCTTTTTGGATGGTTCAGCCCTTAGGTGGTTTGAAACACTAGGTGATAATGTGAAAAACTCATGGGATTTATTAACTGAAAGTTTTCTTGAAGAATTTGGTGAACAACAGAAATATATAGATCTCATGATCGATATCACAAAGCTATCCCAAGGAGAGAAGGAGAAAGATAAGGGATTATCATGCTCGTGTTCTAGAGCTAAGGAGGAAGCTCGATGCCCATATCCAGAAGGAAGGATTAGCGGATGGGTTGATGAATGGTGTGGATAATCTCCTCTGTAAGCACTTCATTCTTGGGATGAAGCCAGAGATCAAACAACGAGTGAAGTATGACCACCCAACTACCATTGAACAAGCAAAGGAGATTGTCAAGAAGGTAAGAAGAAAGCATGGAAGAAGAGCCCAAAGAAATTGTTGCTAAGGTAGAGCCTACACCAACACCTTTGGTCCAGAATCCACAACCACTCTCGGTGAGCACAAATATTTTCCCTAGTACATCTACTGAGTATGAAGATCTGCTCAAGAAGATGGGTCAGTTAACTATTAATCTTCTTCAAGGAAAGGAATTTAGTTCTCAGGGAGGAGATAGAGGTCCAAAAAGAAATATAACTGAAGTTGTATGTTATGGTTGTCATAAAAAGGGTCATTATAAGTATAATTGTCCAAATAGAGCTTCTACATCTGGTACAAGAGATAATGAAAAAGGAAAAGCACTTGTGAATTCTTTTGATGTAGTAGATAGGAGCATAAATAATGAAGCAGATGTGTTTGTAACAAAAAGAAAGAAAGAAAAAGATAACCAAGATGGAAATGATCCTAAGAAGATGAAAGGAGAAACTAGTAAGAAACATAGGAGAAGAAAGTTGGGTGTGCATGGATTTTCTAATTTCACAGGGACAAGGACCATACTCCATCTTAGAAGATCTATCCAAAAGGCCTGCAAATATTACATATGGTCAACTTCTGGCTATGTTCTTCTGAGAAGAGGCGGGAGCTGCGAAGTGGACTCAATGCTCGATGAAGTAAGGAGGTTGAGGTACATGTTTTGGAGGTAGAGGCGGATCCCTACGCTCCACAAGCTGAGGTATTATGTAATGGTATTTCAATTCATGATGTCTTAGTTGATGGAGGTGTTGCAATTAATGTAATGACCGAGTCTGTAATGAATATGTTGGGTTTAAAAATTGATTGCCCCTTAACACTTATGTTAAGGTCATTAAATAAGGGAAAAAACTAAACCAGAAGGTGTTGTTTCAAATGTGGCAATATCTGTTATGGGTGTTGTATGTGTGGTAGACTTTCAGGTGATGAAAAATGGTACTGTTATGTACCCAATGTTGTTGGGAAGGCCATGGCTAAGGAGAGTTCATGCAAGAAACTACTGGAATGAAGGCTTCATGAAACTTGGATGTGGTAGAGAGAGGGTGAAGATAAACGTGATCCCTCAGCATCATAAGACAGAACCTGTGGATTCAAGTGATGAAACTAATGATTGGACATCCTCTGATTACTCTAGTACCAGTGAAGTGGACACAGAAGATGAAGAAAGTGAGGTTGATGTTTCGGTCATGGATATCCTTCCAGTCACACCGACTCATGAACCCATAAGATTATCTGAAGAAGAAATTGTTGATCGTCTCCAACAAATAAAGATTGGTGATGCTGTGATGGAGAGTGAGAAGGAATCCTACCTCCATCTCTTTCGAAGGTACATACACCTATTCACTTTTGATTACAAGGAACTCCGTCAAGTAAGTTGGGTAGAACATTCTATTGAGCTGGTAGATGGTGCTAAGCCCATAAAGTAAATGCCATATAGAATGAATCCTAATTTTTCCAAGACTGTAAAAGAAGAAATAGATAAGTTGCTTGATGGAGGATTCATATTTGCTGTGGAGAATTTAGAATGGGTTTCTCCCATTGTGATCTCAATAAAAAATAATGGGAAACTACGCATTTGTGTTGATTATAAGAAGCTCAACAAGGCAACAAAGAAGGATCATTACCCTCTTCCATTCTCAGATCAGATCTTGGATGAAGTAGCTGGCCAGGAGTGCTATAGTTTTGCTGATGGATATAGCGGATACAACCAAGTTCGTATAGCAAAGAAAGATTAGCTAAAGACCATGTTCACCACTCCTTGGGGAATGTTTTCTTATAGAGTTATGCCTTTTGGGTTGTGTAATGCTCCTACAACGTTCCAGCGCTTGATGAATAGGGTGTTTGAACCCTACATTAGAAACTTCATCAGAGTATTTCTGGATGATTTTTACATCTATGGGAGCAAGATGGACCACCTGCACCAGATGGAGACAACATTTCAAAGGTTAGATGAAGCACAAGCCTCACTAAACCCTAGAAAGTGTGTCTTTGGATGTTCTAAAGGTGTTTTGTTAGGGCATGTTATATCCAGAGATGGTATTGGTACTGATCTTGATAAAGTTTCAAAAATCAAAGAGTTACTCATTTCCTATGAATAGAAGTAAGTTGAGATCATTTTTAGGCCATGTGGGTTACTATAGAAGGTTCATCAAGAATTTCTCAAAGATTACACAGCCACTAACCCAGTTCTTGAAGAAGGATGTTACTTATGAACCAGGAAATAAGGCGCATGAAGCTTTTGAACAACTGAAGGAAGCTTTGGTGTCTTCACCTATTTTAAAGAATCCAGATTGGAGAAAGCCATTCATTGTGTATATTGATGCCTCAGATGCAGCACTAGGAAGTACTCTGAGCCAAAAGGATGAAAATGGGAATGATCATCCAGTTTACTTTGGGAGCAGACAAATGAGCAGTGCTGAGGTAAATTATACTGTAACTGAAAAAGAGGCTCTAGCTATCATTTTTGTTGTAAAGAAGTTTAGAAATTACTTGCTAGGGCAGAAATTTATAGTTGTAATAGATCATCAGGCTCTAAAATATATTGTAAATAAGCCTAACCCATCAGGGAGGATAGAAAGATGGATAATTTTGCTACAAGAATTTGAATTTGATATTATAGATAGGCAAGGAAAGAAGCATGTCAATGCAGATGCACTCTCTCGAGCCTATGATGGTTTAGGTTCATCTTGTGATGATAATGATTTCCCAGATGCGACATTGTTATCCCTTGACACGATCCCTAGTGAATACATAGATATTTGGAATTATTTGAATGAATTCAAGTTTCCTGATGGTGCCAATGCAAAGACTAAGAGGAAGATTACTCAAGCCACTCATCCATATTCTATTCTGCATGGAGTATTATTTCAAATAGGAACTGATGGACAGTACAAGAGGGAAGTTGGACGTGATCAAGGGAAGGAGCTGATAGAAGAATTCCACAATGGTACATGTGGAGGAAACTTCTCTAGACAACTTACAACAAGAAGGATCTTAGATGCAGGTTATCACTAGCCCACTCTTTTTAGAGATTGTTATAATTATTGTAAGACATGTGATATTTGTCAAACACATGGTAACCGTAAGACTTCATCAACTCCATTATGCCCTATTCTTCCACTTGGTCCCTTTGAAAAGTGGGGAATAGATATTGTAGGTCCACTTCTAACTACCCCATGCCAAAAATAAGTATATTGTAGTTGCCACAAATTATTTAACCAAGTGGGTTGAAGCTAGGCCATTGAAAACAACTTCCATGGATGAAGTGGCAAGGTTCATATATGAACGCATTGTCACCAGATTTGGTTGCCCATTAGAAATTGTAATAGATCAAGGAAGCCACTTCATTAATGAGGTGGTAGAAGCCCTATTCAACAAGTTTTTCTATTAAGCACAGGAAGGAAACAACATACAAGCCAAGCACAAATGGACAGGTGGAACGAACAAATTTTGTGTTGTGTCAAATTCTAGCAAAAGATGTAGCCTTATAGGTACATAAGTGGGATAAAAAGATTCATGCAGAATTGTGGGAAGTATAGGACAACATCAAAGTCAGCAACATGATACTCCCCATTTCAGTTGATTTATGGCATTGATCCAGTTCTTCCTATTGAGTTTGATATTCCCACTGTGAGAGTTATGAAAAATGAAAGGATGGATGAAAGTGATTCAGTAAAAGAAATGTTGGTGCATCTTCATTTGCTAGAGGAAATGAGGGAAACAATGAAGGATACAAGCTATAAGAAGAAAATGAAGCAGAAGGAATACTTTGATCAAAAGATTCATTGGTCTCCATTTCATGTGAATGACTTGGTTCTAGTATATGATTCCAGATAAAAAAAGAAGGCAGAGAAAATTCCTTCCTAAACTGGATGGGGCCCTACAAAATAGTAGTTGTGCATGAAAATGGTACATATCGACTGGAGGAATTGGATGGCACTCCCATTACGAAATGGGTCAACCATGACAAGTTAAAGATTTTCCAAGCACCAGAATAGTCTACTCCGAGGACGGAGTAGAAGCTAGGAAGGGGGAAAATGTCGACATTAAAATTTTCCTCCGTAATTTCTATTTTATTATGTATGTATTAGGAATAGGATGTTGTTAAGTATGATTAGTAGTGGCGTCTAATAGAAGATAACGGTGCCGTCAGTACGGTGCCGCTAATAAAGTAGAGTACGGTAACAGTCAAAGTACAATAGGAATGTTGTGGTAAAAAGTAAATATTTGTCGTAAGTGGTCCAGTAATGTTAAAATGTCAAAGTTGGGGTAAGTAGAGAAGTAGGGTCTACATGATTAGGAATTAGAAATATTATATTTGTAATAAGGACAAAGAGTGATGTCATAAATATTTTGTGTATTTTATTTGTGGAAAAGTCTAAAAAGGTGGAACCCATGTGAGATGATAAGGTTTATCTTATCTTAGAAGATAAGCCTACATGTAAAGGCAAGAGTTTAGGCATGAGAATATGATTGGCCGGAAGAGATTTCCTATCCTATCTTAGAGATAGGGTGGATAAGCCTGAATTCCTATAAATAAAGAGGCCACCCCCCCTCATTTAGCATAGAAGGAAGTAGTGAGAAATATTGTATGAGTAAGTGTGTAAAAGAAGCCATTAAGAGGTGTAATTGTGAAGTTTCTCCCATAGTTATTGTTGGAAGGCAAGTGAAGTTACATAACACTTGAAGAACCTCATGGGTGAGATTGTAACAATTTCATGTTGATATTATAATTTACACTTATATTTCAGATTTGTCATCATTCCTTCGTATCATAGTCTATGGTATTCTTGTGTTATGCTTGCTATTGTGTTTCCAGAGTCACATCCACCAAACTAAAAGCTGTGCATTATTAAATAATCATAGCACGAGGAGTTCCCGGTGGAGAATTATCATAGTGCTGGATTGGTGATGACAGAACAACATGAACTCCAAAGTATCTGGTACATTGAGAAGACCTATCACATCCCTCCTATGTGGATTTAAAAAATTAAGTTCTTATTTAATCATGAGGATTAAAATGAAATTCTTAAATTGGATAATTATTTGTTATGATCATTTTCAAATGTGGAAATTACCATGTTTGTTATCATTATGTTGAATTTTATTGATTTGGACTAACTACCTTCTTAGTGACATGAGGTGCATGCAGAAGAATGTAAACCCTCATTCAAATGGTGAAATAGGACATCATCAGAGAGAGGTTTTCAGATCAAGGTATTGAACATAAAAAATGATGGTAATATAAGAACTGAAACACACCACGGGATTGGGTAACATCTAGTTTACTTGTGTGATGTGTGAATTCTTTATGTTTTTCTTTTCCTTTATCTATTCAGTTGATATTGATCGACAATGAGTGGATTATGTGAATGTGCTAAACACCACTATCATAACCCAACCATCATACATCACTATTAATTTTATGTTGTGAGTGAAGTTTTAATCCTTTTATAAGTAGTTTATTAGACTTATGGATATAAGTTGGAAAATGTAACAAGATAAATGGATCATGTTTGTGTGTTATATTCACTTGTGGGTGGATGATGATTTATTGGCATTATATAATATTTGCTATGAATCTTGATATATTTATTTTTATCATGGAATGGTCTATGTATAATTTGACCATGACATGGATGTTGAAATTGTTAGAGCTCGAATACTCTTGACCATTTTCTTTGAGTAATGCCCCCAATGTTTGCATGCCCAATTGTTATAATTAAGGTTTGTAAACATAGAAAGATATTTCTACAAACTTGGTAGGTGGTTTGGGATAAGTTTCAAAGACCATTAAGAAGGTAGTTCTTATGGAGGAGAGGAGGGGTGTCCATGTGTCTCACTGGTGCACTTTTGAAATGGTATGGTGAGTCAGCCCCCCCCTAGTTGTGAGCATCCACCACGTGGCTTATGTGCAGCAAGGCTATCCAAAAATGTTGAGATGTCAAAGAAGGGGGGGATGTAGATGTTTCCACATGTCACCCAATTATAATTTGGGAAGAGGAAAGACCCACAGAAGGAAGGAAATCCCTACAAGGAAATAAGGAAGCCCTCAAAGGTGATGTTCAGAGATGCACAACTCAAGGATAGTATTGTGAACCATTGAAAGTTTGGGAGTGATTTATTTTCTTTGCTAATATCAGTGCTAAGTTAAAAAATCCATGATGGTGAAACAAAAATAAATTACATATTAAAAAATGAAAATTTAAAAGTGACATCAGTTGACAGTAGCCTCGGCTGAAATTAAAAATAGGGATTCTATAGGGGCCCCAGCCCATGGAAAAAAGGGTCCGATTACATGATTCAAAAAAAAGGCATGAAAGATGAGCACAATGACTCAGATACCCTTCACTCCTTCGTAGGTCCCACCCAGTGAAGGCAATTTGTTCAGCAACTTGTTCTTCCTTAGCGAGAATTAATCAGAGCCCTGTGTTGTCTGGATAAACATGATTGACCCTAATAAATCTTACGACATCCCCATATCCATTAATGACTTGAGAGTCATTGTTGGTTCTTTCATGATCTTCTCCAACTCAATATTCTTTTGGTAAGAAGACGCCTATGCTATAACATCCAGGACACTTTTTAATAATTCCCTCTCCCCCTTCCCCTTATGAAGGGTAGAATTGTTCTGAGTAGATTGAGAAGGGATGGCTAGAATGGTTGAAAGAAAAAGGACTACATCACAGTGGCCAGAAGGAATAAGGTACTTTGAGCTAGTTTCATCTTTCCATCTCGTTGAAAAGGATAGGTTCTCTCTAGGGGAAGGAATCGACTGAGGCCCTGAGAGGCCATGCCATGAGGAGAGATCATAACGCCCTAAAAAAGTGGATGACTGAACTACAAACCTACCCCTATTGTCTCGAGTAGAGGATATTTATGCTCTTGAATGATGATCAAATAAGGAAAACTCCTCTTCTCCATCTAAGATAATAATTGCGGTGTTGAGAGCTTGATTTTCCCCTCCTCTTCCCTAAAGATGGAATTGGAATTGAACCTAGTTTTGAGGATGAAGGTCATGTTTATTCCTTTCTCCAGGGAGGAAATCATCCACTCTAATTCATCCACCTTGTTAGAAATGGCAGGCACAATGTCAATGGAGGTTTTTTTATATAACACGTAAGATTCCTTTAGAATCTGCTTTAATACAAATTCTTCATCACACAAGAATGGAAATTGAAATTCATTTTTCACATACACTTGGGGCCTCCTTTCAATAAAAAATTTCTTAAGGATTTTGGGATTCTTCAAATGTTCCCATTAAAAGAGATGAAAAGACATAGATTAAAAATCTGTACAATAGGATATATCCTAATTATCCTTGTAAGAAGTGTGATCCAAACTTACTGATGATTCAAGGGCCCTCTGGTGTCTCCTGCACATTCTATGTCAAACAAGGCCCTAATGAAAGCCTCATCAAGACCACTCAGGTCAAAAATCTGATTCAAATCTTCTAACGATATTTCCTTCAAACCATTTTCCACAGGAACTATCACCATATAATTGATAGAAGATTGCATGAAAAATGCCCTCACCTACAAGATAAGAAAAATAATACATCTTGGTGATGGGATAAAATTGGGTTTTATGGTAGAAGCATCATGGATTGACTGAATTGAAGGATATCATCTACGTATAATAAAGGAAGATATTTTTCAGCTCATACGAGAAGAATTTAATGGTTGAAGTGAATCTGGGATGATCATAGTTTGTGAATTAGTTCGATTTGATAGGACCCACATTGTATGGTTAAACCTAGTGGATGCGAAGAGAGGATGCATAATAATTAGGATGTATTTTCAGGTACTAAATAACAGGGGTGTTTGTCACTTCAGGTCACCTCAAAGTTCTCGAAGGATATCAACAATAACTATCAAATCACTAGGTGTGAGGAATTATAAAAACAATTGTCGCAAGCAATGACAAGAATATTTTAATCATATAGGATAAGATCAAAATGAATAAGTCCCATACTCTTTGCACCTAGCAAGGAAAACTAAAATATTTTTCAAACATATCCTTGATATACTTGGCATTTTGAGAAAGACAGATGTATTTTGGAATATCCACTTTTTGGGAGGGAACCCAAAAAAAAAAGGGGATGGAATAGTATAAAGGCAAAGAGGATACTCTTGCATAAGGGGGGGTTAAAATTTTTCTAAGAATTATTTTCTAAGAAAGAGAAAAGACTAAGAAAATCCATCTTTCCAAGAGATTTTTATGAGAAACTTGTTAATTTCTAGAGCCTTCAAAATGAATCATGTCAATATGGTTACAAGTGTACAACCATTAACAAGAATTGATATTGTAAATGAAACTTTCCCTTTCTAATGAATTTGATGAGCCCTGATTTAATCATGTTAATCATGATTATTGTTGAATCCATTTTAAATTTTATGTGTTTCAAAATAGTTATTCATGTTCATGTCACAATATTATATTAGGAATTCCTCTGAATCACATAAGATCTTATCCTTGTGGTGGTATTGTTATATTTGCAATTGTGCAGTGAGAAGAGCTTTCATTTCATTGTATAATAAACAATTTAAATTATCTTTACTTTCATGTTGATACTAACTACTTGTTAGTCTATGAGTGTATCTTAGGCATGATGGATCAAGAATATATGATGTTTAGTTCAGTCTTTAACATGAGATTTTATGTTAAATTCTCAAAGAATGTGTGATATCATGCATATTTGGGCTTTCATGGGCACAAAATTTCTTGTCAAAGGTTCATCATTGACTATTTGAAGTATTTTTATCATCTTTGCTTGGCAGATTTCCCAACCTTTGTTAAAATTCCCCAGGTATCTAGTATAATCAACTTTATCCTACTTAATTCCCCACCAAAACCCATTTATAAATGATAAATCCTACATAAAATACCCATGTTTTCACTATTTTTCCATAAATGCAGAGGATATATGTTGAATTTACCCACCCTTCGCCTAAAACATGCAAGAACAACTGGGTCTTATTGTTGTCTTTAGTAACCTAAACCTTGTTTGGAAGACATCTCTATTCTCTAGAAGTGACAATTCATAAGATTTTGATTATGTTGCATTGACCATGTATTCTTAAGGTTTCCTTTCATATATCATAGAGAGAGAGTTATGTATAATCGATCCATTCATATCTGTCCAAAATATACGTTAAAAAATGGGTCTTCTCACCCTAGTTGAAGGCACAACCAAAATTAGTAAGGGTAGGTCAAACCCTTTACATGGTGCTACCCAAATTTTTTGAGCTCAAGTGACAAAGAGTCAGCTACATCCTTCCCCGACTACAAAGAGACTCAAAATATGATTTATCTGTCTCTAAGCATTTTGCTCATCCTGTTGATGTTGCTTGTCCTCAAAGGGAGAACCAATTTGGGTACCAAAAATGATATGGTGTCGTAGCCAGGGACTATTTGTGCATATACATACACATATTGATCTTTGGTAATAATTTGTACATGTTTAGATGAAAATTCATTGTTTAAACATCATCCCTTATTAAGCATTGTGAAGATTGGGCAAGATTAGAAGTTCATTGTGTAATATTTCTTGATTTTGGAAAATGTTGTACTAAATTTCTATTGATAGTGATAAATATTGACAAAGGATGATCATATCTATTGATATTTTTAGAAATTGAGTATTGATAGACACTTGACAAGTTACTTATAGTGCTTTAGAACATATAAGGTGAAAACCCTTGGTGGAGACTTCGTATTGGTTTGAATTTTTAGGTAAATACAAGTGTCTTAATATTTGTCAAGTGATATTTGTTGTTAATATTTATAAATATGGAAGGAAGAAGGTATATCTTTAACAAAGATCATACTTGAAGATTTTTTCTAGAGCTCGGGAAAACAGATCCAAAAAGGAGACTTGTCTAGAAAGTGTTGGAGAATCAAGAGTTGAGAGAGAAGGTAGTTTTACTTATGGAAAGTGATCAACATATAGTTGAAGATTATCATACGTCGTCAAATATTTTAGAATCAAATATTCCTCGGGTGAACCTTAATACTCCAATTGGTGAGGGGTCATCATTGGTGTCTAGAATAAGTGTCCCTCATTTCTTTCCTTTATCACTCAAAAATGATAACACCTTTTATAAGGATGAGTTTTTGGGGGATATTTGTTGTGAAGATCATACGTGTGTACTTCAAAGGCCCTTGTTCCTATACCATTTTAATCCACCTATAGGATCACTTCCTCAAAATAACATGGTCCAGCCTCCACCTAGACCTCCTTTTGTCATCAACACGTTTGGGCTAATAAATTTTAGGGGCATGGTTGGGTATCCTAATGTTATACTGTAAGATTGAGAAATAGATTACCTAAACTTCAAGGAAATAATGCCATCACTGGTGACCAACATTTGAGACTCTTTGTCAATATGATGGAGGAATTCAAAATTTAATATGAAGATGTGTATATAAAGCTATTCATTCACACTATAGAATAAGATGCGTGTGATTGGTACAAATATTTTCCAGATAACTTAGTGGATTCATGGAATGAGATGAAGAATTCTTTCATATTACAATATGGGGATAAAAAAGATGCAAGGTTCCTCTTGTCTAATTTTGAGAATATAAAGAAGAATCTCGATGAACTTGTTCACAATTTCAATACCAGATTCAATAATACTTTAAACAGACTACCCATAATTTTGAGGCCTAGTGATGAGTCATGCCTAATTAAGTATACTAATGCCTTTGAAAATAAATCTTCCTATTGTTTGAGAGATAATAACCTTGGAACATTGAGGCAAGATTTCATAATGGATTCATAAATTGATAATAATATTAAAGCGGTTGGGAAATCCCCTAAAAGGGAGGGTGTCAAATTTATTAATCTTGATAGACCTTAGTCAAACAAGGTGTTGGATCTAGAGGAAGTTGTGAAGACTATGGCTGGAGTAGTTACAAAAATATCTTATAAGATGGCCAAAGTAGAAAAGGGAATAGAACAAAGTTCTCAAGGTAAAAAAAAACCTCAAGGCCAAGATAGATTTGGAAATTATCCTAGAGGTGATTACAAATTTTATGAAAGAGGAAATGGGACCATGGGATTAGGAAATAAACAACCATAACCTAGAGAAAATATATTGGTCCCTGATCCCTTGACTGCTAGGGTTGCCACAATAGAAGAGGCCCATTATTGATTAGTGTGACAAGTGTTTTCTGCCATATTACCCTTGTGATCTAAGTAAGGAGGTTGAATAAACAAATGATGATGAATCTTATGATGATGTATGTATGATGGAATGCCCCAAAAATTTACAACAAGGATTCACTTCAACTGAATTGATAAGTTATAGAACAGTTGAAAATTTCTAGGATTGCATCCATCAGGTATTACCTCTTCCTCCTAATGATCATGTTGAAATTGATATGGTAAAAGAAATTGATTTGCCTAATCATGACTTTGAATATTTAAGGGCTTTAATGATTAAGAAATACAATGTGGAAATTCCTTCTGAATAAGATATACAACTTTTGATAAATGCAGTGGTCACTCAGGAAAAGGAATATAATACCAGAAGTAGAATTGTCAAAGGGGGAGGGCCACAAGCCAAGAGAAAAACTCCACTTCTCGCTAATATCATAAAATAACCCCAGAAAAGGGATACACTTAAAAAAATCCTAGTCACTCCAAGTAAAACTTGTACCCCCACTCATGCCCAAATTGTAAAGACTCTGATACCACCAAAAGCATCCATAAATATCCCTCCCAACACAGTCCTACCCAAATATGTTCCTTATGATATAACCTAGATTTTGAGTCAGATTAAAGCTATCGGGCCTATTGTTGAACTGCTCAGGATCCTTTAGCATAGAAAAAAGTCATTTGAATATTTGGGATTTAAAGAGGAAGTGATAACCCAAGGAAAGGATGTGAATAGCGTGGGTGTTCCCCTTGTCATTGTAGAACTGGAAGTACCAAGAGAACTGGAAGAATTAGGGGAATCACCTAAGGTATATTTGGGTACTTCTCTTGTTGAGTCTCAACTTGATCTTGATACTTTTTATACTAATTTAATCATCAAATATAGGCTAGTGCACAACTGTATGTTTGATTCAGGCGCCTCATGCAACGTGATGCCACTTGAGGTAATGAATGAACTTAATATCAAAGTGACAACAAATTTTGGAAAGTGCACTACTATGGATTCAAGATAAGTGTTGGTGATCAGATATGTTAAAGGATTGATAGTGTAATTGGAAGCTTACCCAAGAAAGTGCTTAACCATGAATGTAGTTATTATGGATTTCCCAGCCAAATGGGGAATGTTGTTGTCAAGAAAATGGGTTGCTAGTGTGGGAGGAAGTATACAGATGGATATGTCATATGAAAACATACTAGTAGAAGGGATTTGTGTGATATTTTATGGTGAGAAACAGATGTTACATTTTATTGAAGACCCTAACAATTCTTCTTATGAATTATTATATACAAATGTAGATGTTGATAATTTTGTGGGCTATGTAGATTTTAAAGAACATGGTATTAAAAAATGTAAATGTCTTGAGAAATTTGGTTGCCCTTGGATTTTTATGTTTGATGGGGATTATTCTAAATTTGGGAATGGTGTTGGTGTTTTCCTAATATCTCTAAATCAGGTTGAATTCAATTTTTCTTTTAAACTCAAATTTGAGTGTACTATTAATATTTCAGAATATGAAGCACTGCTTTTGGGTTTAAGGATTGCTTGAAGGTATGGTATTATGGACATTATTGTTAAAAGAGATTCAGAATTGGTATTCAATCAAGTTAGGAAATTGTATGTAACCAAAAACCAAAGAATGAAGCAATATAAGCATGTATTTGGGTATTTTATTGAAATGTTTGATTCTTTCAACATAATATAACATGCCCGAAAATAGAATACTATAGCAGAAAGATTGGAAGTATTGGGATCTAGATTTGAAAATTGTACAATATCTCCTTACTGTGAGTATTATATAGAAGTGTTGACAAGACCATCTGTCCCTGATAATCTCAAACATTGGAAAATTTTCAAAGATGATGCCTAGATTCAGAGGTTTCTACAAAATAAAGGAGAATTTACAAACCAAAATGTGGATTGGGAACTAATGATTTCTATGTGTGATGTTAAGGAGAATCTTTTTGGCCAAGAGGTTATTCAATTGAAAACAAATACAATTCCAAGGGGGTTAGTTGCTTTGGAATCAAATTTTGACAGTGCTGATAAGATTGTTCACAAACACATGCATGTCTTGAGAGATGTAGAGCAATACAACTTAGGGACTAGTGATAAACCTAGAAAATATGGTTGGGAAGTAACTTGAGTAGAGAATAAAAGTAGTCATATATCCATTTGTTAAAAATATATTAGGATTGCTTAGCATGGTGGTATTCAGAATTAAAGGTGTATAGAGAGGATCTTTTCCAAAATGAAATACCTTTAGAACCTAAGGCTAAGCCATTCAGGAAAAAAATAGGCCAATTAATCCTCTCTTATCCATAAAGATGTAATAATAACTCAAAAAACTTAGGGAAGGAGATATTATACAACCTATGAGGTATTCTTCTTTGGTGGAAAATCTAGGATCAATCAGAAAAAAGAATGGAGACATAAGAATCTATGTAGATTTTAGAAATTTGAATAAGGCATCACTAAAAGATAATTATATGTTTCCTAGCATGGATAATATGTTGCAACTAATCACTGGGTACGAAATATTGTCTACGTTAGATGGATTCTTGGGATATAACCAAGTGGTTGTGAAGTAATGAGAATGAATCAAAACTACTTTCACCACTCCCTGGGGTACTTATGTGTACGTGAGAATGTCATTTGGTCTGATGAATGTTGATGCCACTTTTCAAAGAGATATGGACGTGGCATTCACTAGGTATATAAGTGATTTTATAGCTATATACTAGTATGATGTGATATTATTTTCTATAAAAAGGGATGATCACCTGTAACATTTGGAGAATATGTTGTTAAGATGCAGAGAATATGGTATTTCATTGAACCCTAAAGAGTGCCACTTTGGGCTTAAAAAATCAAAGTTGTTATGACATATTATAACTAATGAAGGGGTCATGATTGACCCTGAAAGAGTGGAAGCTATTGGAAAAGTTCATATTCCCAAAATAATAAGGGAATTCAATTCTTCTTTGGATAGATAAACTTCATCAGGAGATTCATTTCTAATTTTGCTTAAATGACTATCCCCATCACAAGTATGCTGAAAAAGGATCATATTATCAAATGGGAAGAGGAATCTATATAATATTTTACTAGAATAAAGGAAGAATTGAAGAATTCTCCTATTTTGGTAGCTCTAGATTACAAAAAGGATTTTCAAATGTTTTATTTTGCCTCGAAAAGCACCATTTCATCTGTAATTTTGTAGAAAGATGAGGAAGGAAGTGAAATGCCAATTGCTTTCTTTAGTAAAGCATTACAAGGAGATGATTTGAAATACACTATTATGAAAAAGTAGGATTTTTCCTTTGTTAAAGAAATAAAATCTTTCAGGTCGTAAATTCTAAGCTCAAGGATTATAAATTATCTTCCCCATATAATGGTCAAGGACATTTTATCAGAGATGGAAGTTTCCAAAAAAATATGTCGATGGGTGAACAAATTACAAGAGTATGATATGGATGTTCAGACTACCATATTAGTTAGATTTCTGGGTTTAGAAAAGCTAATGGATTAAAGCAACTTACAGGTGATGGAAGTAAATGAGGTTGAAGAAAGAAATGTGGAGGTACATGAGAAGTTGATCAATTCTATATGGTATAAAAACATCATATTCTACCTCAAAAATTTGGAATGTCAAGGGCATTTGGATAAAAACTAAAGAAGGAAACTCAAGTTGGCCTCCCAAAAATATATCATCACTGATTATGGGTTAGCATGGAAAAATATTGAAGGGTTTCTACTCAGATGTGTAACGGAGGATGAAGCACTCGAGTTGGTTTCATAATTTCATGGAGGAGTGTTTGGGGGGCATTTTTCTGGAATGGTTACTGCCCACAAAATTTTGAGGATAGGCTACTAGTGGCCCACATTTTTCAAAGATACAACCTTGTTGGTAAGAAAATGTGAAAGTTGTCAGAGTTTTTTAGGGAAAATGAAGGCTTCTGCTGCTCTCCCTCTGCAACCAGTATCAATTGAGGCCCCTTTCAAGTAGTGGGACATGGATTTTATAGCTGAAATATCATAACCTTCCAGTTCATGCCACAGATGGATATTGGTGGCTACTGATTATTTCTCCAAGTGGTTTGAAGCTATCCCCACCAAGAAGGTGACTCATCGAATTCTTATTGATTTTGTCTTAAATCATATAATTTGTAGGTTTGGTGTGTCTGTGAAGATATTTTTTGACAATGTCATGAGTTTTCGATCCAAATCATTAGTCACTATGTGTGAAGAATATGGTATCAACTTCACATATGCATCTAATTATAACTCATAGGGAAATGGACAGGTTGGATCCAACAACAAAAATTTGTTGAAGATAATAAGACAGACATTGGAGGTAAATAAATTAAGATGGGGTAAGCACTTAAAGGTTGTTGTTTAGGCATATAGGATCACTATTAAACTATCCACTTGAAAAATCCCCTTTGAATTAGTCTATGGAGCTCAAGCCCTTCTTCCCCTACACATTCAGTTATCTTCCTACCAGTTTATTCAGTAACTGGAAGATCAAGAAGTCAACCTTTATGATGCAAGATTAAATCAGATTGTTGAGTTGGATGAAGAAAGAATAGATTCCCACCAGAGACATTTGAAGTTTAGGGAAAATATCAAGAAGTTATTTGACAAAAAGGTGACTCCCAAAATCTTCAATATCAAAGATCTCATATTGTTATGGGATAGTAGACATGAGGATAAGGGAAAACATGGAAAGTTCAATGCATTATGGATGGTCCCTTATTTGATTGATATCAAGATTGGGGAACATACTTTATTCTTGAAATATTTGGATGGAGAGTTTCTCGAGTTGAATTTTAATGGTAGGAACCTAAAACATTTTATTGATTAACTCTCAGGATAAGGTATGACCCAAATTGTACAGTGTATATTTTTCCTTCTTTATTTTTTCATTTTTGTGTGTGTTTTGGTTTCTATTTTGGCCCCTAGTTTTTTTTGACCAGTTACTTTGGTTCCTTGGTTTGTTTTTGGAGGATGGTTTTTATCACTTGACCTAGTGTGTATGATAATTGACTCCGTAACCCAATGGATTTTTGGAACCTAGTCTACATTTAACAGTTCTTTTAGCACCCACAAGGGGTACCCATCCTTGAGTTAGAGCTAATGTTACAACTCAAATACTCTCTCCCCTTTTCTTTGAGTAATTCCCATAATGTTCACATGACCAATTGTTTTAATTAAGGATTGTAAAGGAAGAAAGGGATTTCTATAAAATTGGTAGGGGGTCGGGGAAAATTTTTGAAGACCATTAAGGAGGTAGTTCCTTCGGAGGATAGGAGGGGTGTCCATGTGTCTCGTTGGTGCAATTTTGAAAGGGTATAGTGAGTTGGCCCCTCCCCCTAGTTGCAAGCGTCCAACACATGGCTTATGCATAGCAAGGATTTCCCAACAAGTTGAGAAGTCAAAAAAGAGGGGATGCAGATGTTTCCACGTGTCACCCAAGCATAACTCAAGAGGAGGAAAGACCTAAAAAAGGAAGGAAATCCCCGCAAGGCAAGAAGGAAACCCTAAAATTTGATGTTTAGAGCCATGTAACTCAAGGATAGTATTATGAACCATTGAAAGTGCATGAGTGATTTATTTCCATTGCTAATATCAGTGCTAAGTTAAAAATTCCATGATGGTGAAACAAAAAGAAATTACATGTTAAAAAATGATAATTTCAAAGTGACATCAGTTTACAGTAGCCTCAAGTGTAATTGAAAATTCTATAGGGCCCCTAGCCCATGGAAAAAAGGATCTGATTACATGATTTAAAACAAAGGCATGAATGATGAGCATAATGACTCAGAGAAACTTCAATCCTTCGTAGGTCCTGCCTAGTGGAGGTAGTTTGTTCAACAACTTATTCTTACTCTGCAAGAATTAATCAGATCCATGTGTTGTTTGGATAAACACCATTGACCCTGCTAAATCCCGTAACATCCCCATATCCATTAATTACTTGAGAGTCATTCTTGGTTCATGCACGATCTTCTCTAGCTCAATCTTCTTCTAGTAAGAAGACCCATAGTCTATAAGATCTAGGCCACTTGTGAAGGGTAGAATTGTTACGAGTAGATTAAGAAGGGATGGCTAGAATGGTTGGAAGCCCAAGGACTACATCATGGTGTCTAGAAGGAACAAGGGACTTTGAGCTAGTTTCATTTTTCCATCTCCTTGAAAAGGGTGGGTGCTCTCTAGGGGAAGGAATAGGATGAGGACCTGAGAGACCATGCCCTAAAGAGGGATCATAACACCCTGAGAGAGTGGATGACCAAACTACAAATGTGTGTTTGTTGTACCAAGAAAAGAAGATTGGTTCCCTAAAACGACAAGAAAATAGGGAGAAATCCTCTTCTCCATCTTAGATAATAATTGGGGGCTGAGATCTTGATTCGCCCCTCCTCTTCCCTAAATATGGTGCTGGCATTGAACCTAGTTGTGAGGATAAAGGACTTGTTTTTCCCTTCTCTAGGGAGGAAATCCTCCCCTCTAATTCATCCACCTTGTGAGAAATGGAATGCACAGAGTCAATGGAAGATTTTTTATATAACACATAAGAATCCTTGGGAATCTCCTTGAGTAAAAATTCTTCATCACATAAGAATGGACATTGAAAATTAGTTTTCCCAGACACTTGGGCCTCCTTTCAATCCAAAATTTCTCTAGGATTTTAGGAGTCTTCAAATGTTCCCTTCAAAAGAGATGAAAACACATAGATTGAAAATTTGTGAAAATAGGGTTGATCTTAATTAGCCTTGTAAGAAGTTTGATTTAGACTTGCTAATGAGTCAAGGGCCCTCTAGCGTCTCCTACACATTCTATGTCAATCAAGGCCCTCATGAAATGCTTCATTGGGACCACTCAGGTCAAAAATATGATTCAAATCTTCTGACGATATTTCCTTCAAACTATTTTCCAAAAGAACTCTCGCCATATCACTGATAGAAGATTGTGAAAAAATCCCTCACCTGTGTTGGTACCCAAATGTGTTCTCCTTTTCAGTTTGAGTATCATTAGAGATATAGAATGAAGCTTGAAGTCAGATAGATCATGATGTGTGTCATTTTGTAGCCAGGGATGTGATCGAACTGGCACTCAGATTTGTGGAGAGATGGATAACACTCAAATAGGACTTGATCTTGTCCTAACTATTTTAGGTTGTGCCTTTCAACCAAGGTAAGAGGACCTATTTTTTAACCCTCAAATGGTGAAGGAGATGAAAATATCCCTCAATCTATGTAAATAGTATGAAAAGGCCTTGGGAAAATATGACCAACACTCCAAATCTTATTTCACAAGTTGTCACTTCAAGATTATGGAGATACTTTCAATGCAAGGCAAGGGTTACTAAAGACATTGTATGATCCTGAATTTATTTGTGCATTTTAGTAAATGGATTATATTATTTTGTTGAAACACAATGCAATGCAGGGGTAGTATGGGTAGGATGAGTTTTTTTGGATGAATTTTGGTGGGAGATTTCAGACAATACTAACCAGAATTTTCCAAATTCTTTGAGGACATTTGCAAGAAATTTATTAGACCTAAACAACATAATGCTTCAAAAGGGTTAAGGTACTCCTTTAACCAGGATATGTGCACCAAATGGAGGCCTAGATCTACACTCTTCCACAAAATCTTTGACAAACTGCCAAAAAATCTTGAAGCAGATGAACCAACAAAACATCCAGAAACCTCTATTTTATCATGACCTAAGGTGCACCCAAAGGTTTACAAACAATCTCTAAACTTAAGGAAGGTAAAGTGATTTTAAATCTATTTATCTCTTTATCAAATGAAATATATTATTAATGTGAGATTACAAATGCCACTAAACTATCAAAAAGAAATGGGACCATGTATGATCAAGACATACTTTAGACACAAGACTGCAACAGGAGCAAGAAATAAAAATTGAAAACATTCTTAAACATAAGTATATGTAAATTTTGCCAAGAGACAACACAAAATAATCTAGAAATGATCAAATTTGTTAGTAGGGGAGTGTTATAAGAACAATATCAGAGCTTTTTGATGGCTCTACAACTTAAAACAACTCAACATGATACAAATCTGATGCAAAAAGGAATTAGAAATGGTTCTCAGGTGGTTTCTCAGAGAATGGGATTCTTCCTAGATTTTCCCATGAAATTATAAGTTTCTCTGACATTTTACATGTCAAAAAACATGCATTATATAACATTCTATTACATTTGATCCTTCTTTCCCAAGAAAATAATATGCCACGCATCAAGTTTTCACATAGAATTCTAACATGATTCGCATATAGGGACATTTAACATATTTACAACAAAAGTTGCCAGGTGTTTCACTAAAGGTGAATCATTACAAAACCTTCATCATTATCCATTGTGGGGGCACATTTTTCATCCTCAGAGCATGAAGACCCCTTTCATTTCATCATTTCATCCTTATCCCTCCAAAATTTGATTCTACAACTTCTTGATTTGATATTTAACGTTTTACACGGGCTTGGGCAAAAATCATTTCAAAAACACCTCAAATCTACAAATTGATCCTTAAAACCACTTGCATTGGTCCTTGTAGGCACAAACGACATGAATTCACCAAAAATTTGATGAAAATTGATGCAAAATTCGCATCTCCAAGATTTCTAGAGCAAAAATGGCTGCCAAACTAAAAAATGCACAATTACCATTGATTTTCCCTTTCTCCCTTCAATTTGAGCCCTCCACATGTCATAATATGATCGGGAATGGATTTGGGATCACTTTTTGAATTTTTAATATTTTCGAAAAAGTGTAAAATTTTGAAATTTTTCTCCGCCCCTCCGCCCTTGAAATTTGGTGCTGACACATGGCATAAGGTGGGTCCCACTGAATTCGTGGCTCAATTCTACACATTTCCACCTGTTTTGGAAAATTTGAATTTTTTTAGTTTTTTCCCCACTGGTCCGCAGCTCTGCCTCTATCCTTGACAAGTGTCACCTTCTCTATCGCTTAGGATATGCAGGCTCATTTCTCATTTTAACACCCCATTTTCACTAAGGGAAAATTTATTACTTTTCCTCTGTGGACCCATGCCTTCGATTCCATCCCTACCACATGTCTCCCACTGCTTCATCATGGAGCTATGCCTCAAATTTCTACTCTAAGTCATTTTGCCAAAAGGGAAAAATTTCCCCTTTTCCTCCGGTAGCCCACACTTCCTTCTACACCCACCACGTGTCTCCCTATGGTTCATTTGTGGGCCAACGCTTTAAATTCTCACTCTGACTCATTTTTTGAAAGGGGAAAAAATTCCCTTTTTCCTCCAAGGGCCCACTGATCCGTTTTATCTCTGAAGCAGCCATATGTCTCCCTTCGCTCCATTGCGGACCCGTGACCCTTTCCTCAACCTTTTTCCATTTTCACCAAGAAGGTAAAAATTTTCTAAGTCCCCCGCCATCCTTCCATCCTTCCTTTGAATGAGAACATGACACGTGTAATCCTCTGGGACCTGCAGAGTTACTGGGGAAAGTTTGATTTTTTGCCAAAACACAAAAAATGTTAAGTTTTTCAAACAGACCCATCGAACCTTGTCCAACCATAAGTGGCCACATATGAGGGGATGTTTGGAATAATTTTGATAGGCAGAGGACACCTGTATGACCGTCAAAAAACACAAAAATCACTAGGATTCCTGAATTCGATCTTTTCTTCGTGGGTGAAGGATTTTTTGGTCAAAAAAGATGAAAAGTTATTATAGGCAATTTTTGACCATAGGGATAGATTTTTGAGGGCATAAATGCATAAAACAAACAACCATGAGCTCCAAAGGCCAGGAAAAGTTGAAAAAACAATAGAGGCCCATGGATTTGAAAAATTAGGGCACAAAACAGGGCATGCATGTATTTTTATTTCAAATTGGGGAAAAATAATAAGTTGTTAGCACTTCAAGGTATTCAATCTAGAGGGAGAAATTTTGGAGACCACCAAATTCGAAGAGAAAACATTTTAGAGCATGAAAATCAAAGGGGAAAGATGGAAATATAACAAAGGATCAAAATGGGCACCAACATTGGCTCCTTCTTGGGGATGGGTACTCCCAGTGAGTTCCACAAGAACAATAAGTAGAACAAGTGCCAAAATAATCCATTGGGAAAAAAGAGTCATGAGCCAAAGCCACCAAAATACTAGCTAAGAAACTGACCAAAAATGGCTGCCACACACCAAGGCAAACCAAGAACCACCAAAACACCAAAAATAGAGCAAAAGCCAAAGACTATACACTGTAAAAGTTGGTGCATACCTCAAAGTTGGGGATTAATCTAAGAATTTCTTCAAATTCCTGCCATTAACAGGAAGTTCAAGAAATTCCCCATCTAAGTCCTTTAGAAAAAGGTATTCTCTCTAATTTTGATATCAATGGAGTAAGGGCCCATCCATAAGTTATCAAATTTACCATGTTTGCCCTTATCTTTATTTCTGCTATCCCACAGAAAAACCAGGTCTCTAATATTGAAGGCCCTAGGAGTGACCTTCTTGTCAAACAACCTTTTCAACTTCTCTCTAAATATGACATGCCTTTGGTGGGATGCTTTTCTCTCTTCATCTAGCTCTACAATCTGATTAATTCTTGCTTCATATGGAATGACCTCCTAATCTTCAAGTTGTTGAACAAACTGAAATGAAGATAATTGTAGATGTAATGGCAGTAGAGCTTGAGTTCCATACACCAACTCAAATGGGATCTTACTAGTAGCTCTCTTGGCAGTAATTCTATCAACCCAAACTACAAATTTCAGTTGTTCACCCCATTTTATCTTGTTCAACTCCAAGGTTCTCCTAATAATCTTCAACAATTTATTATTGCTGGACTCAGCTTGTCCATTCCCTTAGGGGTTATAGATTGAAGAATAATTAAGATTGGTCTCATACTCCTTGCACATTGCCATCAAAGGTTTAGCTCTGAAACACATGGCATTATCAGCCATAATATTGACTGGCACACCAAATTTGCATATGATATTATTCAACAAGAAGTCCATAACAACTTAGTGTGTTTCTTTCTTAGTGGGGATTGCCTCTACCCACTTGGTGAAGTAATATGTGGCTACAAGGATCCACTTATGTCCAACACTAGAAGGATCTAAGATCTCACCAATGAAGTCCATCCCCCATTGTTTGAAAGGAGCTTCAATTGATAAAGGTTTCAAAGGAAGGGAGCTTGAAGCTTTCATTATTCCAGAGAAATGCTGACAACTTTCACATTTTCTAATAAGCATGGTTGCATATTTGAAGAGAGTAGGCCACCAATAACCAGCTCTCAAAACTTTGTGCATTGTAACCCTTCCAGAAAAGTATCCTTCACAAAATCCCCCATGGAAATCATAAACTACTTTGGGAGATTCATCTTTAGTTACACATTTCAAGAGGACACCTTCAGGGTTCTTCCAAGCTAGCCCAAAGTCAGTGATGATGTATTTTTGAGAAGCCATCTTGAGGGATTTTTTTATTTATTTATTTAAATGATCAGGACAATATAGGTGTCTAAGGTAAAATATTATATCCTTGTACCACTCAGAACTTACCAATTTCTCAAGAACATCTACCGTTTCTTCCTCTACCTCATTCACTTCCATAGTCTGCAAGTTTCTCTCAGTCATGAGCTTAGCAAGACCCAAACCTCTTACCAACTTAGTGCTTTGGATGTCCATGTCATACTCCTGTAGTTTTTTCACCCATCTACATATTTTTCTTGAGATCTCCATCTCTGATAAGATGTCTTTTACCAAGGTGTGGGGAACATAAGCAACAACTTTTGAACTTAAGATATAAGGCCTGAAAACCTTTGTTGATATCACCAAGGAAAATGCTTGTTTTTCCATGATTGTGTACTTTAACTTAGTAGCTTGCAAAGCCTTGCTAAAGAAGGAAATAGGCCTCTCAGCCCCATCTTCATCCTTTTGGAGCAAAATAGATGCAATAGTATTTTCAAAAGCAAAGGAGAATATTTGGAAAGGCTTCTTGTAATTCGGACCTACTAGGACAGGTGCATGTTTAAGTGCTTATTTAATTCCTTCAAAAGACTGAATGGTAGCCTCCTCCCATTTGATAACTTGATCTTCCTTTAACATGCATGTAATAGGAAGAGTCAATTAAAAAAAATTAGACACAAACCTTCTAATGAAGTTGATTTTCCCAAAGAAGGATTGGATGCCCTTCTTTGTTCTTGGAATTGGAACCTTGTTGATTGCTTCTACTCTCTCAGGGTCAATCATGACACCAGCCTTTGAAAAAATATAACCAAGCAGCTTGACCTTTTTCACCCCAAAGTGACACTTCTTTGGATTGAGAGAGATTCCAAATTCTCTACATCTGATCAACATTCTTTCCAAGTGTAACATTCCCATTTTTAAGACTTTAGAAACAAGGGATTTTTTTTTAAGTAATGTTCTCTGTTCTAAATACATAATTTAGAACACACATTCCATAACATCCATTCTTATAATAGATAACCATATGCAGCTGTAATGACTTGGTGTGCCACTGATATCTTCATTTCATGACTCGGTGAAATACCAATCTATTCATGTTTAACATTAAGTATTGAATACTTTTCTGTATACTATGTATACTTGGTTCTCTTACCCTGTTCAGGGTATTGAGTGATCTGTCTGGGGACCTATCTGAATCTTTGCTACCAATATTCATCTGCATCTTGAACCTTAGACTATGTGACATAGAACAATGTAATCAGTAGCTTATGATACTTTGGCCAAAGGTTTCTATCATACTGTTTGTATTACTCATTCCTTGATGGCATACTCGTCAATCTAGAATATTTCCTTCACCTCACTCAATTGTTATCTAGAATGTCCTTTACTGACTTTCGTCAATCCATTTGCCTAAGGTTTAACCTTAGTTCAGGTTAACAACATAGGTTATGATAGGAAGAGACTCACAAAGACTTAGGATATATTGGAATACTAGGTCAACCTAGGTTAACCCCGTGTACCAAGGTACCTTGAGTCCTAGAGGGCTACTTCATATCATAACTATGCTACTACCCAACCTAGAGAAAAACTAAGTTTAAGTCCATAAGCGTGTAGATCTAGATGATCAATGCAGAAGGGTGTTGCCACATGTCAACTACAATGTTGTATCCTCGAGAAGATCATAATCTTCTCGAAGGTACAACCCTATAGTTGGCATGTGCCAACATCCTACAAAACAGCCTCGTCGAGATGTGCATGCCCCTAGGAGATTATTAATATATATTTAATTAATTTGGATAATTAAAAGTAGATTTCAGCAACCTTGTCCAAACTTAATCCGACTCGCCCTAAGTTCCTTTCCAAATCAGGTTCCATTAATCCTTGGATAACCTCCTTAACTCAAGATTTCTTTCGATGCTCATTAATTTTGGCTTAACAAGTAGTTATCCAAAAGAAAGGACAACAACCTCATAAGTTCCATTTAATGTGACTTAACCATTCAAGGAAGTGTAACAACCACCTAGATCGTAATTTAATAGACTTTATTAAATGAGGTCTAATGAGTATAAATCATATCTTCCTTGTTTTCTTGTTTACTTTTTCATGAGTGAGGAAGATTCTTCCTCTTCATGGTTAAGTTCTAGGGTTTAACACACCCTTTTTGTTCTTTACATAATCTATAATTTTCATTGTATGTTCATTACACATCATCTTACTATATTAAATTGTTTATATAAGAACATTGAATTCTGCAACTTATCTAGCTGCATCTTAAATAGGGAGATTACTCTAATTCCCTTTTATCCTACTTATTCAAGAATCCTCATTTAATCATATAAATAATATGAAGAATATCAACAAGATAAGATTCCATTTCTTTTACAAAGGTAAAAAGATAATTTACACAACCCATGCAAGTAAGTTCTCATCCTTCAATTTCATTTTCAAACTTTATAAAAACTTATGCATTTACAAACTTATGCATTTTAGGCTTACTTCTTGACAACAGTCCTCATTCAAAAAGGAATATAACTTTTCTTTTTCAATACTACTCAAGAACGAATCAGAATTCTTCACTATAATCAAAATTAGATCAGCCAATGCTTCATATAAGATTTTTCCATCTTTTATCACTTACGAAGTCCATCTGGAAAAATTGCTAGCACGGGTCAGTTTAATGAACTGAGCATGATAAGCACTAAGCCTTAAAACGAAGTGCATTCCACTAATTGTTCCAATAAAAACAACCTTGCTTTAATGAACAATTAGTATTTCATGCTCTAAACATAATTAATAACAACAAAAAAGAAGAGAAATAATGAACCAGAGTTTACTTCTAAAAGAAGAACAGAATATAATCTATAACATCTGTCTTACAAATTAAAGTGTGATTGGTCCTATCAATCATCTTAATCAACAGAACATAACATCTTATTTTTCCCATTCTACCAAAATAGAATACAACACTTATCTTAACTATAAGATATAAGAAGTGTTTTCAGTATGTTCTTACTAGGATGTTTCATCTAACTTTCTAGTAAGAAAAAGAGAAACCATTTTCATTATGCTAAAGTACATGATATCCACAAGGCAGAAACAGGTTCATATGATAACCTAAGTTGTTTCATCTTAAGATTAACTATCTAAAATCAAACATTTAAGATATTCATCAGAACAGGAATATATAAAGATCCTAGATGGAGGGATGAAACACCAACCAACCATCATGATACATTTTATTTTTAACAAACTAGTCATCACTCTCCTTCTATTTCATTTCCAATAATGATAAGTAAGAGAAGGTTAGCTAATAACGATTAACTTTTCCTATAGAATAATCAAAAAAAGATTCAAAACAAATGAACTTATTCCTAATTGTACTAGAAAAGAATCTTAACAGAAATGATCCTAATTTGTAGTCATTTCCTTCAACTTGATTAACAAAGTCCCTTCTTCAACATATATACAGTTCGAGTTCATAAAAGAATTCCCACGGAAGAACAAGAACACCTTAAAGTAAGAAGGTATCTTATGAAACTTTTCCTTTAAAAAATTACCATTGTAAGCAAGGGATCTATTCAAATAGGATCATTAGAGCAGTGAAGGTCATACACAGTCCATATACACAAAAGAACTAGAACTAATTCTTTTATGGGTTCTTCATTTCTTTAAGGAGACCTAACATAAGATAAATCCGAGTAGATGCTAATGCCCAGAATCACCCAAGAGTTAAATCAAAATAATATTATTACCATACTTTTCAACAGATTACTTCAAGAGTATAAATAAATAAATGAATTCCCAATAAGAATTGTAAACTACTAAGATGGTTTGAGTAAAAATCTCATAGAGTTTACCAACCAACTTATAAGACCATATTTCTAGTTTTCTCCATGCACATGCATCTGTTTCCTTTTAAGAATTCAGAGTTTTAAAATAGTTCCCTACAGTAATAAACTTAATATATACGAAAGGATATAACAACATAGTTACAAGATACTTTCTGACCAAGATTTGAAACACCAATCTGAGTTCCATGATGAGCATAAGCTCTCTCCAAGATCAAAAACCATTCAACTGATTTTAAACTTGTTTGGGAAACTTATGTTCCCTTTTGGTTTGTATCTTTTAACAAAGAAAACTAGAAAGAATCTCAACTGGACTAACACCTTGCTCAGGTTTTCAATTCCAACAATAATAAACAATTCCCTGGTCTCATTTTGCATCACTACACTCCATATTAAGTTAATATAACTTTTGCATCCTAATGCTAGATAAAGTGCAATGAAAAAACTTTTAAATAATTCAAATTAAAAATCAAGCGTCATTTTTGACTAACTGTCCTATCAAATCAAGCAGTTTGTAAGATCACTTGAAGAGTTCAGACAAACACCATATAAGTACTAAGGCCGTATTCATGATGAAATCTCAATATAATACACAAGGTCTCAGTAAAAAAACACAAACACCAACCAGATGCGGAATAGTAACAGTCCAAATATCATGATAATACTACACAATTATCATGCCATGTTAGGGTTTCAGCAACAGTAAATGTTTGTAGGTTAGAAAATGAAAACCAAGCCATCTACTACTCCATTCATAGTCCCTTATATTTATGAAATGAAACACAAGCATGATAACACCAAGAACCCAACAATAGTTCTCAAATACCCAACAAGTTTCCAATAGAACTTGAGTATACATACGAGTTTTCATAACAACATGAGTTTTTTACTAGCACGGAATCAAAAAACATTAGTTTCAATAGAAACAGGTGGAACACTAGATTCTCCAGAAAACTTTAGTGAAAATACATTCGTTTGAAAGTCAAAAAAAAAAACCATTAATTACCAAATCTAGTTAAGCCAAATAGAGTTACATAATCATTTTTTCATGTGTTTTTCATGTGCTTAACAAACACATACTATATCTTAAACTGGACCAATTTTGCAAAGGATTCAAAACCAAGAATTCAAGATTTAATAACCTCAGTAACCAAACAACCAGATACATCATGCAATGCATAAAAACTCACAGAACAGAGTTTCTTTAATGAAAACACTTAGAGGAAAGCAAGAGATTTTAATAGTTAGAGCCTATCATGCATGATAGTGTCTCTATCAAATCGAAGAAGACCTCCAACTAAGATCACTACTTCTCCCCTTTTCCATGAAAGATAAAATAACTAGATACCTCTTCCACAATTCCTCTTATAAATTCCACAAAACGAAAAATAGATTTGAAACTACAAAAATAGCCATAAAGTGCAGTTCAATCTACTAGTTCAAAAACCCAGAGCGCATGCAAAGTAAAAATTGAAGAACATGCAAAGTGAAACAACCCAAGAAAAATCTGCTGGCATGCCTACTAAGATGGTTTGGGCTTGTAATAAAAAAGTAATTAATTCCATTAACTCCAAATCTCCCATCTAATCTTCCTTGTCACCACCTGCCAAGTCTAGCAAATGCCAAGTCAAAAATAACCACCATTTTAAATTTTAGTGATGCTGCCACCTAAGCCTCCACCAAGCCAACTAGCCCCTGCCAAAGCTAGCAGTACCACATACATTAAAAACCTTATCAACATCATAAATACCTTAGGAACCGTCACCAATATGCATGCGACTACCTAAGTCCCCCATTCATGCCCAATAGTTTAGGATAGATTATTAACTTAGATTAGATCTTAGGTAGATTAAATTTTATACCTTAGGATATAACACTAACAACTAACCCCCACTATAGGCCTTAGCAAATAGGTTTAGGTAATTCCACATAGGTAAATAATTCAAAATGTGATAGTTTAAAGCACTAGGTTAGATCACCGTATAACCTTGTAGTAATAGGTTCAAGTTTAGTTTTAATACCTAGTAACCTTTCCAATTCCCTTAGCACCAAGTTTAGGTTAGAATCAGAATTATATCAAGTAACATAGCTCAGGTAGGAAATACTTTTACCTAGCTTAGGATTCCGTAGGTTAGTCCTTTATAGGATTTTGGTTCTCTCCTATGCCATGAATAGGATGAAATCCCAATTATGTCAGTAATGACCTGTCATGGTCGATCTCCAATGACCCAAACAAAGCATACCACTAAATAGAAATATTTTCACACAAAAGAGTATTAAATAACTTGAATCTACTAAGTTTAGTCCATATGTTTCTTAATTCATGGGATGTCAGTTCATCCATTGTTCACCCTAAACAGATTTAAAACATTCCTTGGATGATTGAAATTAATCCAAGGATGAGTCAGGTAAATAGATAAGTATACACTCTTAAAACCAAATTGCAATCTCACCTAAAAGAAGTGAAAAAAAAATGAATTTAGGAAAACTATTCCAGTTCAGCCAGAAGATCCTAAGAGTAGAAAAGGACTTATCCACATCAAGCATGATTTCCCAAAGTCAAAAGAAAAATATCCTAAAAAGGAAAATCACATGCCAACACTTGAGATGTAAAGGAGGAAAATAACAACTGTCAAGGGTGTTACACCAAGTCATAGGCAATCCATCACCTATACCCCACTCGAATAAAACTAGCTCAAATGCATCTTCCTGGGATAAACTACAATACTTCAATAACTAGCAAACACAAACATCCATTGTTCATTGAAACGTAGGCTCTAGCATTCAGTGAAGACCATAAATGTGCATCATTCTTAACATAAACATATGTTCCCCAAGGAGTGGTAAAGGAATGTTTTAAATCTTTCTAAAGGTCCTTGACAACTAATTGATTGTAGCTAGAGAAACCATCCAAGGTAGTGTAAAAATTCAGATCCAGTCACTAACTACTAGCATGTTCTCCATATTTGGAAAAGGATAATCTATCTTTCAATGAAGCTCTATTCAATATCAGCTCTGAAGTCTACACAAATATCTAATATCTCCATTTTTTCTTTCTGACGAGATTGAAGGTTTGCAACCCAAGATGAATACCTTGTGGGATGAATGATCCCTCCCTCCTTCAGTTTCTTCAATTCATCTTGCATTTTCATGGAGAGGAGTGGATTCATTGAATCCCATTCTTCTGATCTAAAATGGCTTGGCACCTTTCTCACAAGAGGGATCTACATGTTGGAATAAGTCTTCTCTATATGCTTTCGGCTCTGTAATATGACCACTCCAAGACATAGTCATGATATTGAACTTTCAAGAGTTGGAGTGAGGACTATTTTTCATCCTTGGTTTAATATTGCTACCTAACCAAACTATTCACTTGGTTTTTCCCTTGTTCCCAAGTTATGCTCTTCCACATCCCTCATAGGTACCACATGTTTCTATTGATGATGCAATCACCATTGTCACAAATTCTGAATCATAGAGCAACCAGCCCTCTAGGAATGGTGTTAGTTTTCAATTAGATAATATCATTTCCAAACAAAGGTATCTCTCCCTTCCGTCACACACACCATTGGTTCCCAATCAATATTCTAATCTACAAACTCACCTTGATTTTCTAAGAACCTTTACACTTGAGCATCATCATTAAACACTTGCTTAATGACTGATGTTGTCAGGGATCAGCTGGCCTAGTTAACACTTCAACATTGTACGCACAGTCAGGTGCAACAGTGCAATCTCCAACGATTGACCCCAACATTGCCCCCTTCTTAGCAACTACATTCAAACTTTATTTCATGCTGCACAATATTCTACCCACCCAATCCTATCCAATTATATCCCAAACTCCACCCTTCCCCACCCCTCCTTCACCCCAATCATTTTCCCCCCCATGCCTATTTTACCCAATTGTTTGACAACTAGCTCCACAATATTCTTTTGAAATAATGTCATTTTCACCCCCCACAACTAGGTTTCATACTCAACAACGCCGTTACCTGCTAACTCAAAATCTAAGCTTGAAGGAAAAAACATATTCATCCAGGATTGGAGAACTCAGAATTACCTCATCACACTACCATTTCTACCTTGGTGGCACGTCAGGCTCACATGCAACTAGCAAGGTCCAACCTGAACTTACCTATCTCAAGGAAATCTGACCATCACCCATATTTTGTTCCTCACCATCAACAAAGCCAACCGAATTATCAGCATCAACATTAGAAAATAATACTTCATAGGATTCTATTTTCTCGACTACTCAATCAGACTGCTAACATCTTCGCTTCTCCATAGAGCTTGACAAGGCTTTCCATTTCACATGGGAATGCTTTCAAAAGACCTTTCTCATTTGGACACTCACCTCCATCATTTTCATCCCATTTTCAGTGACAATGAGCATACCCCATTTGGTAGGGATATTACATGGATCAAAATTTTCAATTTTATAATTCCTACCCAGGACTAAGATGCAAGCTACACGGTTTTACCCTTCACACAACCGACTATCGAAGTCATGTGCTCCTGAGCTTACCGTGGTTGGTACAATATCCATGAGGCTGCTGTCACCTTCCTATCCAAATCATGTCATGACGGTTAGAGGCCTGACATTACATTTTTTTCCTACCCCCTACCCCTACATTTTCTGACCTACATCCTATTCTTTCCTCACCCACAGTTGTGAAGAATGGATCAACTTTACCCTTGGGAATCTTAACCTCATCATTTACCACCTCACCTCATACCTTAGGTATTTTCCCCATACCTCGGCCCTACTACCAGTGATGTTTCAACCTCAGCAATGATCTTAGGAGGGTTTGGAACATCACTAGTGACCTGTGACTTCTCATGTGCGGTCACTATACCTTGTGGCATTGTTATCCCGTGTTGACTGGACATATTAGCTCTTACCTATGCCTCATGAATCCTAAGCAACTCATTTATCCTGGAACACTAGCACCTTGGTGTGGCTCAGATACTTGGGATATGTCCTATGGAACGTTCTTTGGCAAAGCAGCATTGGACCTGTGTCAAGATGTTTCATTAGATGACCAGGGATCCTATGGCACCTTGGGCATGACTAGAATTACCTCAGACCTTTGTTTGGGACAAAAAAACTTTTGACAGGTGCTTCTCTTCTAGAAGTGTCTTTGGGAATGCTTGTGAGCAAGGGTGTTTTAGGTTTGTTCTGAGGCCCAGCTCCCTTAACAACTTTTCTCTTAGTGTTATAGTATTTCTCTTGAGCTATAACAACATTCATCAATAATTGTCTATCTTCCTCCGAAGGGATACCACCATCATACTTCTTAATTATCAAAGCTCTTTAGTATTCAAAGTCATTATTAGGAATTTCAAAAGCTTGCACTACATCAATTTCAAGAGTATGAGGAGGAAGAAATACTTGTACCCATTTAATGCAATCCCAAAAGGTTACAGTTGTCCTTGCACTTATCACTTCATTAGATTTTGCTCCTCCTTGTGAGCTTGAAGAACAAACCACCATGCAGATATCATCATTAGTACCATCATCATTATTAGCTTCACCTTCTTGCTGGTCCACTTCACATGGAGGATGGGGAAGAAAACACCTATCACACCAATCAATATCAGAAACTTCCTCAAAAGCAGCAACCCTAGTAGTTATGGGATCAGGTAACACTCTTCCTTCATGTGCTTGAGGATGTGTATTTACAGATCCCATGGGTCCTTTCCCTCTATAATCTAATATTTGATCACCTATAGGATGATTGGAAAATATGTCATGGTTTTGTGCTCTTTTATGACCTTCTGAAGTCTACCCAATTCCCTTCTCAACTCTTGCCAACTTGTAGGAAATATCTTTGACAGCCCCTGACAAAGTCTTCATAACCTCCTCCAAATCAGCACCCTTGCTAGCTTGAGGTTTTTCAAGGTTTATCAACTTTACATCATCTCTCTTGAGAGGTTTCCCAATTTTTGTGATATTGTTTTCAATTTGAAGTGCCATGGTGAAATCTTGTCTTAGATTAGTAGGGTCCTTGTCTCTTAGGTAATAGCTTTCCTTTTTATCAAATGCATCTACATACTTGATTAAACAAGACTCATCACAAGGCCTCAGACTAAAAGGCAACGTTCTCAAAGTTTTGTTAAACCTTGTGTTGAAGTCATGGACTGACTCATTGGTATTCTTCTTGATATTTTCAAATTCAAAAAAATAAAATCTAGGATCAGTCTTGTCACCATATTGCAACCTAAATGCATCCTTCATCTTATTCCAAGAATCAATTGAAATTTCAGGTAGAGCCTTGTACCAATCCCTAGCATCCTCTTATAGTGTATGAATGAAAAATTTAATATACGCATCTTCAAACTCTATTTCAAAATCCTCCATCATGTTAAAAAAAAGTTTGAGATGCTGATCACCAGTTATAGCATTCTTACCTTGGAAATTTGGCATCCTATTTCTGACATCTTATGGGACAACATTTGGGTAACCATCCATTCCTCTAAAATCTATAGGACCAAAGGTGTTAACAACAAATGGAGGTCTAGGCTAAGCCATATTGTTTGGTGGAGATGATCTTGGGGGGTGACACAAGCTAATGAGGAGTGCAAGGTCTTTGGGGCTCAAGAATGTGATTCACAAGACTGGTATTCTCTAAGTGTTGATTTTCTTGGAAAGTTTTATTTACATTGAAACACAGAGGTGTAGATTGAAGAAGTAACTCACTAGGTATAGTAGAAGGACCTTCACTAGTTTAAGTAAACAAGTTTATGAGAGGATTGCTTGAATCAGAATCACTGGAAGAAGAGTGATAATCCTCTACTAAAGGCTGATCTCTCTCACCAATCTATATACCTTTACTTGATGTCTGACCTTTAAGTTCAACCTTCAAAACTATTATCCCATCTAACTCTGAGTTCCTTGAATCTGAAAAAAACTTCTTAGTGGAGTCTCTAATGAAGAGAGATCTTCTTCCTTCCAGTTTTGTAGAGATTAATAACACCAAAAACAAATGACAGAAATCTAAGACACTAGTATTTATTAAGATCAGAACAGCATGGAGTCGCCACTAAGGATTTTCACCCTAGTTGTGTAAATGAACTAAAATAATTTGTCAAATACCTATCAGTATTGAAAATATTTCCAAACTTTATAGATCAGACCTTCCTTTTCTTGAATTTATCAATCAAAAATGCAAATGAAGTGCAACAACTGTTGGAAACTGATAAAATTGTAGGCATAACTTATATCTTGACTTAATCCTTACAAATTTGATTATAAAATGATACTTCAACAATGTATTTGCATGAAGAATTTGTAAGGGACATCACTAGGGTTTGATATGCATTCAAATATCTCAAATATGTATGCACATGGATAAGATTGAACTAAGAAAATATTAAACTCATAACTCTACTCTTCATTTTAGCCTTATAAATTTGATCAGAAGATGATACTCAGACTTGTAATTGCACATAAATCACATAAGAAGTATTACCCGAGATCTGAAATACTAAAATATTGAATAATGTCCCCGACAATAGTGCCACTGGTGTTGGTACCAAATTTTTTTCTCCTTTTCAGTATGAGTAGCATTAGAGATACAACATGAAGCTTGAAGTCAGATAGATCATGATGTGTGTCATTTTGTAAATAGGGATGTGATCTAACTGGCAGTCATATTTGTGGAGAGATGGATAGCACTCAAATAGGACTTGATCTTGTCCTAACTGTTTTAGGTTGTGCCTTTCAACCAAGGTAAGAGGACCTATTTTTTAACCCTCGAATGGTAAAGGAGATGTAAATAGTATGAAAAAGTCCTTGGGAAAATATGATCAACACTCCAAATTTGAATTTCACAACTTGTCACTTCTAGATTATGGAGATAATTTCAATGCAAGGCAAGGGTTACTGAAGACATTGTATGATCTTGAATTTCTTTGTGCATTTTTGTAAATGGATTGCATTCTTTTTTTGACACACAATGCAATGCAGGGGTAGTATGGGTAGGATTAGTTTGTTTTAATGAATTTTGGTGGGATATTTTAGACAATACTAACCAGAATTTGCCAAATTCTTTGAGGACCTTTGCAAGAAATTTGTATGACCTAAACAACAAAATGATTTAAAAGGGTTAAGGTACTCCTTCAACCAAGATATGTGCACCAAATGGAGGCCCATATCTGCACTCTTCCAAAAAACCTTTGACAACCTACCACAAAAGCTTGAAGCAGATGAACTAAAAAAGCATCCTGAAACCTCTATTTTATCATGACCTAAGGTGCACCCAAAGGTTTACAAAAAATATCTAAATTCAAGGAAGGTAAAGTGATTTTAAATATATTTATCTCTTTATCAGATGAAAGAAATTTTGAATGTGAGATTGCAAATGCCACTAAACTATCAACAAGAAATGAGACCATGTATGTTCAAGAGAGATTTTAGACACAAGACTGCAACAGAAGCAAGAAACACAAATTGAAAACATTCTGAAACATAAGTATATGCACATTTTTCCAATAGACAACACAAAATAATCCAAAAATGATCAAATCTATCATCAGGGGAATGTTATAAGAACAATCTCAAAGCTTGCTGATGGATTTACAAATGAAACCAACTCAACATGATAAAAATTTGATGTAAAAAGGAATTAGAAATGGTTCTCAGGTGGTTTCTCATAGAATGGGATTCTTCCCATATTTTCCCGTGAAATTCTAACTTTCTCTGACCTTTTGCATGTCAAAAAAATACATTATATAAAATTGTATTACATTTGATCCTTCTTTCCCAAGAAAAGAATATACCAAGCATCAAGTTTATTACAGAATTCCAACATTATTCGCAGATAGGGACATTTAACATATTTGTAACAAAAGTTGTCAGGTGTTTCAAAAAAGGTGAATCATTACAAAACCTTCATCATTATCCATTGTGGGGGCATGCTTTTCATCCTCAAAGCATGCAGACCCCTTTCATTTCATCATTTCATCTTATCCCTCCAAAATTTGATTCTGTAACTTCTTGATTTGATATTTCACATTTTGGACGGGCTTGGGCAAAATTCATTTCAAAAACACCTCAAATCTACAAATTGAACCTTAAAACCACTTGCATTGGTCCTTGCAGGGCACAAATGACACAAATTCACCAAAAAAATCGTTGAAAATTGATGCAAAATTCACATCTCCAAGCTTCCTGGAGAAAAAATGGCGGCCAAACTAAAAAATGCATAGTTATCATTGATTTTCCCTTTCTCCCTTCAATCTGAGTCCTCCACATGTCATAATACGATTAGGAATGGATTTGGGATCACTTTTTGAATTTTTAACATTTTTGAAAAAATGTAAATTTTTGACCTTTTTCTACGCCCCTCCGCCCTTGAAATTTGGTGCTAACACGTGGCACAAGGTGGGTCCCACTAAAGTCGCGACTCAATTCTACACATTTCCACCTTTTTTGGAAATTTGGAAATTTTGCAATTTTTCCCCGTGGGCCCACACCTCTGCCTCTATCCTTGACACGTGTTACCTTCTCTATTGCTGAGGATATGCGGACTCATTTCTCATTTTAACACCCCTTTTTTGCCTAGGGAAAATTTCTTACTTTTCCTCCATGGACCCATGCCTTTGATTCTGTCCCTACCATGTGTCTCCCTCTACTTCGTCATGGAGCCATGCCTAATCCCCTTTTCCTCTGAAAAACCGCACTTCCTTCTACACCCACATCGTGTCTCCCTGTGGTTCATTTTTAGGCAAGTGCTTTAAATTCTCACTCTAACTCATTTTTTGAAAAGGGAAAAAATTCCCTTTTGCCTCCAATGGCCCGCCAACCCACTCTATGCTCTAAAGCCGCCACGTGTCTCCCTTCACTCCATTATGGACCTACGGCCCTGTCCTTAACCTTTTTCCCTTTTTGCCAAAAATGCAAAAATACTCTAAGTCCACCACCAACTTTCCATCCCACCTTTGAATGAGAACATGGCACATGTCCTCCTTTGGGACTTGCGGAGTTGTGGGGTAAAGTTTTATTTTTTGCCAAAACATACAAAATATTAAGTTTTTCAAATAGACCCATAGAACCTTTTCCAACCATAAGCGGCCACATATGATGGGATGTTTGGGATTAATTTTTACGGGCATAGGACACCCGTATGACCGTCAAATAACACCGAAATTGCCAGGGATGTCTGAATTCGATCTTTTCTTCGTGGGGTGAAGGATTTTTTGGTCAAAAAACAAATGGAAAGTGTTTTTAGGAAATCTTTAACCATGGGGATAGATTGTTGAGGGAAGAAAAGCATAAAACAAACAACCATGAGCTCCAAAGGCTGGGGAAAAGTGGAAAAAATGATAGAGGCCCGTGGGATTGGAAAATTAGGGCACAAAACAGGGCATGCATGTATTTTTCTTTCGAATTGGGGTAAAATAATAAGTTGTGAGCACTTCAAGGCATTCAATCTAGAGGGAGAAAGTTTACAGACCACCAAATTTGAAGAAAAACATTTTAGAACATGCAAACCAAAGGGGAAAGATGACAATATAACAGAGGAGAAAAATGGGCACCAACAACCTATAGGATAAGAAAAATAATACATCGTGGTGATGGAATAAAATTGAGTTTTATGGTAAAAAGGGCACAAATTAACTTAATTGGAGGAGATCATCTATGTCTAATAAAGGAAGATATTGTTCAAATCATATGGGAATAATTTAACGGTTGAAGTGAATCCAAGATGATCATAGTTGGTGAATTAGTTTGATTTCATAGGACCCACGTGGGATCATTAAACCCAGTGGATGTGAAGAGGGGATGTACTTAACTCAAGATGTATTTTTAGGTAGTAAATAGTAGGGGTGTCTATCACTTCAAGTCACCTCAAAGTGCTTGAAGGATATCAAAAACTATCAAATCACTGGGTGCAAGGAATTTATAAAAACAATAGTCACAAGCAATGACTAGAATATTTTAATCATATAGGATAAGATAAAAATGAAGAAGTCCCATACTCTTTGCACCTTGCAAGGAAAACTCAAATATTGTTTAAACATATCATTAATATACTTGTCATTTTGAGAAAGAAAATTTTATTTTGGAATATCCACTTTTTGGGGGGGGAACCCAAAAAAAGTGGGGATGGAATAGTATAAAGGAAAAGAGGATACTCTTGAATAAGGAGGGGGTTAACTTTTTTCTAAGAAAGAGAAAAGACTGAGAAAATCCATCTTTCAAAGAGACTTGTCTGAGAAACCTATTAATTTCCTAATCCTTAAAAATGAATCATGTCAAGATGGTTGCAAGTGTAAAGCCATTGAAAAACATTGAGACTATAAATTAAAATTTACCTTGTTGATGAATTTGATGAGCCCTGATTTAATCATGTTAATCATGAGCATTATTGAATCTATTTTCAATTTGATGTATTTAAAAATAGTTATTCATGTTCCTATCTCAATCTCATGTTAGGAATTCCTCTGTATCACACAAGATCTGATCCTTATGGTGGTATTGTGGTATTTTCAATTGTGTAATGAGAAGAGATTTCATTTCATTACATGATAAAAAATTTAAATTCACTTTACTTCCATGTTATTGATACAGATTGTTTGTTAGTCTATGAGTGTCTCTTAGGTGTGATGGATCAGGAATATTTTATGTTTAGTTGAGTCTTTTACATGATATTTTATGTTAAATTTTTAAAGAATGGTGTGATACTATGCATCTTTGGGTTTCTATGGGTGCACACTCTTGGTTAAAGGTTCATTGTTGACTATTTGAATTATTTTTATCATCTTTCTTAGAAAATTTCACAACCTTTATTAAAATTCCGTAGGAATCTTGTATAATCAATTTTATCGTGCTTAATTCCCCAGCAAAACCTATTTAAAAATGATAAATCCTACATAAACTACCCCTATTTGCACTGTTTTTCCATAAATGTTGAGGAGAATTGTTGAATTTACCCACCTTTTTTTAAACATGTAGGAGAAATCAAGTCTTATTGCTATCTTTAGTAACCTAAACCTTGTTTGGAAGACATCTCCATTCTCTAGAAGTGACAACTCATAAGAGTTAGATTATGTCACATTGACCATGTCTTCTTAAGGTTTCCTTTCAAATATAATAGAGAGAGAGTTCACTATAATTGATCCATTCATATCTCTCACAAATATAGGTTACGAAATGGGCCCTCTCACCCTGGTTGAAGGCACACCCAGAAGTAGTAAGGGTAGGTCAAACCCTTTGCATGGTTTTACCCAGCTTTTCCAAGTTCGAGTGATAAAAGATTCAACTAAATCCTTCCCCAACTACAAAATGAATCAAAATCTGATTTATCTCTCTCTAAGCATCCTTCTCAGCCCATTGATGTTGATCGTCCTCAAAGGGAGAACCAATTTGGATAACAATAGAAATAATATAATTTATTATTCTTTATATTAAATATTTATTGTTGACTTTGGTTGTCATGTATATATAGACTTAGCCAGTTTACATGGAGATCTAAGATTGGTTGTTAGATAGTAAGGGGGAGATAATTGTTTCTTTCTAATTTTAACTATTTTAAATAAAACATGCAACAATAATGTGGAAAAATCTGTCGGAAGTGGTGGATGAATGGAAGTTGTTTTGTTTTTAATTTAAGCAATGTGGATGTTATCTAGTTTTTCCCCTCACAAAATTGGCTTACTTAAACAAAATTTGGACTTGGGAAGTTGATGGAGAGTAAATGATGAATATAGGATTTCAAGTATTTCTCATGTTCTAAAAACTTGGAACCATTTGGATGCATTTCTCTCCTCCCCTCTAGGCTTATAAATCCAAACAATTAGCCAAAATTTGGATAAAAATGGTTAAATGGAAAAAAATGTCTTTTGGGGGGACTCCACTCTTCTTTTCCTAACTTCTCAATTTAGGAAAAATCCAAACACTTCCAAAATTTTGGAAAAAAATGCAAAAAGGGGTCAAAAACAGTGTAATGTGGGTTTAGAAGGAACAAACGAAAAAGGCTCTCAATTTCCTTAGGTTCCCCACATCTCTGAAAAGGCCACAATGTAAAGGTGTTCAATGAAAGATTTTGCAAAGAGCTATGGATATGGGACAAAACCCCAAAGCTTTGTGCAAAATACCCTCAATGGACCATATGATAAGAAATGATAAAGGAAACCTACTTTGCATGTATTCAAATTTGAAATAAACAAGAAATCTAAAAAAATAACATTTAACCTTTATTCTTTGAAATATTGAAATAATGAACCTAAAAGGATCTAAGAAATTAGTTTTGTTGTTTTACTCCATAAGGGTGAATGAATCTCACTAAATGGCTACATGGCCAAGTTTAGCTATTCCATTACTAACCTAACATGGGTGCAAGATGAAGCTATTTTAATGGTGGATGACCCAAGATCAAATGCCTTATTATCTTGGCTAATGCAAATGAGCTCTTAAGCTTTCTTAGGCTTGTTTTGGCTTTATCTTATGTATAGTTGTGCATGTAAAGTTGTAGGTTGAATGGGTGGGCTTAGCCTTGTATTTATAGTTTTTGGTTTGGAAGAATTTGGAATTTGGGTGCATGTGGGAATAAATCTCAAAAAGTAATTTTAGATTAGATTAGGAGAAACATGCTTTAGGTTTAGTTAAGCTTGGTTTAGGATAGTTAACTAGGGTTCATGCTAGTTAAACTTTGATTAGCAAGTGATTACAGACTCATTGAGAGTTGGGAGGGGTTTGGATAACCAATTGTGATTGATAGATAGCCTACAAAGCCAATAGAAGTGGTCTAGGGAGGTTTTGAATCGTCGAAAGGAGGAATTTTTAGCTAATAAGAGAGATATTAGCAAAATAAGTTGATTATAGGAGTAATATGATCAAGAAGGTGTCGTAAATGGGAATCTGAGAATGGAGTGAATAAGGGTTGATTAACGAAATTTCATCAATTGACTGGATTGGAGGAAATGGTAGGTGTAAGCATATTTTAGGTGTCTACATTTTCCCCTCTTTGAGGTGGCGTAAGTGACGTCACTTCAAAGAAAGTAGAAAAATGCAAGCAATTAGAAAATTTTGAAGGGGGTAGAAGAAAAAATCAGTAAAATGAAGGATGCCCCCTCGATTTTCGATGGGGTGATGAAAGAGGTGTATTAACGATAGAAAAAGATGATAGAAAGAGAATAGAAGAAAGAATAGTGTGAAGAAGAAGAAGTGGGATATAGAATAAAAAGGATTATGAGGAAGGAGGAATGAGCTAACATCCATCTTATGCCTTTTAAACAACTTTATTTTTCATCATATTGCTAGATATCTTCATCATCGGTCCTTATTAAAAATAATGAACAGAAGTGTAGTATGACATGAAAAGCCATATACAAACAAATTTCCATTGCTAAAAACACCAACTCCATCCAACATACAAAATGCAATGGAATATGAGAAAGTAACAGATGCCTAACTCCATGCAACATACATAATTCAATCCAATACGAGAAAGTAAAAGAGCTAAACTAATAGAGAAACAAGATGCAATGTTTTTGTTATCAAGCTTTAATTCCAACCTGTCAAGTTAATGACAAGGGTTATAATGGTGCCCCAAGCAAGGATACATGTGAGGGGAATAATGGAGGACACTTGGGTCCAATGAAAACAAAATGTGAACTATGAAATAGTACAAGGTAACTCACTGTGCCCCAGAGTAAAAATGAAGTAAGCAACCTAGATTTTGTTGAGGGAGGTAGATCAAGATGATCCATAAGTTGCACACATGAACAAGTGAGAACTAAAGAGAGATGTTTTGTAGGATGATTTATATTGTTTAGAAGTTTCTTGAAACATGTTTGAATGTTTTTTATTTTTTCTATCATATTTGAATGTTTTTGTGATTTTTGAAAGTTTCTAAAACTATTTACAGGAAGACAAGGAAGTGTGGATGCCCCTAGTGATAGATGGGATGTACAAGGGCATAAGGTTACGTACGTATGATAAATATGAAGATGTAAAAATTCCCCAATGATTAGGTGGGATTATTCAAAGGAAAACTCTTCACAGGTAGAAAGTGGGACCCAAGGCCATTATGGATAGGTTCAACATGATGGTGAACATAAACCAATGAAGTGTTGGGAAGAAGCAAGGATGCCCCCAGTGTAAGTTGGCCTAAAAGCACATGATAGAAAGGAAGGAGGTGATTGTTTTTGTTAAAGGGGAAAAAGGTGTCTGAAAACATGGAAAAAAAAGTAATCTTAAACACATGGATGTTTTGAACAAAGTAGAAGAACGATGTGAATGATATGAATGTAGCTTATAAGCCTCGAGATGAAGAAGTGATTAGCCAAAGGCACAAATCGTGAGACGATATATGGAATAGAGTAAGAGTCTTAACAAGGTCCAAAAAGACACTTGGTAACATACTAATCTTGCCTACTCATAGAGATATAGTGTGTGTACATGAAATTTAATTACCTCTTGAAGGGAAGATTTAATAGAGAACAAGTGAAGACACCCTGGCCAATGTGTAGGAATGATTTATTTTGATAGATGATAGGTGGTTTGTGAATGAAGGGTGGAAGGATAGCCATAAATTTCTCCTCTTCTAGCTAGATGTCCATAGCCCTGATGGAGATTTATTTGATTTTAATCATCACATTTCTCTACTACTAGTCAGGTGTCTGTAGCCCCGATAGAGATTATTAGAAATAGCCCAAGAGAGATTTATTTATCAATTTGCTTTTGCTTTTCATGTTTTAGCTTCTAATTGTTTTGATTGATTTTGATTCTTTTGCTTTCTGAAAAACTTATTTCAGCTCTCTTGTTTAACAAGGGGCTAAGAACCACTGATGGATTGATGGAAGTGATTGTGATGATGACATTGGCTAGTGTCAACAAATATGTCCAAAATTTCTTCGCAAAAAGTTTATTAGATGTTGAATGTGATAGGATCTCTAAGAGGTCAGTCATTCTTTAATTTACCAAGGTGATAAAAGACCAGGGTCAAACAAATACCATAGAGATAAATGTTGCAAAATGCGTGTGAAAAGGCTAACCACAATATCACCGAAGGGGTGAAAATGGTAGTAAGACTTGCATAGGAATGATAAGAAAGGGAAGAAATAACATCCATGTGTACGCAAATACTTGATTGCAATGTTTGATCTTTGTACCTTTGATTTTTCTTATGTTTTCTCAATGTTTTTGTATTTTTGAATTGTTTTTTAATTTTTAACTTTTTGATAGTTTTTGGAAAGTTGGGACAAAAAATGTCACTCCATGTGATAGGATCCAACAACAATGTCTGTTACTTCCTTGATAAGGGAGACTAGGCATGTTTTCTTATCAAGAGTTATGTTATCCCTGATCTCGATGATTGAGGTGATCTCTTACTAAACAAATGATTGTGATTTATCCTGAAACATGGATTTCATATGTGGGATATTTGAATTCCCTATCCAAAGGTTTATGCAGTTTGTGCCATACTTGATGGCTGCATTGGTTTGTGTTCTTAAATCGCACTTTGATTTTTAACCTTAAGATCATTTGATTTGTTGGAAACTTTGGAGCTCTAAGAATTTTTCACTTGAGCTTGATTAAGAAACTATTTGGGTTTCTTATAAGCTAGCGCATTTTGATCCTGATAAGGAGAAGAAAGTGAATGTGGAAATTTTAGACCTGATGTGAGAAATGACTATGGGCTTGCCAAAACCATTGATAGAAGAAATATGTGATGGATGAAAAGGATATAGTCCAAGAATTGAAGAGGATGGGATACCAGGGGGGTGATCCACTGATAGAAGATGATGAAGGGCTGCTAGAATACAACCCTAAGATGGAAGAAATGGGGCTACGAGGACATGGCCCAAGAATAGAAGAATATGACAAAGGGTTATTAGGGTGTGGCCCAAGTATAGACGAGGAGAGACTACTCAGAGGTATCCCATAGATAGAAAAGGAAGAAGGGCTACTAGGATGTGGCCCAAGAATAGAAGGTAATGGGCTACCAAGAGGTGACCCATAAGTAGAAAAAGGAGGGCTACTAGGATGTGTCCCTAAGATAGAAGAAGATGATGGGCTACCTAGTGGTGACCCAAGAAAATATTTTGATTGAGGAGTGATGATAGATAAGGAATGATTGGGCAATGAGAAGATAGGTCATAGATCAATGCTAAACCCTGACATCTCATCATGCTCAGAAGAATGTGAAGATGGAATAGAAGAAGAATAATCAAGCTCCATTATCTTAGGCTCTTCCTTTATGTTCTGATAAAAGGAATTAACTTCTTTTCCCAAATACATGAGCGTATCAAGTTCTAGAAATAACCCTTGTTTTTTCATCCTCTAAAGGGATATCATCATGTACTCTAATTGTTTCTTCATTATGAGAGAAATCAATCAATAGAGGTTTTTGTTCTTTAGTCATAGAAGGTTGAATAGAAGAAACAGGTTTGATAAGCAGGGAAGATTGATTGACATAAGAAGATGACTCAAGAGAGGAAGTAGGGTTGGAGGAAAGTGTCTCATGAATGGACGATTTAGATTTGGACCTAGATTGCTTTTTTATAAGACGATGCAAAATAGGAGAGAAAATAGGATCACATAACCATCCATTAAGTTGCGATGTAGGAGTTGAATTAGATGATTGACTAGAGGTAACCCAAGTCGTGGAACTCTTCGACAGAGGAAGAGGTCATTGAGATGACTGATGAAGGAGGTCATGCAAAGAAAGGGAGGATCATGACTCAAGGCCTGAATTAGATTTTTGATTGATGGAACTGAGAGTCACATGAGTCTTCAAAGGAGGAATACGTCATTGAGGTGATTTGGAATAAAGGTCCTATGAAGGAAGGGAGGACCGTGATTCAAGATTTGATCTATGGGTATTCGAACAATAGTTGGGATCCGAATAATCAGAAGAAGAGTGGGAATTTGAATGGTAGTTTGGATTTGAATAAGAAGAAGAGGAGTGGGGGGAACCTATATAATAATTTGGATCAGAAGCATCCAAACCATACCACCAACTATGAGCTGAAGATGGGGAACAGGGTACCTACTCTGGGATCTCTAGCACAAAGAACCAAATGAGGTTTAGTTGTAATGGGAATATTTTGATTTGAATACCTAAACCTAGGTTTCATATTGTTGTAAATGTGAGAAACCGCGTGATAATCATTCATTGTTGGCATTTTTTAAACAAAAATGTCTAGATCTAGGTAGTGTGATGGACCTCCTTCAAAGGGAAGGAAGTGACATGTTGATTTAGGGAAGCATAATGATAACTAACTAGATAGTGCGTAATTATGACGATGCATGCATGATTTTTTAAAGAAGGTCTAAGGAAAATAGACATTATGATGATGTAATCTTGATGAGATAAAAAATGATTGTCCTAGAAAATAATTTTTCCAGATGAATAATCACAAGGAACAACCATGCAAGTTTAAAACACAAATCCAATCAACAAGGAAATACACCCTATGTAAATGCATGTGTAAAGTGATAGTTCAATGCAAAAGATGATCAACACAATGTCAACATTTACATCAAGCTTGAAATGAACAAGGTGTAAATTTTAACAAAGGGAGATCAAATGATGAGTCAATCCGAACTATGATGATGATCCTAAAATCAAGATCAAGTGGCCATCAAAGATATTAGGATGCATCCACACACTTTAGACATTTAAAAACTCAGCTGCAAACATGGATGAGCGTAAATGGACAAAAAAGTGGTGAGCACTATCTATGAAAACACTCCCCAAAGATGCCTTCTATTTCCCCAAATGGGCAACAAGAATGCAAAGGTGTATATCAAAAGATGAAAAATAAAATAAGCACCACTTGGGCAGAGCTTCGCCTCATCCTAAGGTGAGAAAGAAGCTAAGCTAAGTGAAAACGTCGTCCAATTTCCATGATGAAAGGCACTTAGATCTAACTTAAGTGGATTCTTTACTTTGTTCAAAAAATAAGGTTCTAAATCCAAACAAGTTATCACTTCATGATGGCTAAGACGCGATAAAGGACTAGTAATGTGGGCTCCTTAAAAAAATGGCTTCCCTAACAAGTTCTCTAAACTAGGTGTTATAAGGTTGTCTAAGAGCGAGGCGCAATTTACCTAAAATGTCATAATGACTAGTTTGGGAGTATCTCAGCTTTTCCCCCCTTCAAGTATAGTGGGAAATGAATGTATCCATCGTGTACTTTTACTAAGGTCGTGATACAGACAACTTACAACTCTAACTTACAAGATGTACTAGTCAAGTGGGTAAGCGGAGTGCTTCCTGTTGCATCCACGAGGTTACAAAATGGTGGACTAATTTAGGGTTCTTGGAACCACCCCCATTGTTGTAGCTTAAGGAATTATGCCAAAGGGGTTATGTTCTAGTTGAGTGGATAGGGATCTACCCTTTTCAAAAACCTGCAATACAGTGTTTTGAATATGGTGTGTTTTTTTATCTTGCTTACCTTTTAATGTGGTTTTAAGTAGCACACCGTTTGGAAACATGTAAGAACACGTGTATTAGAAGGTTTGAATTTTGTATTTGATGCCTTTATATGAAAAGTGATTTTTGGTCCTACATACCAAGGTTAGTAATTTTCCAAAATTTCATACAAAGGAGATAAGATGTTGTTATTGATTTCCCATATAGTCTTAAGACACAAGGAAAGAGCATACGCAAAAGGTATCTCACTCAAATTTGCAATAAATGTAAAATTCCTAAGTATAATGTGAAAATGAGTTCTTTTTGACCAACTTTGAATGCTAAATAAACCATTTTACAAGTATGAAGAAAGTGGTGAAACGTTTCTAATTCCCAAGATCACCTAGAAAGGCGCGAGGGAAGAGCATATGTGTTCACAAACAAAGATGCAAATGTTTTTTATTAAGTTTAGTATAAAAAAATCAATGTAAAGGAAACTTGTAAACCACTGTTAGAACCCTGCAAGAGTTAGAAAACCAAGAAAATTGAAGATTTCTAGAAATCCAATTTTTGCACTTTTTAAGAAGTTTTTAGTAATTTGCATTTTTGGAGGTCTCTAGAGAATTTTGGGAGTTTTCTTATAGAAGATAGTATACCAAAGGTATCTAACTTTTGGAATTTCCCTCACAAATTATGCTTTTTTATCTTTCTGATGCCTGTTCAAACTCTAAAAATGGGTTAACAAGTCAAAAGATATGATCAAAACAAGTAGCATTAAAAATAAAATGTATGAATCCGTACTACACAGAGACACCTGTGTGACCAGAATGACGCATATGTGCCCTAGCCAACGGATATGTGCCCAAGTAGATAGGTATGTAGGAAAGGAAAAAAAATAAATTCAATAGAGTGGAACAGGACACCTGCGCGCCTAGAGTGACACATACATGCCCTAGCCAACAGATACGCGCCCTAACAAAAAAGTAGACAATTTCAAATTTTTACACAGTCAACCCATTTACGCATACGTGGCCCAGATGATGGAGACACGTGTGCATATTTTTAGAGGTGAAATTTATAGATTTTTTTACACAGTTAGACCATTTACGCATGCGTAGATAGAGAGGCGTATACGTGGCCCAGATGACAAAGATGCGTACGCATCCTTGCAGAGGAAAAAATTGTGTAAATGATGAAGTTATCCTGATAGGTACGTGCCTGATCTGATGGTTACATTGGGGTTTCAATGTGTACATGCCCCTTGTTTGACACCTACACGCACCTTGTGAAAAACCTACAAAAAACATGAATTTTCAAATTTTTAAGAGCAAACAAATTAGTTGTTAGTCAAAGTGTTCTATTTCTATATCAAACCCACAAGATGTATACAAATGAAATTCATTTATCTAGGGTTAGAAATAAAAATGAGGAAATAACAAGTGATTTGAGAAAAAAAATTGAAAATGAGCTTTGAAAAACCTAAAAGACCTCCATTAATGGAGGGTGGACATAAGTGTCTCACCGGGCATGCCAAATGTGTTCAATGAAAGATTTTACAAAGAGCTATGGATATGGGGCAAAACCTCAAAGATTTCTATAAAATACCCTCAATGGACAATATGATAAGAAATGAGAAAGGAAACATACTTTGTATGTATTCAAATTTAAAATAAACAAGAAATATAACAAAATAGCATTTAACCTCTACTCTTTGAAAGCTTGAAATAATGAAGCTAAGAGGATCTAAGCAATCAGTTTTGTTGTTTACTCCATGACGGTGAATGAATCTCACTAAATGGCTACATGGCCAAGTGTAGCTATTCCATTACTAACCAAACATGGGTGCAATATGAAGTTATTTTAATGGTGGATGACCCAAGATCAAATGCCTTTTTAGCTGGCTAATGAAAATGAGCTCTTAAGCTTTCTTAGGCTTGTTTTGGCTTTAGCTTATGTAAAGTTATAGGTTGAATGGGTAGGCTTAGCCTTGTATTTATATTTTTTGGTTTGGAAGAATTTATAATTTGGGTGTATGTGGGACTAAATCTCAAAAATCACTTTTATATTAGATTAGGATAAACATGCTTTAGGTTTAGTTAAGCTTGGTGTAGGCTAGTTAACTAGGGTTCATGCTAGTTAAAATTTGATTAGCAAATGATTAGAGACTCATTGAGAGTTGGGAGGGGTCTGGATAACCAATTGTGATTGATAGATAGCCTATGAAGCCAATAGAAGTGGTGTAGAGAGAACTAGGGAGGTTCTGAATGGTCGAAAGGAGGAATGTTTAGCTAATAAGAGAGATATTAGAAAAATAAGTTGATTATAGGAGGAATACAACTAAGAAGGTGTCATAAATGGGCATTTGAGAATGGAGTGAAGAAGGGGTTGATTAACGAAATGTCATCAATCGATTGGATTGGAGGAAATGCTAGGTGTAAGCATATTTTAGGTGTCTACAGTTCCCACAGGTCTCAAGTTCCCCACACTTTTGAGGTTTCGGAAAGCAAATTATTTGTTGAGTTAGCGTACTGTAGAGTTCGAGTTTTCAAAGTGTTGTGGGTGGCGAGAAATTTAGAGGAACATTATGGATAGGGAAAGGTTCCATAGAACATTGAGTTCCTTACATTGAAGGAACACCCATATAATTAAGGCACCCCCATATAATTAAGGCACCAATGTATTATGGAGTTAGAGTGGCACAATATAATGGGGCTATAGAGGAACACATTACCTATGGAAATTTGTTCCTTGTAGGGTTATAGATACCCACAACATAAAGGAAGTGACTAAAGAGATAAGTGAGGAGATATTATATTGTGGGGATTGCAGAGACAATAGGAACACACGACCTAGTACCCCAGTACCCTTTGTACCCCGAAAATATGATTCATCTAAAATGAAATGTGGATTGTAGGATCCTGCGTGGAACCTCGACCCCATAACCTTCAAATGGGCTTAAACTTCACCTAGTTTGTCAAAAATTGAAAAAAATAGAATTTTCAAGAAGGTATCGATATCCTCTTCACCATGGATATTGGATTTCTTAATTTTATTGAGGTTAGATATGTTGAAAAGTTGAAATATTCTCCAATATTTAAGAGAACAGTTCCATGTATCTTAACAACCAAAATTAATGAGGTATGGTTCTCATTATTTCTCCTGTAAGAAAAGTACAATGGGGAATGGTGATTGCAGGGTTTCCCATACCTCTTTTTAGATCATTAATGCATGGTGCTACTGGGTGAAGGGGAAATATAAGGATTCTCTACTTTCTCTTCCTTTTCTTCTATACATTATAAAACCTCTCATTTTTAGAGGGGGGATGTTCTTAAATGTAATAGAACTCTGTCAAAATTGTTCCAAAATAGTGGTGAGTTACAAGCCTCAGATTTGGACATCTTGCATGGTGAACCTTACCTCTTATCCTATAATGTAATGGATTGTGCATACTTGAAGTAATTAAATTCTTATTTTGTGGCTTTATTTTCCCTAGCAGTGTTGTATTGCATTTTTCTTTCCTTTCATTGCATCTAAAGGTGTTTTGTGCATCTTTTTCTTTCCTTGCATAGTCTCAAATGTGTTTTTCTTTATGATCATGTGGTGGTTTGAATGTTGTTTTGGACTACGGCATTCAAGTCTACCTTATCCTTAATTTTCTTCCATTTTCCACTCACCTGAAAGTCTCTCCACCCCTTTTCTTGGTTCTATCACCTCTATAGTTTAGGATTTCTATTTATACACCTCCTTCTCACCCTAGTCCCTTGGAATTTTAGAGTAGAGTTAGATAGCTGCAATTTAATTCCTAGGAGTAGCTTAGTATTAAGAATAGATAAAGAAATAAACCTTCTCTAGAGGTATGTATTTATGCAAGTCCCAAAACTTGGAGATAGTCTCATGTTTCCTCAGAATTATAGGTTTTCTATGACTCAAGGAAGGGTGCAATTTTGAGCTCCACTAGTGGACTTTATTGGATATGTGTTGTTTTTGGGAGTAAGAAAATTTGGGAAGGAGAAATTAAAACTATGGTTTTGATGAGAAATGGATGAGGGACAGTTGAAATGAGATCTATTTCATTTGGTTTTTGGTTTATTGTGGATACAAGGGTTGTTTCTTGGACTTGGAGGATGTACCATTATAAATTTGGAAGCAAGATCAAGATAGAAATTGGTAGGAAGAATTTTGAAAACATTTTTAACAGGAATGGATTTTTATTATTATTATGTTTACTTTGAAAAGAAGTCGGCAAGGAATTTTTTTTGTTAAATTGGAAATGATTTGTTGAAAATTTACCCATTTTTGGTTCTACGTTTTTAAAGGAAAATATTATATTAAATTGGAAATTTTTGGTTAAATTTTTACACATTTCTAGGTCTACATTTTTAAAGGAAATTTTCTATTAAATTGGAAATGTTTGGTTGATGTTTTACCCATTTCTGGGTTTGTGTTTTGAAGATAATGTTTTTTTTTGAGATTTCACCCATTTCTCGGTCTTCATTTTGAAAATGAATATAAGATTTAACACACATTTCTTGGAATGCTTATTTATTATTTATTTTTAACAGTGAAAGAATTTTGAAAAGATTTTAATTTATACCCATTTGGGTATTCTTATTATGGATTTATGGCTGTTAAAACATATATTTGTTGGTGAATTTTTACCCATTTCTAGGTCTACACATTATATGCATTATTTAGATGGAATAATTTTTTTGGGGTAGATTTAGGAACCCATTCGGGTCTGCATATTTGTTCATTTATATAACTATTGATACAATATTTATTGGGCCGATTTCATTAATTATTGGGTATGGATATTTTTTTATTTATATAATATTTATTGGGTCAATTTAATCCACTTTTTGGTCTACATATTTGTTTAGTACTTATACAATATTTATTGGGTTGATTTCACCTATTGTTGGGTTCACATATTTGTTTATTTATATAAATATTTATACAATATTTATTGGTTCGATTTCACCCATTTATGGGCCCTCAATTTTGATGTAGAGAGAAATAAAATATCAAGCATATATGTGACTAATAAGAGATTCCAAACGATAACTTATCACTATGTCAAGCCTATAATGGATAAAACTATTATAAGTTGCTCAATATTTGTCTAATATGTCAAATATATCTCAAAATGGCCTTACCAATAATTTTCACATCTTCACTCTATAGATACACCACATTCTACTACTAATAATCTCTTCAAATGACTCAAAATGGAAGAAACTATCACTTTGTCCAATCTCACCAATCTGATGAACCTTTTTCTTGACTAGATCTTGGATCTGGGATGAAATTAGTGGTATTTTATCTTATTAACTCCTCCAATTCCTTGCTCATTATTCATACACTTGGTCCAATGTTAAAAATAACAATGAAATGCATTCAAAACCTCTTACATATAAGCTCATATATTTGTTACTCAAAACTGTCCTTATTCTTCTCTCTTAGCTATATCTCCTTGTAAGCACTTTACCTTACATGAAACTCAAGGTATTATACCACTTAGATTATTTGTGAAATCACCTCTACACAATGTTAAATCAACCATCTAAATTCCACACAACCTCAAATGGGTCTACTTACATTCATCTCTCTAAACTGCCCCTTTTTATCCTTAAGAACATGGTTATCTACTTCACTAGTGCAACTAGAGTTCCAAGGATACCAAAAAATATTTATTACCTCCATTAGTTCCCTCTCAACACATATAATATTCTTGTAAAAACTCAGGGTCCAAATCTTCACAAAACTCTTTATACTTCACTCTTTGCAAATTGGCTTCTAACCCCCACTAGGTCTTCCTAAAGCAACTGTCAAGCTTATCTTGATCTGTAAAATGTTTCAATACATAATAAGGGGACTTTAACATATATTTTCATTAACCCACTCCAATAAAATAGGATAGTTCTATTTTTAATCACCCCCTTCTTGTAGCCCTTGACTATGTTTTGAGAACTCCTTTCTAGACTGTTAGACGAATAAGGAGTTTGAACCATGAGTTTCCAAAAATTATTTCATAATATATTTTTAGAGGAAATTGGAATTGTATCATGAATTTTTTAAAGTGCATTGTGATGATTTAGTGTCTCAATGTTTGAGCCCCATCTCAGGCACCATGTAACCCACACAGTGAGCCTAAAAAAGGGTTATTATAATATGACTTTTCTTATTCTTTGATTCAAGAATTAATATCATAGAATAAGGATTGTAAAAAAGTGATGCAAGGATTAGGATTACCAATAGCTCTTGGATAAACATTTGAACCTCCCTTTTCTCGATCTTCTGCCATCTTTCTATAGGTCCACATAGTTTGCATTCACAATTTGTACTACTAGTCTATCTTTTCCTTGTCCCTTACTCTGTTTAACCTACATCCTCGAGGGTGTTAGAACCTCTACGAATATTTTCAATGCATGCACACACCATGAAATATCTTCAAGTTATCTATTGTGAAAACAAAAATATAGTACAGAGATGAGCATTTAACAAATTATCATAGAATATCATAAGTAAGAATCCTCTTATTACATTAATCCACATACTTCCTCAAACAATCATGTTAGATAATAGGAATCACAGTCTTATAACAACTTAATCACACATAGTATACAAATGTATTGCATACTCATAACAATATATATATCTATATCTCAAGCTTGCAGTCACATCAACTATTCAACCATGTATTGAAAGAAAGGAGTCTATAGACTAAAATGTAAACTCAAGATTAATTTTACCAGATAATATTAAGAACACACACACTTAGCATATAGGAAAACACATGTTTCTTATTTCTTACACAATGATTGAGTTTTCTCTATTAAATTCTCTTCCTCCTCCTTCCACAAGGAATTATTTATAAACTCACCCACCCTTTCTATATTTGAGGTTCCACACACTTGCATGTATTGACTAACATCATGTAACTACCCTTAGACTCTCATTATGAATGATTCTACCTAGCGACTCTTAAAATTCTCTTAATGAAGTTTATAATTTTCCCTTGCACATTATTCTAATCATATTAATGATTCCTTACATACACAAGACTCATTATTTACCTCAACTAGACATTTTCCAACATTAGTGGACTCATGAAACACTTAACATGAAACATAAGAGACTTTAACAACACCTAATAACACTTGGATCACCAATTTCAAGACCATGCACATATTACATATATTTGAATTTTCAAATTCCCTTTTGGAGGGAAAACACAAGACAAGAAAAAATATAAATTTGCCACCTTCACTACTTTCTTGGATTGACTTGTATGACCCCTTAAGACATAAAGAGATCCCGCACAACACACATTGACACCAAGAATCTTGATTTTTGTAAATAAAGGTCTCCTCATGGATGCTCTTACATCATACTCCCAATATGGAGAAAAATCATGAACACTCCTTATTCTCTTATTGGTGTCTTAATCCTCATATCTTGTCTATTATCTCCCTTTCTTGCTTTCAATTTCTTTGAATTCTTCATAGCCACTAGGGTTCCATGTAATAATTTTTGGTCTTCCATTTACTTTGAAACTTATCCCTTTCACATTGATTTCACCTTCACTCTCATCATCTTTAAATTGTCTTGCTTCACACCTACACACAAAAATATTAGAACAACACAAATACACGTTTCTCTATGTTCCATGATTTCTTCCATTGTTGTTTAATCCATGCCCAACTTGTATTCATCATTTATCTTATCAAAATATTCATGTTCTTTCTCATTCATTTGTTCATGCTCACTCTTCACCATCTCAATTTTTCTTAACGATGCTTTTTATTTCTCTCTACAATCATCTTCATCATCACATACCCAAGAATTCACCTCTGTCTTAGTTTTACTTGAAAATTTCACCTTTCCATCCATTTCATATAAAAAATATTGCAAAATAACATCTATATCATTCACAAAAATATGTTTTCTGTCATACTCATCACCTTAAAAATTCACAATCAACATCATTTTGTACAATTTCAAGGAGTTCAGTCACACCATCTTCAATACCAACAAACATTCAATCAAATTTACCTACCTTGCATTCACCTTTACTTTGTTTTTCCTATTTTTCTCTAAAACATTCTTGTTTCTCATGAGTTCATCCTCTTACTACTATATTTCACCTTCATTATTCTTCTTGTCAACCTTATCTTCTTTCTTTTCTTCTTTTCTAAGATTATTTTCTTCACTCTTAATCATCCTCTCCAGCTGCAACTTCTGATTTCTCTTTTCAATTTGTATCACAAGCCATTTAATTTTTGTTTTCATTACAAACTCAAACACATACCTTGGTTTCCTCTTTATTATCTCTTTCAGCTGCTCTATATCTGCATTTAGCTTCTTCATCTCTGATTCCACCCCTTCTTCATGTTTATATCTTTTTACTTCTTCTCTCTTCTTCTTATCTGACTCTTCTTGTTTCCTCTTATAGCTAATAAGTTTCCACAACTCCACTTTTGCTTCCTCTTGGTCCATCTTCTCATTGGAAATTTTTTTTCAACTCTTCTCTTCCACATCTCACCTTAGCCTTACCAGGTCTGCTGGTTTCTTCTCTATATCCTCTTAACTTCTCTCACTTCCTTTCACCTGTTACTTTCTTCACCACATAACTTGCAAAACAACATTAGCTACAAAAGCATATATTCAATTTCTACAACCCAACAACAACAAAATTCCACACTTTGATACCAAATTATGCAAAGAGAAATAAAATATCAAGCATATATTTGACTAATAAGAGATTCCATACAATAACTTATCACTTTGTCTCTGCATAGGGGGGGCATCTATAAGCCTATAATGGTTAAAAATATTATAAGTTGCTAAATAATTGTCTAATATGTCAAATATCTCTCACAATTTCCTTACCAAGAATTTTCCCATATTCAATCTATAGATACACCTCATTCTACTGTTAATAATCTCTTCAAATGACTCAAAAGGGAAGAAACTATCACTTTGTCCTATATCACAAATTTGGTCAACCCTTAGCTTGACTAACTCTTGGCTCTAGGATGAACTTCTTGGTATTTTGGATTCTTAACTCCTACAAGTCATTCCTCTCATTCATACACTTGGTCCAATGTTAGAAACAACAATGAAATGCATTCAAAACCTATGAGATATAAGCTCCTATCTTTATTAGTCAAAATTGTCCCTATTCTTCTCTATTAGCTCTATATCCTTGCAAGAAATTTTACTTCCATGAAAATAAAGGTATTATACCACTCATATTCTCTATTAAATCACCTCTATACAATGTTAAAACAACTATATAAATGCCACACAACCTCATATGGGTCTCCTTACTTTCAACTCTCTAAAATACCCATTCTCATCCTTAAGAACATGGTTATCTGATTCACTAGTGCAACTAGATTTCTAAGGCTACTCACCAAGATTTATTACCTCAAATAGTTCCCTCTCAACACCTATAATATGCTTGCAAAAATTATAGTCCAAATCTTCACAGAACTCTTTAGACTTCACTCTTTGAAAATCAACTTCTAACCCCTACTAGGCCTTCCTAAAGCAATTGTCAAGATTATCTTGATCTTTAGAAGGTTTCAATACACAATAAGTTAATTTTGAGCACCCATTAATATCTTTAAAATTTTATAGAATTTTCATTAACTCACTTCAAGGAAAAAGGATAGTTCCTTTGTTAATCACCCACTTCTTCTAGCCCTTAACCGTTTTTCGAGCACTCCTTTCTAGACTGTCACAAAAACAAGGAATTTGAACCACGAGTTTCCAAAAATTATTTCCTAATCTATATATAGAGGGACTTGGAATTATATCTTGAAGTTTTCAGAGTGCACTGTGATGATTTAGTGCCTCAATGTTTAAGCCCTAGCTCAGGCACCCTATAACCATCACTATGAGCCCGAGAAGGGTTACTCTAATATAATTGTTGAAGCTGAAAATTACACCTTGGATATGATCATAAATGACCAATAATTATGAGGAAATATGGGACTGTCTCTCAATTATGGGACTACTAACTGAGACATACCTCCAGAGAAGGATGAATTTCTCTTCCAAAACCTAATGTTAAACTACCCCTAAAAGGAAGACTCTACTATCTACTTCTATCCTAAGTTTCCAAGGGACCATAGAGAGAGAGATTACATGAAAATGGAAATCCTAATATACATAGGTGATGCACCAAGAAAATGATCAGAAAATATCTAGATGAGTGAAAATGAGATGAAGAATGGGATAGAGAAAGGTCAAACACAAGTGACACAGTCCCTAATTGCATTTTTAACATCATTTCCATGGAGCACAAAAGACGTGATCTTGGAAGAAGAATATATAATTAAAAAAATGTGGAATATGTAATTAAAGGCAAGTAAAATGTAATAAAACATAACTAGGGTAGAGAATATCCACAAAACATGGATTTATTGATTAAATGGATGCATAATTCATTACAATTGCAAGAGAAGGCAAGGACCTTCTTTCACAATATACAGATCAAAGGCCTATAAATCAATACTATGGAATAATTTTGATAGATTTTTATTACATGAACATTCCCCCCCACAAAAAATAGGCCTTAGAACTTACATTTATAATCCCAGAGAGAAGAGAGAGAGAGAGAGATATACCAAGCTCGTTTTAAATGGTCCTAACCCTTCTAGAATCTCAAAAATGATTGGTGGCATCAGATGATTGAAACATGGAGGGGTTTTTTCTTGAAGATCAAGGAAATATGATATCCTCATGATTTAATAATTTTTCCCATTCTTTCCTTCCAAAATATGATTTCTAGGTTCCATGATATAGAGCATGAAAAAATGATTCCATTAATATAAATTTTATTAAATTTGGATTCCGTGGGAGAAATTTATGCCAATGTGCATTTATGACCCCAAAATACTTCACAACAAGTTCTAGTCATATCTCCACATTACACTTTCCATCGTTTTGGCTTGAGGTTTTGGGATTGCATTGCTTTTCTCAGAGAAACAAACCCCCATTACTTCAAAGTTATGCCATGTTGTAACTTCGCATTGCATTTCTACTTCACCATTTGCTTTGTGTGTTTTGTGAGTTGTTTTTATTCATAATTTTAAATGAGCACTACTTAAAAGTAGCAACACCTCGTACTCCCACAAAACTCCTAAAATTCACCCTTTGTGGGTTCCAAGAACAACATTACACAGGTTTACGAGTAATATTTGCTTATTTTATTTTCAGTAATTGAGTAACATCATTTCCCCACTCACTCCTATTTCTCCTTCTTCACGAAGTTTTAGATGTCCTTATTTATTGTTCATAAATTGGTATTGCTTCATAGTTGTGGCACATTGTATTCCCAAGTAGCTCTCCCTTTTTTCTCTTTAAGCCCTATTGGTTATCAAAACTACTTTTCTCGGTTGCTTTAACTAGTAGAGAAACATAGAATCTCCACAAAGAATCCCGTGGATCAGATATTGGGAAGTTATTTACTTCATGTTTTAAATCAGTTAGTCATCAATTTCCCACAAATATCTCATTTCCTCCTCCTTGGTTTGCAGGGTTTGTGGATGAAGTTGCTTTTCTATTTATTATCATATTTTGGGAGGTGTTTTACTTCCCATATTTACTGAGCTTAACCGCTAGGATACTCACCAATTAGTTGATCTACGTGTTCATCCCTTTGCCAATTTTCAAGATTTTTTCTTATTTCTTCAACTATTTCTCCAAGTTCTTTAAAACTCCATGAATTGTCTAAGTCGAGTTATCCCAAGTTGTTCAATTTTTTTAAGGGTGCAAAAATGGACAACATTTTTGGTGACTCACAAGGAACATATTCCCACTAGATGAGCTGATCAGTGGCCTTAAAGCATGCATTGGGCATGGATTCATCATCGTAACAATGAAACTGATCTAAAAATTGAATAACAAACCACTGTGACCATTTGCAGCATTGTTAAACATGGAGTTAATATGTTCTTTCTTAATTTTCCCATTTACATAATAAGAATTTCCCAAATCAAAGTTTTATGTGATTGGAAACTTGTTGAATATAAAATATCACCCTCTTCCCACAACACCTTCTATTAGAACCATGCTGAAATTGTGCAACAAGAACACCTACAAGAAACTAAACTTGTGCAAATCACTTAGGGAAAGGAAACCTACTCTACCAACAAAAAAAGTGCTGAAAGCACTTAGAGGAATTGACAACTAAACTAATATGTACAAGAAGAAATGAAAACTTAATGGGAATGTTTAAGATAAATCCCATTGAATGGGATTTGTATTACATCTCCATCAAGGTCAAACAAATCGAAAGAGTTGGCTTCTTTACAAGTAGTAATGATATGTAGCCCACTCCATATTGTAATAAAATTATATTTTCTTCTTGGTTTAGCTTTTTCTACATCCTATTTCAAGACTAGATCTACAACCTTGAATGTCTGGTCTCTATCCTTCCTATCAAACCACTTCTTGGCTGATTTTTTATGTTTTTACAGCCTGATCATGGAAGAGTTTCTTAACTCCTCAAGCTCCACTAATTCTTCCATCTAGATCTCTCTTTGGTTTTCACCTTCAAATTCCAATTGTTGAGCCAATTCAAGTGAAGGAAACTCATGTGAAAAAGGAAGTGTGGCTTCTTTTCCATATACAAGCTTGTAAGGGGAAGAGCCAATTACTTTCTTCACTATTATCATGTCAACCCAAAGACCATTTATGATTTTTTTGTGCCACACTGCCTTTGATTAATGTCCATTGTTCTCTTTATGATCCTGATTAGATTCTTGGTAGTAGACTCTACCAATCCATTACCTTAGGGATAGTAATTGGAATAAGTCTTAAGATATATCCCAAGTCTAAGAGCCCAATCAGAAACTTTGGATCCCAAGAAGGATTTTGCATTATCAGAAATGATTGTTTGAGGGATTCCAAACTTTGTTACAATTTCTTCAAGGAAGTCCAGTATAATTGATTCAATGGCTTTCTTCAATGGCACAACTTCTATCCACTTGGTAAAGTAATATGTTGTTGTTAAGACCCACTTGTGACCAGTACTCAATGGAGGAATAATCAAGCCAATGAAATCTAAACTCCATTGGGTGAATGGCTGATTTGTTGGGATTGGGTGAAGTGGAAGAGGAGCCAACCTTTTCTTATCAAGAAAAAAGGAACATCCTTTGCATCTTCTAACCCATTTAGAAGCATCAAAAAATAATGTAGGTAAAAAGTAACCTTCTTTTAAAATTTTCATTGGCATGTCTATAACAGAAAAATGTCCACTTGAGAAACCATCATGAAACTCATGCAAAACCTTGTCACACTACTCACCTTCAATGTACTTGAGTAGAACTCCATTAATGTTTCTCTTGAACAAAATACCATCAATTAGTGCATAGGGAATGGATTTAACCTTAGGTGCCTTATTTTTTACTTATTTAGGCTAAGAGTGTATACACCAGTAGATAAGAACCTAGTCATATCAATAATCTAGCTATGATCATTGAATACATCTCCTTCATCCTCCTATAATTTAGCATTATTTCAAAGCTCTTCGTTCATGAAGGAAGTCTCTTGGTGATCTTGAGAAGCTAAAGCCAACTCCTCACAAATTTCTCTACCCCTTACCAACTTTATAGCATTAATAGTCACATCATACTCCATTATTTTAGTCACCCAACCAATACTTTTCTCGCTAATTTCTACTCCAAAAATGAAGTCTCTCACACTAGAGTGTGAGAGTAAAAATTTGATGTGATTGGTAAGAATCATACTCTTCAACTTATTTAGAGATCTCATTATATCATATACATATTTTTCAATGTGACCGTACTTGAGTTCATAATCCTTTAGTGTTTGACTGAAAAATGCCACTAAATGCTCCATTCTTTGATCATTTTGTTGATTCAAAACAAAAACAATGATAGATTCAGCTTTGTATACATATAAGATGAAATCCATGGAATAGCTAGGGTTGATAAGTGTAGGAGCTTGAGTAATGTCTCATTTTATATAGGAAAATATATCCTTCCTCTCTACTATCCATTTGAAAATATAATCCTTCTTGAGTATGAGATTAATAGGCCTCACCAAACTTGTGAAACAGGAATGAATCTCCTAAAAAAATTGATTTTTCCAAGGAATGAGTTCAAGGCATTCTTGTGGACTGGAAATGAGAGAGTCAAGATAGCTAAAATTCATTTTGGATTAATGGTTATGCCCTCATTTGGAATAATATGCCTTACTAGATTACCTCTAGGGACTGCAAAATTACATTTATTAGGATTAAGAGACACCGCAAATTCCTAACATCTTTCAAATAACTTCTCAAGATGACTGATATGATACTTACTATATTTTGAGAAAATGGTAATGTCATCAAGATAGACAAGGAAGAATCCATTGATATACCCTTTAAAAGAAATTTCCATTACTCTTTGGAATGTGGCACCTGGATTTGATTTTGATAAACCAAAGGGAATTTTATGATACACATATGTCCCCCATTTGGTTGTAAATGCAGTCTTATATTGATCCTCTTATTTAACCTTAATCTGATTAAAACTTGAGTAGCCATCAAGCATAGAGAACCTTTCAACCCCTACTAATGTATGTATAATTTTCTCCATTGAAGGTATATGATAGTGATCCTTTAAGGAGGCCTTATTAAAGTCCATGAAATAAACACAAAGTCTGATTTCTCCATTTTTATTTCTTACCGGGACAATATTTTCCACCCAAGTGGAGTATTTGATAGGAAAAATGATTTTTATCTCAATGAGTTTGGATAATTATTTCCTCGTGAGGGGATCTATCCTAGGATTAATCAACCTTTGATTTTACCTAATTTGCTTTGTGTTAGGATAAATACAAATAGAATGTTGGACAACGTCTATATTAAAACCCTTTAGATATTTATAGTCCTATGAAAATGTATCACTGAATATTTGGCATAAGGAGATAAAAACATGCTTCTCATCCTCATCACATATCTTTCTAAGAATAAGTTCCTTTCCTTGTGTAATTGTGACTGGTTGAAAATATTATTTCCTTACTACTATGTTATTTTATTTTTTTTTGAACTCATCATTAGGACTGAAAATTTTCTCCAAAGTGACTAATCCTTTTGGTAATTTTTTTTCTTCATCTCAATAATCTGATCATCATAGATATTTTGCAATTCAAGTTGCGTTCTTGAAGAAAATTTAGCTTCATTTTGCATAAATTAGATAATTTGTTCATCATTATCAAATAATTTCAAATTGGTCTCATTATCTAGAATGAAAGGCCTAACCACTATATTTATATGTTGCACATTTCTTTTCACAAGATCTTCAACAATTGAGAATTAAAAACCAAGAGCTTCCATTTAATTTGATTCCTTGTTCAATTTCCTAGGCACTACTTATAGATTAAGAGAATCAAAACTATCTAGAAGATACCAGAATTTGTATTTGTATGCATTAAATAAGTTTTTCTTAGTGGCACACTTCCCTCTGACTTGATGAATGAAAATTTCAGTATCCCCAAAACTCAGCAATTCTTTGATCTTTCTCTTTTCAACAATTAGAATACCATGTACCAATGCATCATATTCAACTACGTTATTAGAACATAAAAACTGCAATCTATGAGAAAAGAATACTTTCTCGTTTATTGGATAAATTAGCACCACACCAGCCCCAAATCCATTTTTACTTCTAGAACCATCAAAGAACATATTCCATAGTTCAAAAGAATATTCTTTCTCTTTCTTTAATGGTTTAGGTAGAGTGGATCCTTCTTCAAGAATATAATAAGTACTAACACTAGTTTCAAAGGCTTCAAGTTATTTGACATAAGGATCAAATTTGTGATGTCCCTCAGCCCATTCATCTAGAAATAGATTAGGCATGGGAGGAGGAATAAGTTTCTCTTTTAAAACTAAACCTTGTTCATGTTCTTCTTGTATCAGAAATTTTTTATTGGATAGGGGTGGGGTTATATGACTCATTATGGTAAGAAAATATGATCTCGACATGTATGGTAAATATTGTTCCATACATAGTTCTTAAAAGCATATGGGTCCAATTTGAAGAAAAATAACCACCCACCTTAATAGTAAAATATCTATATAAATAAGTGGTAAACATGGGAGGTAAGTCAATTATGTCATGAGTTATAGTGAGACTCAAGTATCCATGAAGGGTTAACTTAATATCTTTCATTACTCCCAATACACCAAATGTTGACCCATCAAGTTGCAAAACTCCCTTAGAAACATGATTATATTTAAGACCCAAGATATAAACAATTTTCTTAGGAATTATAGAGGTACTAGCTCCTGTATCAATCATACAATTATGTACCAAGTGTTTTCCCACAATTAATTACATGTAAAAGGGTGGGATCTTAACAATTTTACTTACTTGATCTTCCTTTTTTTGACACATATTAATAACAATGTGATACTTATCCACCATTGGATCATCTTGGAGAAGTTTTTTGAGGGATTCACATAGGATATCTCTTTGTGACGGAATATTAGACGTATCCCACATTGTAACATTAAAATTTGTTTTCTTCATTTGTTTAACAATTTTGAAGGGAAGGCCCATGGATTTCTGCATCTCAAGTACACTATTCTCCCCATTTTGTTGCTGCAATATTGGGGTATGTGGCTTTAGTTAGGGAGAAAAATCCTTGTCTAAAATGGGCCTATCAAGCACTTGAGGTAATTTTTTGTTTCCTGCATTAACCTCCTTCTCCTTGTTTGTTGCATTTCCTTGACTAGAGGAAGATGAACTATGTGATTCCATCATCCTTTTCTTATACCTTTTATTATCAGAAATTGTGATTTGAGTTTTGATAGAACTACCCACTACTTGATTGATTGCACAAAAATCATCAGTTCTAAAGAACATGAGATTGACATCAGTATTGGACTCCTTCCACATATTAGGATTGGGTGCTTCCAAAAGTGTATCTTTCTAATTGGAATAAGTTTGAACCATGTATGATTGAATATGTAATGAACTTTCACAATAAAGTTTTATTACACAATTTATTACATAGAAAACACCATTTAATTCTAAACCATATTATTCTGTACTATAACCAATGCTTGGCTTGATCTAGGAGTAGGAATTGATTGTGGAAGTGGAATTTTTGCCAATGGAAGAGGTGCACTTTGGCCCCGCCATCTGTTATTCTGCTGAATTTTTCCATATCTCTGATTAGAGTTGTGATTTCTATATGGATGATATCCTTTGTTAAATAATTGATTTGAATATTTCCTCTCCTTAGAATAATTCCTATAGGATTGGGCTTGTTGTTTTTCTAAGGATATGAATGTTTTGGTCAAATTTAGGATTAAGGCTTTCATATCTTCATCCTCCTTTTTTTTTCATGAGAATGATATGTAGAGGCTGTGGGATGGTAATTTTTATTAGGAATAAGAGAAATAGAAGGTTGAACATATTGAGGTAATTCAGGATGTAAGGGCATGGGTGGCCTAGGAGCTAGTTAATCGGCTTGTATTAAACAATTTTATGCCCTTATAGCTAATGCATAGGTCCCATGCAATGTTTTACCCCCCATAGATTGAACCTTAACATCAATTTTAGAATTTTAAGCTCTTAAGTAGAAAAGAAAAGAAATTTTTGCCATTAGACTTAATAGGAATGGAATTTTGTCCCATGTCCTCTTGAATATGAAGTTGAAGTCTAGCATGAGCTCATTGGGAGTCCTCTTTATCTTTATCAACTGTTCTAAAAAATATAGGTTATCCTCTTTCTCTCTAAATTGGCTACAAAGTGCTATCCCCATCTGATTCCAATTTGTGATTGATCATGCTCTTAGAATCTTGAACCATTATAAAGCCTTTCTTTTGAATGAGGAAGCTAGAAGCTTCACAACTACATCCATGTCAGAAATTTCATGGATATGACAAATATTGACAATGTCTTGAATATGGTCAAATGGAGTAGTGTGATTATCTCCAGTAAATAAAGGAATACTTTTATTGTGGATACTGGAATAGGATTATGAGAATTAAGAGAAAGAGGACTGTAGCTAGTGAAATTAACAAACCCTTGATTTTTTTGTTCCATTATGATAGGTCTGAGAATGCTGGTAGATTGCAATAAGGGCCTATCAGGAGGTGGTGTTGAAAGCTTTATATTTCATGGAGATGGTGATATTTGAACTACTCTCCCTTTTCTTCCCCTCCCTGGTGATAACTGAAGGTATTCAAAAATTCCTTCTTTTATTGTTCTAGACCTTGTCTAGATTCTTCTCATGAAACTGAGACACTTTCATTGCTAAAACCAATATATTTTGATGCTTGGAGTCGGAAGATGTGTTTAAGGTAATTAGGTTTGTATTACTTCAAATTTCCTTCCTTTTCTTCTTTGTAGGTTTCCAAACCCCTATTTCTTGACCTAGAGGTTTCTGAAGTTTCTCTAGTCGTGTATTTGAGTCCCACTTACTCTACATTTGGAACTAGTCAAAATACCAGGCTACTCTTCCTTCTTTGCAGGTTTTTAGAGTACAACTTCTTAACATTAGGTTTTTACTTGAGCATTACTTTGTAGTTTATTCTCCAATGCAACCTTCTTTCTTTATGGTTTTTGGGATGACTCTACTTCGTTGCTTTTCTTGGGATTTTCCTTAGCTTCTACTTTGCATTTAGTAGGGGTTGCATACCCAAGTTACTTGAAAAATCATTTGGTTTTTAGGGATTTGAGCCTTTTTTTATTTAATCTTTCCTTTGTGTTGCTGCAGATCCTTCAAAACTAGAATTTTACTAAGATACGCATCAAATCCAGATAAAACTAAAAATATTATTTTGTGATTGTCCCACTAGGCATGCCAAAACTGTTGAAGCTCAAAATTGCACCATGGATATGATCATGAATGACCAAGAATTCTGAGGCAATATGGGATTGTATCTCAGTTGTGGGATTGCTAACTGATATAAACCTCCAGAGAAGGCCGAATTTCTCTTCCAAAACATAATGCTAAACTACCCCTAGAAGGTAAAATTTTCTATCTACTTCTATCCTAAGTTTCCAAGGACTAAGAGAGAGAAAGATTGCATAAAAATGGAAATTCTAAGCTATAGAGGTGATGCACCAAGAAAAAGATGGGAAAATATCTAGATGAGTGAAAATGAGGTGAAGAATGGGAAAGAGAAAGGCTAGACACAAGTGACATAGTCCCTAACTGCATTTGTCAACGTCATTTCCATAGAGCACAACAAGCCTAACCCTGCAAGAAGAATATAGAATGCAAAAAACCTAAATATGTAATGAAAGGAAAGGAAAATGAAGTAAAACACAACTAGGGAGGGGAATAACCATAAAACATGGATTTATTGATTAAATGGATGCATAATTCAATACAATTGTAAGAGACGGAAAGGATATTCTTCCAAAATTATTCAAATTAGAGGCATGTAACTCAAAACTACTCTAGAATTTTTTTGAAAGAGTTTTGTTACATAAACATCCCCCAAAAATGTTCATTATCACTTACATTTATCATCCCAGAGAGAGAGAAATAGATAGAGACATAAATCTTGAGCTTGTTTTCAGTAGTCCCAACCCTTCTAGAAGCTCAAAAGTGATTTCTGGCATTGAATGATTAACACTTAGATGGGTTTTTTCTTGGAGCTCAAGGAAATGTGATATCCTAATGATTTCCTCATCTTTACCCATTCTCTCCTTCCAAAATCTGATTTCTAGTTTCCACGATGTAGAGCATGAAAAAATGATTGCATTGATATAAATTTTATTAAATTGATATTTTTTGGGAGAAATCTATGCCAATGAAGGTTTACAAACCCAAACTACTTTGCAGAAAATGCTATTTAGATCCCCGCATTACACTTTCCATCACTTTGGCTCAGGGTTTGGGGACAACATTTCTTTGCTTGGAGAAATGAACCCTCATTACTTTACAGTTATTCCATGTCATAACTCCATGTTTTACTTCTAATTCACCCTTTTTGAGTTTTTTGTGAGTTTATTTACTTCAGAATTTTAAACAAGCACTACTTAAAAGTAGTGACACCTCATACTCCCACACAACTCCTCAACTTCACCCTTTACAGGTTTCAGGAATCACTTTACTCAGGTTTATGAATAAGCTTCTCTTATTTTATTTTCAGAAATTAAGTAACATCACTTCCTCTCATCACTCATGTTTCTCATTCTTCATGGAATTTTGGAGGTGCTTAGCTCAGGTTCAAGAACTAGCATTAATTCATAGTTTTGACCCATCATATTCCCAAGTTACTCTCTCTTTTACTTCTTTGTGCCATGCTAGTCATTATAACTACTTTTCTCAGTTACTTTAAATAGTATAGAAACATCAAATATATGAAAAGAAGGTAGTGGATTGGATTTTGGGAGGTGCTTTACTTCATGTTTTTAAGCAGTTAGTCATTGGCCTCCCACAAAGATCTTGTTTCCTCCTCCTTGGTTTGCGAGGTTTGGGGATATAACTTCTTTGATTTATTTTTTACGGATTTTGGGAGGTATTTTACTTTAAAAAAATTTCAATCTCAACCCCTAGGCTACTCACCAAATCACCAAGCTACTTGTTCATCCCTTTGCTAATTTTCAGGATTTTTTCAGATTTCTTCAACTATTTTCTCCAAGTTCGTTAAAAATACATGAATTGTTTAATTCGAGTTATCCCAAGTTGTTCAATTTTTGCAAGGGTGTAAAAATGGACAAAAATAACTTTTCTTATTATTCAATTCAAGAATTAATATCATAACATAAGGACTATCTAAAGGTGATGCAAGGATTAGGCTTACTAATAGCTCTTGGAGATATATGTGAACCTCCCTTTTCTCAATCTTCTACCATCTTGTTATAAGTGCACATAGTTTGCATTCACATTTTATAATCCCACTCTAGTTTTTCCTTATCTCTTACTCTATCTAACCTTCATCCTCGAGGGTATTACATCCTCTACAACTAGTTTTAATGCATACATACACCTTGTAATGTCTTCGAGTTATCTACTAAGAACACACAACTATAGTACAGAGATAAGCATTCAACAACTTATCATAAATATTATAATAATCCTCCTATTTCATGAATCCAAAGACCTCCTCAAACAAGCATATTATATAATAGGAATCAAAGTCTTATAACAACTTACTCACACATAGTCTACACATGTACTACATACTCAGAACTATATATATATATATATATATATATATATATATATATATATATATATATATCAAGCTTGCAGCCACATAAACTATCCAACATGTATTAAAATAAAGGAGTCTATAGAATAAAATGAAAACTTCGATTAATTCTTTAAGAACACACACTCTCAACATATATAAAAATAAATATTTCTTCTTTATTACACAATGACTAAGTTTTCTCTATTACATTCTCTTCCTCCTTCTGTTGTTATAGTTTTCTCTTTTATTTAAAATTAATGATGTTAGCTACTAAAGAGAACTAAACAACTCAGAAAATGGAGGGTTTATGGTACCTCAAATGCATGGTAAGGATGAAAGAGCATAAAGTGATTGATCCTCACTATAACTTGATAATCCTGTAAATAAGAATGTCTGAAAATAAGATTGATTAGATAGTTTATGAGGGGGTTTCCTAAAAAATATGGTTCCAAGAACTATTACCTTCATTTTGCAGATGTCAACCCCCATTTGATAAGAAAAATTTAAGTAAAGGATAGATAAGTAGATAGCATGCAGAGACAAAAATACTATTGAATCTAAAAGTAACTAAGATGAACTTAAAAATTGATATGATATGAATTAATATGAGACAGACTGTGTAGAGGAAGGTTGACGACAACCTAGGTATGTAAAGAACTAAACAATAAAATAAATATGAAGATCTACAAGGATATGGATGCAAAATAGATATAACAGAATCCCGTGGATGCTAGGGGATGACCTGCAGAATAATTTCTAGGATAGAAAGGTAGGGAAAATAGAAGAAAATAGTGATCGAGATGGAAAGGTTGACAAATAGAACCCTAGTCAACAACAACCAGGGTGTGGCGATGATAACTGTAGCATTTTCTAACAAGGATGAGAGTAGATGGACTGAAATAACAACCTACAAGTAAGGAATCTAGAAGAGAAGGCTAATAATGGAGCTCTGAGTGCTACTGAAGATGACCTGGTCCTAAAAAATGCAAGTTCTAATAATATAGTGATAGAAATTACATTAGATAACATAAGAAAGTAATTTAAACCTCCCAAAGTCAAGTGGTTGATAAAAATAATCTTCCAAGGACTATAAGAAGGTTGGTACGGTTGTAGTGTTGTTCTAGTTCGAAGATGGATTCACAGAATGCAAAAAAATCAATTGTTTTTTTTACACCTATGTGTTTCTGTGTCTCTTTTTGGAAAGGGAAGAGTTTAGTATTATAGGGTTGATGGTTATTGGGTTGGGTCGTCACCGACTATGGGGAAAATTTCCCAACAGGGTTGATTTTGCATTTTAGTCAGGATTTTTTGTTTTTAAGGATGGGTAAAGCACTTTAAATCTTGTAGGTGGGAGGAAGTTTCTTATGGATGTATCATGGGTAGTTAAGGGATAAATATAGGTAGGATAAAAGATAGAAAAATCATAGGGATGTAGATTTGGGATAAAAGTATCCTAAAAGGAAAGTCTATTAAGGAATAATGGATAATGTTCATTGATTAATTAATTAATTAATTAATTAATGTTTACTATTAAATATTAAACTTAAAGAGGCAATATGTGGGAAATTAATTAAATTAAGGAAGATGAATTAAATAAAGCGGGTCTAGTTAGGACCATGGTGAAATATACACACACAGGCAGCCAAGGGTAGATATACCTATTTTAGGTGTCTACATTTTCCCCTTGTTATTGAGTGGTTTGCGCTAGCAAGCCATGAGATAAAAATGAGAAGAGACAAAGAGTATGATGAGGATTGATGAGCTCCCCCTAAAATGGGGGATTGATAATGCCAATGGGAATTGATGAAGCATTTGAAAAAGGTAGATGATGAAGGGCGGGTGGGTTAAGAAAAATGGGTAAAAGGATAAGGCAAGGTAAGATTCCCCAAACAAAAAAGATCACAATAACAATAAAAACTATGGTGGTGACTTCAATATCACATGGGTAGGGGACATAAGGATATCTCAATGAAGACAAAAAAAATTCTCTACAGGTCAGTGAGTGGGTGAAAATCACTGTGAAATGGAGAGAATCCAATAGGAAACCTCTTAAATAGATGTGATATGGGATGACCAATGGGTCATAGGTGTTGGGTTTTTAAATGGAACTTTAACAAACCACAGTCAAGGGACAACAAGTCTCTCCTCTTTAATGGGAGAGGTTCCCTTAATAAAAGTAACCAACCAAACTTATATACAAATGTATAACTTTTAAAGTGTGGATTCCTAATACTTTGAAACATTTTATGCCCAAAGATAATCAATACGAAAGAATGAAAAAACTAAGGAGATGAGAGAGGAATAACATAACAATACCTTAAGGAAATATAGATAGCAGAGTATAACCTTATACATATTGAACCAAGGAGATGCAAAGTAGAATCATTCACTTTTATAACCAATATAATTCCATAGACGCAAAGTTCCAAAACTCATATAAACAAGAACATAAATTTTCTTATCATAAAAGATGGATGATTCCCAAATTTCAGAAAAGGAAAGAAGAAATAGTAGAGGAATAAAGGGGAAAAAAAATTGTATTGATTACTTCAAATCTATTAGCTTTATAGTGTATAAGGATCCAACCCTAACAATGGCATGGATAAGACAATAAATAGCTTCCAAGAATGGTTAAATTTGGTTACAAAAATGAGGAAAACTGATTCAAGAAACTGATGTCTGAGCCTCTCCAATACCTCGGTCATTTCCATGCCTGGTGGAAAAACCAGATGCATTGAATTACATCCTTTCATCCTACCTTTGCAAACTTTGAATTTGAGCTGTCCACATGGGAGAGATTCAAAATGAAGCGGGATTGAGGACGCCTTTTGCATTTCGTGCCTTTTAGAGAAATGGAACTTTGGAACATTTTGTCCCACCCACCTGCTTTTGATATGGGCTTGACACGTGTCTTTACTTGAGTGGCAATGGAACCGTGGGTCACTTTTATAATTTTACCTCTTTTTAATGTGGGCTCAAAAACTCAAATTTCTCCACCGACCCGCCTCTCCACTTTGAATTTTGATGCGGGCTCAACATTTGACTTTATCCATTAGCATGGGCGTGGTTGTGGGTCACTTTATAACTTTGAGCTCATTATGGAAACAAATCACTAATTCCCAAATCACTCTGACGACCTACTTTCCACTTTGAATTTTCAAAGCATTAAAACATAAAAATGGGCCACCTTTCCACCTTTTCTTGAAACATGACCACATGTCCCTTTGCGGACTAGTTCAGTATTTTTTTGTATTTGACTAAGTCCATATATATGACCCTAGACATGTGGAGGCTCAGAACACATTTAGGACCTTCCTCTGGATTTACCTTTGAAGTTGCACCGAAGAGACACATGGAGAATTCCATAGGTTCTTTTATACTTAGCTGATTCATGCCTGATGCCCACTTAGCTATTGTTGGATCCTAGACACATGGAGGGCTGGTGCTCATTTAAGTTTCAACTTTGGATTTGCCCCCTTGAAAGAGCGTTGAGCTGACATGTGGATCCTTCTACTAGTCCTGGACTCTTCAATGACCAACTCTACCCCTTCTTTGACTTTCACAAGATGGCGCTTGTTTTGAGACTGTCCCCTTGGTCACACTTTTGAAGCTGTGCCATTTAGACATGTGGAAGCTTCCGCCAACCCTTTTATACTTAGTTGATTAAATGGCCAACTCTATCCCATTTTTGGACCTAGGACATGTGGAGGGTTGGCACGAGTTTGGGGAACTACCCTTGGCTTTGACCCTTGAAGTTGTGTCATTGAGACATGTGGCACAGTCTGTTGAACCTTCCATACTTAGCTGATTTGGGCTTGTTCTATCTTCATTTCAGGCCTGGGACACGTGGAAATCTTGCGCTTACTTTAGGACTATCCCTTGGGCCTTACCCTTGGAGTTTTACTCTTTAGACACGTGGAGAGTTCCACTTCCACTTGAAACATGGCCATGCTACATCCAATTAGAGATGTCCACGTACTACCCGTGGATGTTGGGGAAAAACATTGACAGGGAAGATATGCCAGTCATTCATGATCGTGGAAAAAATAAAAAGAAAGGGAAAACCCCACCTTTAGACCCAAATTTCAAATTATTCTCCATGGAATGGAAAACTAAAAATAATAATAGGCTCAATGTGATCCACAGTTAAAGGGAAGGATTGAAAATGACATCCAAAAGAAGGAAAATATTTTCAAGCAAAAGCACGGATTATTCCGAGGTACTGACTCAAAATTTTCAAAAATTGACTTTAAAAGAGGGGAATTTTGAGGATGACAACAGCTGGCTCTTTCTGGGGATGACTTGAAAAAGGAATGAGGCAAGATCAAGGACCATAAAAAAAATCAAGGGGAGCAGACTAGTGCCTTATCCATTGGGAAAATAGATTCAAAGTCAAAACTAATACAAAAGACCAAACAAATGAAAAGGGAAACAAACCAAAAAGGAAAAATAGAAACAAAACACAAAGGAATGAACCAAAACCAAGAACATTGTACACAATATACTGAAGGACCACTAGTCACCTAGGACTTGAAAAACTTCAGATACTACCCACTATAAGGAAGTGGGAGAGGAGAACCATCCATATAATCCAAATAGAATGAATTTTCTCCAGCAAAGTGCATGATTTTAAAAGGACCAAGCCAAAGGGAATCAAACTTACCATGGATTCCTAAAGGTTCATGCCTTTTTCCCCATAACAGAAAAGTACCTCCCACTTGAAAATCTCTGGGTCTAGCTTTCTTGTCAAATAAATCCTTCACCCTTAGTTGATGAGCTGATATTCTATCAAAAATCTGCAACCTGTCTTCATCCAACTTTTGTAGATACATGATCCCTTTTTCCAAGGAACTAGTAAAACTTGAATCTTCAATAGCCTTCATTAAGTTCAAGGCTAGTAATTCCATTGTTATTGGAAACTAAGCTTAACCACTATACATGACTTGAAATGGAGACATTCTAATTTCTCTTTTGGGTGTAATTCTATCTTCCCAGAGAGCATCATAAATTTTCTTGTGCCAATTCCTCTGAGAGTCATTAACAAGCTTCCAAATGATGGTTACCAGATTCTTATTTGTTGATTTTGATTATCCATTCCCTTGGGGGTAGTAGTATGAAGAATGAGCAAGGAAAATTCCATAACCACAACATAAATCCATCATCTCATAATAAGAAAAATTCTAAGAATTATTAATCACAACCTTGTTTGGTACCCCCAAAACTTATCAATATGTTCTCTTTGATGAAATTACACATCACTTCAGAAGTAGTGCTTTTGACTGGAATGACCTCTACCCACTTTGTGAAGTATTCTGTAGTAGTTAGCACATGATTATTCCCAGCACTAGAAGGTGGGTTAAGAGTTCCAATGAAATCCAAACCCCACTATTGAAAAGTCTCATCAGTCACTACTGGATTTATTGGCAAATGACATGATTCACACTTGCCTACCCATTTGGATGCATCTCTGAACAATGTAGGCCTATAGTAACTAGCACAAATAATTTTATGGGTAGTGATAGCAGAAGAGAAATATCCTCCACAAATCTGATTATGAAAAGTTGAGAACAACTTCTTATGTTGCTCTTTGTCCACACACTTCAAGAATGTTCCATCTATGCCTCGCTTGAACAAAGCATTCTCCCGTAATACATGTTGTGCAAAAATTAGCTTAATATTCCTCTTCTCATTTTCACTCAAGTGATATGGAAACTCTCCATAAGTAAGAAAATGTGTAATATCAACATACCATTCATTTGTTAAACTAAGGAAGAGGACAACAGGAACATCATTTGCTTCTTTGGAAAATTTTACATTAGCTCCTTCAGCAATAAGTTGACACAAACCTTTACCTCATACTAGCTTAGTTGGCTTGATATCTAGGTCATATTCTTGAAATTTTTCTACCCAATTGTCTCTTTTAGTTCCAAACTCCTGCTATGTAAGAATGAACCTGATGGTTGTATCAGGAACAAGCACAACAGAGTGAGAATTAAGAATATTAAAAATGAAACTACTTGATAGCTTTGACCACTGCAAAAGCATGTTTCTCTATCATAGTATATTTCAATTCATGAGCTTTCAGAACATAGCTAATGAAGGCAATTGGAATTTCATGATCCTCAGAATCCTTCTAATTTAGTAGAGTAGCCAAGGTATTCTCTGTAGCACAACAATAGATGATAAAATACTTGCTGAAATCAAGACATGCTAAGATGGGGGTTTTATCAATGGCTTTCTTGATACCTTCAAATGCTTCTTTACCCTTAGAATTCCAACCAAAGTTTTTCTTTCCTTTCATCATGTGAGAAATGCTCATATTCAGTTTTGTAAAATCAGGAATGAATATCCTCAAGAAGTTTATCTTACCAAAGAAAGATTGAACACCCATTTTACTTATGGGAAGAGGAATCTGTTGGATTGCTTAAACTCTGTATGCATCTATCTTGATTCCATTTTTGGAGACAATATGTCCTAGAAAATTTCCTTCGGTGACACAAAATATAGACTTCTTTGGATTGAGAGAAACTCCATGTTCTCTACATTTTTGGAGGACTACTTTAAGATGCTAAAAGTGATATGCCCTTGTTTTGGAGAAAATAGTCAAATCATCAAGGTACAAAACCACACACTTTCTCTTCAAACTGTCAAAATCCAAGTCCATTTCCCTTTGAAAGGTGGCACAACATTGATAAGACCAAAAGGTAATCTCTTGTAAGAAAAGGTGCCACAAGGAGTAGTGAAAGAAGTTTTGTATTGATCTGGGTTACTGACTTCTACTTGATTGTATCCAAATAATCCATCAAGTATAGACAACATCTCAAAGCCTGTGACAATTTACAAAATGTGATCCATCATGGGGAGAGGATATTTTTCCTTTAGAGAGGTTGTATTCAAATTCCTAAAATCCACAAAGATGCGAACCTCACCATTCTTCTTCCTAACAGGAACAATGTTGGCAATTCATGTTGAATGATGTATAGGGAAGATGATATTTGCCTTTAGCAACTTTTGGATCTCTTGAAAAATAGTGTCAGCAACCGTGGGATTACATTGCCTTTATTTCTTCTTGAATGGTTTGATCCCAAGTTTCAGAGGGATAAAGTATTGCGTTTCCTTTGGTTGGAAAGCCTTGAGATCATCATATGAACAGGAAAGAACATTAGCATACCTTTTTAGCAGATTTACTACCTTATTCTTCTCCTCTTGAGTGCATAATTTTCCAATGTTCACCATCTTAGGTTCATCAAGACTCCCAATATTAACCTTTTCACATTTAGCATACTGTCGAGCTCCTTGGGAAGGTTTAGACTTAATGTACCTATCATGCTTATCAAACAAGTCTTCCAAACTCACCAGCCCTTTAGGGATCTTGTTACCCTTCAATTTGATGTAGCCATCTTGATACATATCTTACTTGATATCTCCTTCATTAGAGGATACACACTCTCTAGGAAAGGTCTCACTTCCTTCAAAATAAAACTGGTCAAAATTATCCTTAAGCTTCAAGAAAGAGAGAAAATGTTGATCATCATTGAAAACCTACCGGTTATTTACATTATCTGGTATGTTAGGCCTATGAATCATTTCAATGGTAAATTTCTTCTGAGAGAAATCTGGATTAGGAATTAGTAAATATCTTGAGACAACTAGAGAATCAGCTCTAGTGTTCATTTATCTTGGCACAACTTTAATGGAGAAAGCATCAAGAAACTCAATGGAATCCCAAAAAAAAATTCTATAATGTTTCAATATCCTATTCTTGACTTGAAAAAGATCCCTAACTTGTTTCATAATCAGCTCTGCATCACCATGAGCACAAATATTCTTCACTCCCATTTCTTTTGCCATGTTCAATCCAAGTATGAGTGCCTCATATTCTACTGTGTTGTTTGTATTTTTAAAACAAATCTTAAACAAGAAAGGATGAATGTTCCCTTCTGGAGATGTCAACACCACTCCAACTCCAGAACTAGATAAAGAGAAAATTCCATCAAACTCCAGATTCCAAATGTTATTGCGGTCATGAATCACTCCCTTAAGAAGCTTTTCCTCATCTTGTGACATGATCATGTAGTTATCATGCCCTATATTCATAGAGTATATGTGTTTTTGGTATCATCATCATTTTGCACAATGTATTCAATTTGTTTCTTAGGAAACAAATTTTTCATTTTTCCATTGACCAAGATCAAAGCATGTGAACAATCTATTTGAATTTCACCTCCTACCTCCTTAAAAAAATTTCTACTCAGCAGCATCCCATATGAGGGAGTAATATCAGCTACCAAAATGATGGCTAAGATACTTTTCTCTAGAACATTAGAAAAAGATACTTGTGCATCTTTAATTCTTCCAACCAAAGACACTTTCCTACTCTCCATGGAATAACAAGAACCAAAGGAACATGTTATATTCAGGCCCAAAGAATGAGCTACTTTTGCAAGCATTACATTGTCTGATGCTCCTGAGTCTATAACACAATTACTAATTTTATGGCCAGCTATGAGAAGGGTCATATAGAATGGTTCAATTTTATCATTAGGGGAAGTGACTGCAACCACAAGGATTGATTGAGGTGAGGAATAAGGAGTGGGGGAAAATACCTTTAGAAGTAATGGATGAGGCTTTGGATTTGGAATTGACAAAGCCTACCATTTTAGCAAAAAAAAATTGGATGGGTTTGGTAAAAAAATTTCCTCTGAAATTTGGATTTTTGGTCCTTTTGAGGTGATCAATGATATTAAAAGACCCAGATGTAGATGGGGAATCATTGCTAGGAACATGAGGGACTTTTGATATATCAGTTTTAGGATTTGAAGGACAAGGATTTTTGGAAACAGAAGTAGAAGAAGGGGAATTAGAATCACTCACCTTTTATGTGGAGGCAGTGGGAATAGGATCTCCTCTTCTTGCAACCACTGAAATAGTTATAGGAAACTCCTTAGACATCTTAGCAGGTTGCACCAATTTTTCTTTTCTATTTGTTTTCTCCAGAGTCATAACATCATATGACTCACTATTCATATCTTCCACTCTTTCATCATATTCATCTTCATCATCCATACCTTTAGTGGCGAGGGAAATGAACTTGAGACCCACCAAGCTCTTCCAGTTCTTCATCAACCTCTTATTCTAGTTATTCATAGATTTCATTACACTCCTCATCATTAGGTTCTTCAGCTTCACAAGTTACATTGACTGAAACCTTTATGGGTGGGCCTTCAATAGCCAATATGGTATGAGAAGAAGGAAAACGGTTCCTGGGCTGAAAATTCTTCCTTGAAACATCTTGGTAAGGAGTATGCTGAGCTAATTGTTTCTTGATAGCAATGAGATCATTTGCAAGCTTCTATACTAACTTCTCAGAATTGGCTCCAGGGGAAGAGGAAAAATAAGAAGCTTTAGAATTGGAGGATTCTCTTTTTAGTTTACTAAACATGATTAAGTCATCCTCAACACTAATGGCTAACTGTTGATCAGAATCTAGAGTTGAAAGGTTTAACTCTCCTTAGTCCATAGCTTACTTTAGGTAACTGCGCATTGAGGAAGAATTTTTTTTTGGATTTGATCCACTGGAAAAGTTTTCTATGGAATTTTATGAATTAGCTTGTTGAATTTATCCATAAAATCCTTCATGGGCTCAAATGGTTCCTTCTTAATATGAGAAATTTGTGCTAACAGAGTATGCACATCTTCATCAGGTTTGAAACACTGCTCAAATTGAGTTGTCATGGTATTCTAATTATTGATTGACCCAACACGAAGATGCTAGAACCAATCAATAACATTTTCTTGTAATGTCTCCACAAAAAATCCTGACAGAGACATCCTCATTTTCAACCCCAAGAATCCCACATGCAACAATGAAGGCTACAATGTGTTCATCTGGATGAACCTTCCCATCACCCCTGAACTTGGGAAAAAATTTCCTGCTACCCCTAGGTAACTCATGCAATGGCTGAGGAAGAGAAAGAGGCCCAACCTATTGTCCCCAAGGAAAAGGAACTGCCATTTTTGGAAAAATTGACTAAAGGGAAACTGAAACACCAACAAGTATCAAAGCATGAATATTAGAACTAAGATGCTCCTAAGAAAATCTATCCTTGGAATTCCTATCTTTAGTAGGAGGTGTGCTTGTATAATGAGTTAATCCATTCCTTCTTGCTGGAAGAGAGAAGTTTTGTTGCTCCAAAAGTTAAAAATGGGAATCCTTAACCCCGAGAGATTTCTTCCCACATGTATACCGTAGAGTTTCCAGAACAACAATGATCTTGAAGTTTTTCTTTTAGAAAGGGATCCATTTGAAATTAAATCCCCAATAGAGTCGCCAAAAACTATTGGGTTTTTAAATGGAACTTTAACAAACCACATTCAAAGGACAACAATTCCCTCCTCTTTAATGGGAGAGGCTCCCTTATTGAAAGCAACCAACCAAACTTATATACAAATGTACAACTTTCAAAGTGTGGATTACTGATACTTTGAAATGTTTTATGCCAAAACATCATCAATATGAAAGAATGGAAAAACTAAGGAGATGAGAGAGGAAGAACATAACAACACCTTCAGGAAATATAGATAGCAGAGTATAACCTTATACATATTGAACCAGTGAGATGCATAGTAGAATCATTCACTTTTATAACCAATATAACTCCACAGACACAAAGTTCCAAAAATCATATAAACAAAAACACAAAGTTTCTTATCATAAATATAGATGATTCCTAAATTTTAGAAAAGGAAAGAAGAAATAGCAGAGGAAGAAAGAAGGAAAACTTCTATTTATTGCTTCAAATCTATTACCTTTACAGAGTATCAGGATCTAACCCTAACAATGGCATGTAGAATCCAATAAATAGCTTCCAAGAACAATTACATTCGGTTACAAAAATGATGAAAACTAATTCAAGAAAGCGATGTCTGAGTCTCTCCAACGCCTCGGTCATTTCCATGCATGGTGGAAAAACTAGATGCATTGAATCACAAAATTTCATCCTTCCCCTTTAAACTTTGAATTCAAGCCATCCACGTGGGAAAGATTTAAAATGAATCAAGCCTAAGGATGCCTTTTGCATTTTGTGCCTTTCGGAGAAATTGCACTTCGGAACATTTTTGACCACCCACTTGCTTTTGATACAGGCTTGACATGTGGATATACTCTAGTGGCGACGGAGCTGCAGGTCACTTTTATAATTTTATCTCTTTTTAACATAGGCTCAAAAACTCAAATTTCACTGCCAACCCGCCTCTCTGCTTTGACTTTTGATACAGGCTCAACATTTGAATTTATCCATTGGCATGGGCAAAGATGCAGGTCACTTTATAACTTTGAGTTCCTTATGGAAACAGAGATAAAATTCCCAAATCACTCCAATGGCCCACTTTCAACTTTGACTTTTCAAAGCATTAAAACACAAAAAGGGCCCACCTTTCCACCTTTTCTTGAAACATGACCATATGTCCCTTTGCGGGCTAGTTCAACATTTTTGTGTTTTTTTCCTAAGTCCCTTTTTTTTTGCAGGGTCATATGTCTGACCCTAGACACATGGAGGCTCAGGGTAAATTTTGTACCTTCCTCTAGATTTAGCTTTGATGTTGCACCAAAGAGACACGTGAAGAATTCCATCGATTCTTTTATACTTAGCTGATTTGGGCCTGATGCCCACTTGGTTGTTGTTTTACCCTAGACATGTGGAGGGATGGTGCTCATTTCATTTCTACTTTGGATTCTCACCCCTAAAAGAGCATCAAGCTAACACATGGCTCCTTCCACTAGTCTTGGACTCTTCAACTGCTAACTCTACCCCTTCTTTAACTCTGACCATGTGGTAAGCTGGCACTTGTTTGGAGACTGTCCCCTTGGTTGAAATTCCGAAGTTTTTTCGTTTAGAGACATGGAAAATTTCGTTAATCCTCTTAAACTTAGTCAATTAAATGGCTGACTCTATCCTCATTTTTGGACCTAGGACATGTGGAGGGATGATGTAATTTTAGGGAACCACCCTTGGCTTTGACCTTTGAAGTTGCGCCATTGAGACATGTGGTGCCATCCACTGAACCTTCCATACTTAGCTAATTTAGGCTTGTTCTGTCTTCATTTCAGGCTTGGGAAACATGGAAATCCTACGCTTATTTAAGGACTATCCCTTAGGCCATTCCATTGGAGTTGTTCCATTTGAACATGTGGAGGCTTCTGCTACCACTTGAAACATGGCCATGCCACATCCAATCAGAGATTTCCACGTACTACCCATGGATGGTTGGGAAAAAAATTGACAGGGAAGATACACCCATCATTCAAGACTGTGGAAAAAATAAAAAGAAAGGTAAAACCCCACCTTTACGCCCAAATTTCAAATTATTCTCCTTGGAATGAAAAACTACAAACAATACTAGGCTCGACGCGATCCATAGTCTACGAGAAGGATTGACAATGAAATCCAAAAGAAGGAAAATATTTTCAAGTAAAAGCACAGATTATTCTGAGGTACCAACTCAAAATTTTCAAAACTTGACTTCAAAAGAGGGGAATTTTGAGGACGACAACAATAGGAAAACATAAAACATGCATAACTAGATGAAAAAACTATGTGAAATCCTTTGTACATGAGAAATCAAGTGAAAATGGTATGCATACCTAAGGGAGGAGGGTGTAAATAATGGTGACCCAGTATAGGACACAAATAATGGCCCATAGGGAAAAGTGAAAAATGGGTGGTGAAATAATATGCCCAGAGAGGGAGTTAGTATGGCCATAGAGGTGGACCTCATGCACCGATTAGATAGAATTGCAAAATAAAATGCCCAAAGAGGGAGTAAATATGGCCATAAAGGTGGACTTTGAGGGTATAAATGTATAGAGTGAATGTTGAATTAAATTCCCAGAGGAAAAATAAATATGGCCATAAATGTGGACTTTGAGGTAATAAGGGGATGATTCAAAATATGGAAATAAACTTCCCTAAAGGGAGAATATAGATGGCAACAAAAGTGGATATTGAGAGAATATTCTAGGAGAGGTCACAAAAAGGAAAGTGAAAGCCAACAAAAGGGTTACTAAGGCAAGTTGATGGAGACTAAGGTCGATCGATGATGACCCGAGGGGGTCAATGATGACTAGGTATAGATGGCTATATAAGACCCAAAGTCATCCAAAAATGCTCATTTTCACGTATGTAATTGATGAGAGATATCATAGTGATTTAAGAGGAAATTGTGAAATGGAGGCCACAGGAGAAAAGAGGAAATGCCAGAGGCTATGGAGGATGGTGAGTAACAAATCCCAAACTTGATTTTAGTTTAATTTAATGTTTAATTAATTTTTTATGCATTTTTTATTAAAAATGGATGACACCAGGGGTGGTTGGCGATGACATAGATAGTTTGATATTGACTAGGCCCTTAAGCATGTCGATCGATCACTATACAATTCAAACCAACTTGGGTTAGCATTTACTAGGGTTAGATTGGATTTTTTATGATTAAAGTGGATTTTAGATGAATATTTAATGAATTTTGAATGGATTTGGATTGGGTCTTTGATGTATTTATGTTTTATTGGTGATTACAGGCCAGGGAGACACTTTACTTGAGATACCAAGTGTCAACTCTATATGAGTAGATCATAGGGGATGTGATAGATGTCAAGTGGGATAATTTGTCTGTAGTGGGGTTAGGGGGTTTTAGGAATTATTAGATGATCCCACAAGATGTTGGCTTGACGATCGCATTGGTAGAGAGGTTGGATCAACAAACAGGTACAATTTGGTTTAGGACAGGGGAGATTACTATCACCCTAGAGGATGTGTATCATATCCTTTGATTTCCTATTTAGGGGGATAAGATAGTCCTTATTACAAGTGAAATTAAGCTAGTAGTATTTACACGAATATTTTGAGCTAATGCGCCTCATATTAGATTTTATTCAGGGTCATTCTCATATGAGTTGAGATAAGAGGCAAATGTACCTCACAGGTGTTTGATATTCTTTGTTATGTTGGTTATACCTTGTTATGAATTTCCTAACTTGGGAGGAGCCAAGTTTCCTTGGCACTGGCTAGTGTGTTTTTAGATATAATGGAGCACCAAATAGTATTTTCTTTTAGGACTTCCTTGTTAGCTTAGGTATACCACAAGTTATCGATGTGTAGGTTAGGAAGGATATCAAGATTGGATGTAGGCTTCTTAATTCACTATTGGAATTACGAGAACATTGTAGTGACTCGACCATCAGGGATTCCATGGGTCACTCCATACCATATAGAGCTAGCATTAGGATTTTTGAGATTGAGTTTCGATCATGAATTCAAAGATAGTGGATAGAGGAGTGGACTGGTATGTGGATTAGATTACATATTTGGATATATATCAGAATAGATGATGGCCATACTGAGATTTTCCCACATGGCCAGGGGTAAATGTAGAGTTGGACCATATGAGGAAGATGAGGTAGGTGCAGGGGAGATGTCCAGAGATGGTCGAGGCTATGTAGTTTGACCAAGTGTGAAATTTTTTTGGAGGTATCCAGAAAGTGGTTAGGGATCCTATTTTGTATAGGAGGGAGGAGCTAGATAGGGAGCTTCCAATTACTATCATGAAATATCAGTTAAAGGAGGTAACAACACCTTGGGATGATAATGATGAAGTAGGAGTTGGAGTGGGATTTGGTGATTGGATGACTACATCTTGTGAAGCTCAAGTTGATGGTGAGAGAGGAGATGAGGAGAAGGAGATAGAGGAGATAGAGGTGAAGGTAGGGGTAGCTCCAAGAGGTGGTGGAGATGGGGATGAAGGAGATACCAAAGAGGTGGCATAATTACATGTGGAGATAGACCAAATGATAGTTGAGAGAGACAATGTGATGAAATTATATAAGATAAGGACCAGTACCAAAGATAGAGGGAGGCTTATAGGGCCCATTTTAGAGATCTTGTTACTATATAGGCTTCTGAGGTTGTGGGTGGTGGATAGGAAGCATTACATGGATGAGGAGAGATGGAACCTCCTAGTATTATTTAAATATATAGATAAATATCCTTAGCTACAAGATCTAAGTATTATGAGGGGATCGTGATCCAAAGCTACCAAATACCCTACGATATTGGGAGCATCTACAGAGGCCAACGATAGCTAGAGTTGGGCCATCTAGGAGCACAATGAGTGTGGATCAAACACATCAAGGAGAAGGATAGGGTGGAAGTGACAAGGGTGATAGGTAGATAGAGGGATTTACCTTGTAAGGCATAGATTTGAAACTATCTGACATGAACTTCACTGATTTTACTGATATCTCTATTTTTAGAGAGAACCCTTAGGGGTCAATGGTGTATTGATACACTTCATTTTTATGATACATATATATGATTTTGACTTAATTTATACTCAATTATGTGTTTATTATGTGATGTGATGAGTTGGATTCATGATGTGATGATGATGTTGAAAGAAATGTATGATTAGATGGTTGGTTTGTAATTTACAATAGATGATAGATTATGATATGGGATGTAAAATATGTTTTGTATTAATGAAAATTAATGTATATGAAGGAGATGGTATGTGATGTTAAGAAAAAGGGTAATTTGAAAATATATGTGATGAGTGATGCTTAAAAAGATAATAGGTAAGAATAAGTAAGTAGATGTGAAAGATGTGGTTGCAATAAGTGTTGTAGATAAAGAAGGATGTGGTCATAAATAAAGAGATAAGGTTTATAATAAAACACAACTTAACAATGGCAACCCATGGGTGTGAAAAATACTACATCATATCAAGGACTACAATTGGAAAATATTCCCCCAATCGCATTGAAGGTAAACAATGGGTGGATCTAGGTGAGGTAAGGCACATGCGACCAAAATCATGGCGTTATCATATAACCAACAATAGTTAGTTATACAAAATATCAAGAGAGAAACAAGGATGGAATGAAATCATAAACCAAATGTTGAAATGAAAAAGGGACTTTTGATGTAACTTGTACGTGGGAAGAGGGTTCTCCATGAGTGGTGTTCCTTAAATATATGCCCCAACTCAAATAAGGGGAAAGAACAATCTGATCAATGCGGGAAGTTTTCTAGAAGAAATATGATAAATATGGGAAGCTTTCTTAGGATGATAATAAAATATAAGACTGATCAATACACGAAGCCTTCAATTCCATAATACAAAAGAGTAGTCATCCTTTGAGGGTATGGTCTAATTTATACATATATGATATAGATGGCAAGAATGACATACATGATAGTTTTCCTTCGAGGGATCGGTCTATTTATTTTATTTTCTTTGATTTTTTTCTCTCTTTTTTTTAAACAACTATCCTTCAAGGGATTATTTTTTTTTATAGCTTTGATTTTTTATAACAGCATCCAAAATATTTTATTTTAACATGGGAATATCTAAGTAGACCACTTAGGAGGGGACATTGAATGTACAAGAGACACCCGTAATCCCTTTGCATGGTTTCAATAGGTAAATGAGAGGGTGATGGATGAAATGATCCCAAAATTATCACCAAGAAGGGAGAACCTATCCATAAGGAAAATGCTATGGGTAGAGTTGTGGTGTCCATATTTAAGGTCATGTCAAGGAAAGTGATGGTATACCGCATAATTCTAAATCATTGCAATGATAGATGGAAGAGGCTAATGATGGAAGGATGATTTAAATATATGACTAAGATCTCACTAGTAATGTACTAACAATATAATAGTCACAAGTGCAAAGCGGTTAAGAGGTTCCACTTTTGGTTTACCATTCAAGGGAGGAAAAACGATAGGCTCTCGACCCATACTTATATGTGATAATGTTTGGTATAATCCAATTAGGGGAAAACTTTTCACATTGGCTCCTTTATAGAGTAGTAACATTATGATTTTATTTAAGGATGAGGTTTTTGAAATTAAAGTTGCACTCTTGTGAGGTACTTATTGTAAGAAAATTTGATGCGCTCTTGATAAACATGATGGTGTTCAATATCAAGGAGGTGAAATCCATCTAACAATTTTAGCTGTGTTAAAAGCTCCTGAAGATAATCTTCATCAGAGATGAAGTCACGAAGATACACGTGGAAGGATGGAATTGGAACTTCAAGAGGAAGGATGGCTTCAAATTTAGACATGAGAGAAAAGTTAATAGCTTCCGTGGAAGTGCGAATGCTGGTCTGATAATCCGAAAGAGTTACGGATATATTGGCTGACAACATTAGATGAAATAAGCTAGATAAGAGAAGAAAATGTCAGGTATATAAAGGAAAAAATATAAAAAACCGATTGATCCAAGAGTTAAGTTCCCCTAGTGTCAAGAGAGCCATAGGGATTATGATGCATAAATAAGGAAGAAGATGTGAAAGGATCAACAAGAAGGGGGAGGGATGTTCCCCCCTAGTGGGAGGGATGTTCCCCTAGTGATGAGCTAATAGATGTCATCAGAGATGAAATGGAGTATTTAGAAGGGATACTAGTGATAAATGGTTAGGGATCATAGGGGTGGTGTATAAAGTAAAATATTATCGATGAATAAGGGAGGCCCCCTTCTAGGAGGAACGGTATGGGGATTAATTACAAGAATGGGGGATATGGAATAAAGCAAAGGACCTAATGACTCCTATGGACGGGGAGGTAAAAATGGGAGTCAAAATGGTCATAGGTGAGATGGTAGATGGAGAAGTACTGTCCTTGAAGAGTTAGTTTCTCTCAATAAGATTGTGGATGACAATATGAAGGGCCCTAAATTGTTCAATGTTATGACCTGGGCTACAATGATAGGCACAAATGTGGTGGGGATCAAACCATGATGAATTCAGATTGTTAGGGTCAAATTCCTTGATAGGCGGAAGTGTGATGGAAATAATTTGGAGTAAATGTCAAAGGATTCTACATAGGAATCCATGGATGAGTTAGAAGAAGGTCTTGTGAAATGATGTGGATGTCACAGATGAGGGTGCATTTTTTTTAAGGTCTTAGTATTTTTGCTTCAACTTCGATGGTGATTGATGTCTTATAAGAAGAAGGGTTGGATGGTTTTGGCTTAAACTGGTTGATAGATGGAATTTTTTTTATTAGGGGGATTATCCTAGAAGGGATTCAGACTATTCCTATTTGGATTGGTTGATTGATCGTGATGAAGGAGGTGGTCCTAAGACAGATGGATGGGGCCCTAAAATAGATGAGGTAGGTTTGGTATTTTTTGCAGGAATGTCTATCTTTATGTGGGGGTGCACAAGGGATTGTTGTGGAAGGGTGACAAGGTTCTTGGACTTGGATTGCTGAGGGGTATGCTTTCTAAGAATGATGATAATTTCAACCGGGGGGATTCTAAAGGTTGTGTGATGGTTGATGGAGGAAATAATTTTTTCATTATTTGGTCTAAGGAAGGTGAGGATTGGTTTGATGTAGAAATGTATGATTGAATAGATGAGAAGGGAGGGTCACCTATAGTTGTTACAAGTTGAAGTGCTCTCTACATATTATTTAAATGATGAAAGTGATGTGGAAGAATAGGGATATGATGGAGATGTGGTCATAATGGTTGATGTGGTGGGTGTGGGTAGAATCATGAAAAGAGGAACTAGTATTGATTCTAAGGATGGTATGATGGGTAAAGTTAGAATAGATGTAGGTAAGTTGTTTTTAATTTAATAATGCTTATGAGGTAGATGTGGGTGTGGAATCAAATATGGGGTGTAGGTGCAGAGATAGAAATAGAAAGGGATGTTTATATGATGTGGTTGATGAGATCTAAGTGAGAGGGAGGTGACGTAGGAATGGGGGGTTTTGTGGAAAAAGTATGAATGCCCTTTTTGTTTGTCTTTAGTGTTTCAAGAGGCTAGTGTGGATGTTTTTTGTGGATTGAGAAGGTGTGATTTATGTTATAGTACATGTAGATGTGGGAATGGTAGATGCTAGGGAATTAGGTGTGGAATAGTGGGGGTAATGTGGGAATGGGTAAATAAATATGAAATAATTATGTCAAGGTATACAATGGGTGGATTTGTTGATGTGGTAGATATAAGTGTAGTGATGGGTGTGTTTGGGATAGATGTGGATAATGGGCTAGTTATGGTACGTTGAGGTAAGATAGGTAGTGGATGAAGATTCAGGTAAATTCAAGGCCAATGAGGATGTGGTAACGGTAGGACTGTATGTATATGTGAGAGAAGCGATAGAAGTTAAGGTGGTTGGTAGGGAAATCTTGGATATGGTTGATGTGGGGATAAATTTTGAAGGAGTCGTAGGCATAATTTCTAGGATGGGGTTAGGTGACATAGATATGGGTGAGTTTTTTTGGTGTATGGTGTTGATTGAAAATGGGATAAATTTGTTTAATGTGGCTATTCAAAATGGATTTATTGGTGGTGGGTTAGGAAAGGGTTATATGAAGATGTCAAGTGATGAAGATTGCATAAGTTGGGGGATTTAGGATGTTGGGGAGTGGGAGCATGATAGGATGGATAAAATTGGATGGAGAGATCTGATACACGACGAGTGATAATGTCAATAGTTTGGATAGGTATGTTGATGTTAGATGAAGTGGGGATGGTACAAGGTGATGAGTGTGAAATATAATCTACTAGTCGATGTGATTGAGATATGGTGGAGGATCTGTAGATTAGGAATTCATGGATGGGGCTAGAAGAGGGCCTAGAAGTAGCTGAGGGTTTGATCATGGTATATTTTTGTTGATAACCATTTCAGATAAAGTTTTGTTCCATTCTTTAGATCAAACAAGTCAAATAATTTTTTTATGTTTTTGATCTAGAAAGTGTGAAAAATAAAGGGGGATGGATAATAAAGTATTTAGGAGAAGGAAATATATGGTTGGTTTCAATTTACTTTGGCTAGGGAAGTATCGTGAGGCTTCATGTGGGTGATGAAATCCCAATTAGTCCACCGGGTAAGAATATGTTTAGATGTGTTGATTGATGTGTGTATTTTAGGTTGTGTGTGATAGAATGTGAGATGCAACCAATTAACCCCTATTTAAGAGATGTGATCAAGCAGGATGCAGAAAAGAAAGGTTCCTTTTAAGCTAAATCCAAATGTGATATTTTGATGAGGACACACACAGGAAATGGAAATACAATACAAAAAGGAGAAAAATAGGGAAATCTAAGGAATACATGTAGATTGATTTTCTTTTTATCTAAACTTTTAAGTGAAGAGTGATCCAAGAACCCAAACCCAACACGACCAAGAAAAAAGTGAAGCCTTGTGTTGTAGTGTTAGTAGAAGACAAAAGAAACAAAAAATAAAAAAAAATGAAAGGGATGACCTAAAGGGTAGTCCCACCGGGCATGCCAGAAATGTTGTTATAGTTTTCTCATTTATTTCAAATTAATGATGTTAGCTACTAAAGAAAGCTTAAAAACTAAGAAAATGTAGGGTTTATGGTACCTCAAATGCGTGGTAAAGATGAAAAAGGAAAAAGTGATTGATCCTCACTACAACTTGATAAGCATGTAAATAAGAATGTCTCAAAAGAAGATTGATTAGATATTTTATGTGGGGGTTTCCCGATAAAGAAATCTCCAAAAAGTGTTACCTTCCTTTCGTGGATGTCAACCCCTATTTGATAAGAAAAAGTGAAGTAAAGGATAGATAAGAAGATAACATGCATAGATAGAATTACTACTGAATCTAAAAGTAACTAAGATGAACTTAAACGTTGATCTGATATAGATAAATATAAATAAAATGGTACCTGACTAGGTCGAAAGTGACCCATACTACGCAAAAGTAGGTTGATGGAAACCAGGTATGTGAATATCAGGACATAAAAGTAAATATGTAGATATGCTAGGAACTGGATGCAAACTAGATGTAATGGAAGTATGTGGATACTAGGGGATGACCTGCAGAAGAATGTCTGGGATAGAAAGGTAGGGAAAATAGTAGAAAAAGAGTGACCGAGATGGAAGGGTTGAAAAGAAAAACCCTGGTCGACGGTGACTAGGGTGGGGTGATGATAACAATAGTAGGGTAGAACAAGGCCGAGAGTAGATGGACTGAAAAAAGTAATGTGCAAGTAAGGAAACTAGAATGGAAGGCTGATAATGGAGCTTTGAGTGCTGTTGAAGATGATCTGGTCCTAGAAAACATTAGTTCTAACAAAATAGTGATAAAAACAACATAATATAACACAAGAAAGAAATCTAAACCTCCCAAAGTCAAGCGGTTAATAAAAAAATATTCTAAGGACTGTAACAAGGTTGACATAGTTACAGTGATGTTTTGGTTCAAATATGGATTCACAAGAAGGAAATCAAATCATGTTTTTTTTGCGCATGTGTGTCTCTTTTTGGAAAGGTAAGAGCTTATTCTTATAGGGTTAATGATGATTAGGCTAGTTTTCTACCGGCTGTGGGGAAATTTTCCCCAATGGGGTTGATTTTGTGTTTTAGTCAAGATTTTGGGTTTTTTAAGGATGGGAAAAGCACTTTAAAGCTTCTAGGTAGGATGAGGTTTCCTAGGGATGTGTTGTATTCATTTTTTCCCCTCTAACTACTTATCTTCAAACCCCAATCACACCATCACCTATCCTAGACTGGAAACTAGCTCGAGACACACAAAGGTGTCGAGCCCCTCTTTTATGTGAGATTTGTAAGAATGCTTCATCATTAATGGAGGAATGTTGTAGAAACAATAATATATGCATCTACTACAAGAACAAAATTAATAGATCTAGAACCATACACAAATGCACCAACATGAAATTAAATATAATAATAACATGATAAAATTGGATCTAAACCATTAACAGTGTAAAAAATACAAGGATTTGGACCCTTAAACATAGATACATAGAATTTTCCATCATCTATTGCTTCAAAAATGTCTACAGTAGCCAAGATACATCAAGAGATCCATACTTGGACCAGGTACATTCATACAATTTTAGTACTTACTACAATGGCTTCATTAGAGAGGGTTTAACAGTGATACCACATATATTTCCAATTTTTCTTAGTGGTCTCCCATACATTCCCATTGATCAGTTACTTCCTTCATTTATATCCATTCCGTCCAAATCTCTACAACACAACCACACAACCATACTAGCTTACTCCTTTTATTCTATTTCCATGCCAATTAATATATATTATGGGACTCAAAGGAATATTATCTTATGGCCTAATCATCACTTAGATTGAATCACGTATTCCAAATTGCATCATGTCTTGCCATACTTGAGTATCCTCAGCATGCACTTGCCAGCTAATCCATAATAAACTCTACTTTTTAGTTCCTAATTGATTCTATTATGATAACCATAATTATACCCTAGAATATTCCTTCCTTGAGCTACAAGTCTCCATGTTCTAATATTATCCATAACCAACTCTGGTTGTATCTCCAAGTGTTCCTCTATTGTGACTTTAATTGCCATCTAAAATGTGGTTAAGTCCTGACCTTGTTCTTCCTAGGAGAAAAATCTTGTGCCTTTTCTAAAGTAAAATTCTACACGAGCCTTTGCACTTAGCTAATGTGTAATGAAAAATTCCATTCCATAGGTGCAAAAATTCCTTAGGGGCCCAACATTACCCCACACTATATCTTGAATTGTGCCCATGGAAATCCTTTGCACTCTCTGAACAAAAACTCTAACAAAACCAAAAATGGCTAAGAAAAAAGTGTTGCATGGTTCAACCCCTAAGTGACTAACTTAAGGAGTTCAAATGAACTTCACATCTATCTCATCCTTTCAGACTTCCTCCATGCCTCTAATTATATTAAGGATTTCCCTGGTGCTTCTCCTACAATGTTGGGTACTTGGTCTGGGGTGACTTCCTCCATCTTCCCCTTGAGCTTGTTTATGGCTACAACTAGCTCTGCACAAATACCCTCAAAACTCTACCATCCATTTAATGATGGAATCCCATGGGGTTCTCCAATCCTGAAATCTAATTTCTCATCTTTGTTTTTATCTTATCTTTATGAGTTGTGGTGTCGATTATCAACTAGGCACGCTCAAGCTTATTCATTGGTACCTTCTCCTGCAAGGACTTGAAAGCATCCTATTCCTCTGTTACATGCACATCAATAATAGGCTCAAATTTCCTACAACTATTGAACCCATTTGCAAAAATATATTTGATTCCTTGAGTTGAGTAAGTAAATCCTCCAACTCAGTGATATCTGGTCTTCAACAACGATCTTTTTCTCTTCCTTTTACTTAGCAGTCTCTATAGTTGTCGGCCCCATACCATCCTCGATGTTGGTTAGAAACATCCCCACCAAATCTTCAAGGTACTCCATATCATCATTATAGTCTATTTGGGCTTGGCTCACCAGTACTAGGAATTTTCCCAAGATCTTTTGAACCAAGGCACTAACTCACTCATATGCCTCCTTGGTCCGTGCCAAGTCACCCTTCATTATGTGGTGTAGCTAATTCTCTATCTTCTTTCTATTTTTCTTTCTTTTCCATGACCAAAGTTTGAATAGTGGATGCGTGATTCCAAACCTTGTCTTATTACTTCAACTAAAATTTTATGCAGTGCATTACTTGCCTGATCGTCACTGGTGAGGTGGCTGGATCCACCACCTTATATGTCTCTCCCTCCTTCCTCAGATTGATGGTATTGAGTGCATGATCATTGACCTCAAATTAAGGATCCTCTTCATGACAACGCAAAATCCAGCTGATCATCTTTTTTGTTCTTGTCATGCCCCCTTCTTGATCTAAAAGTATCCCATGCATGAAGCTTCTCCAGGGGGACGATACTTTGAAATCTATAGCATGTAACACCTTTATGGGATCATCCATGAAGTCCATGTGTGGGGACATAGCCATCTACTTATTTCTTACCGCCTTGCACTTTGTATGTTGTTATTTTCCCCTGGATGAAACCCTTCATCCTCCTTGATCACAAAGGAGTCCCCCTTCTTTATTCTTCCTTTTCAAGGATGGTGGGTTGGATGGGTGAATCTCCATTCACTGGACTCTATTCTGGCCCTTTCGTAGAATGATTATTTTCCTTCCCATGTGCCTCATCCACTGACCTTGGACTCTGCTTCATACCTTTTATCCTGTTCCTCAAGCTCTTCCTCAAGCTCCTCCTTGAAACTAGTGTGGTCCTTCTACTCTTCTTCTGAGATCCTGTCGCGGAACTTGATACATCATGTACTTTCTACTTCTTCTATTTTGGATCTTCCTCCTCTTGCTTCTTCACTTCCTCACACTCTGGATGTGAAGCCTCAATGCTAACTTGATACAATATACCTGCGGCCTTACTACCATTAAGGTGGTGTAATACTTCCTTTTCCGAGAAGTGTCCAGTCCTCCTTCATTATCATCTTCTTCTTCCTCTCATTCCTCCTGGACTGCTTTCATTGGTAGGATTATCACCTCCCATGGCCTTGGAAAGGGGGGAGTTTGTAATATCCACTTCAATCCCCCTTGTGTCTTGGGGCCAAGCTACAGACATACTTGATGGATGAAGCCCTTGATGGTGACATTGACTTGTGGATGCAAATCTAGAAAATCTAGCTCCAAAATCTCAACTTACATAGGTCAGGTGTCATATTTGTATGTCATGTACGAAGGGTGTGGACATCAACATCCACTTTATCAATGTCACAGGTTAGCTTCTACTCATCCTTCACCTGGTTGATGGCATAGTTCAGGTATCTAGCAGTGAATGTGAATGGGAGCTTGCACCACGGCCCCATATCTCCTTTGGCCATCATGAACTTTTCCAAGTAGAAGTGTTGTGTAACCGTGAACTTTACCTAGTTTCCAACAGCTTGTGGAAACTCATGAGGAATCCGTGCCATTCATTCTTTAAGGCCTTGCATAAATTCATAACACCACTTGTTCATCTATGCTTTGTAGGTTTTTGAGATGGAGCCATAACAAGTAAATTGTGCAAACTATACTGCAGGGGATGAGTGCGGGTGGGTGAGTAAACCCATATATTTCCATCTAGCCCATCTGGGACACCAATTTCCTAGAATACAATCAATAAGAGTATGGATACCCATGTGATCTTTGCTCTAACCTCATTCCACACTTGCACCTCCTCAATGATACTGCTTGTAATAAAATGAGTGAAATTGTAGTGTGCTCGCTTGGACACCTTGTATGCAATGTCAAAGAATCTCTTATTTATATCCATCCATCATTCCGATGTTCCTAACTTACAGCTAATGATTCAGGTCATGACCCTCAATGCCTGGGTTGGTAAGATTGGTAATAACCAGAGCCTATCCTCCCTTCTCATAGTTCAATTGCTTTGCTAATTCCTTAATTTTTGTAGTGGCACACAAATCAAGTGCCATGTCCTCACCAGTGTTTTCATAGGCCCGTTACTATTCTAATTAAGTGGCCTATAATTCACATTCTTCTTCCCTAAAAAGTAGAATAAGTCCTCATGTACCCACGACATCAACCACCTGAATAATGGGGGTGGTTTTGTACAAAGAATGGCAGCTCCCATAGCTGCAAAACTCCAGTTTTCTACAACTCCTTTTACACCGAGTCATCAACCCTAGGGTTTCCGAGATCATCTACTCTTGGAATGTCCAAAACCAAATCATCCTACATCAGTTTCTCTTTATCACTTGTTCAATGGTTATATTCACTGATCTTACACTAGTAAAGCTTCAAACTCTAATTTTATGTTTTAATCACACTGGGGGGTATTGTATTTACGAGTATACCTAAATGGGTTCCTCCTTCTCCACCACCAACCTCTTTGTTCGAGCTTTCTTAGGTGTCATTTATGTTTCCTTACTTTTTACCATAGGTGTTTTCACATTCTCCTTGCCTTCCTGATCTTATCGAATTCCAAAGATTCACTTCTACGTAATCCCCTATTAGCTTACTATCTTCCTTTCCCCTTGCTACACTACAAGATATTATCATAGTTTGTAAAACGTCCCTGTTTGTAAAAAAAAAATTATTAATTAAAACCATTATTATTCTTTAATCACTCAGGAGCACAAAGATTAAAATTTACGAGGGTAAGGTAGTTAGAATGACTACCCTCACCCCCTATTTATACTTTTTCAACACCCTAATATCCCTTTGAACACATGTCTTAACTTCACTTTTTAATAAAGCACTTTTTTTTCTTAAGTCAACTTCCAAGACTTCCCCTCACACTCTGTCATTGTAACCTTCTAGTGTGATATTATTACTTCTCTGACATAGCCTCCTTCTTTGCATGCCTTATTGTACCGAAGTACATAACCTTTATTCCATCCACCAAGTAATCTCCTATTTGCCACCACCTACCTCATGTTACACTGAGTGATCATTACTTCTCTTCTGCGTGGTCTTTAAACAACTTTTCTCAACACACCTTTATAACAACATGAATCCAAACACCTTATACACCACACAAATAATTCTTCTACCTTTTGTGCCAATCATCCTAGAATGATTTTTTCATAAATCCAATCTCCTTAAAAAAATTCCAACCATATCCAAACATATATGCCAACCCACCCCACACTAAAGGCATGTTTGGTCCTCTATGCATGGAATCACTTACAATGTAATTAGCTATAGGTGCACCAATGCACAACACAACACTGAACATAAAATAAAAAGAAAAGTGACAATGAAAGGAAACACATATAAAATAAAATGCATTAAGGGAAATCCTAAACTAACTAACAACATTTCCTTATTGACAAACACACTAGAAGACTTATTTATAGTAGGGCTTTAGCCTACTTCCATTTAAATAACCAAGAAACCATGTTCCATCTAGTGATTGTAACTAGAAATATCCTGAATCAAGTATATATGATATAACATATGGTCCCAACCAATGTACCTTGAATTTCCTAGGGTGGCGTAGAAACTTAGAATCATATAATAGAACCATCTTGCCCAACCTCAAATTTTTTTTTTAATATGATGATCATGTCATGCATTTTATCGTGATTTCTCCATCGTTTAACTCCATCTAGATATGGTGCACCTCTCATCCAACTGCATAAGTTTATCAATGTGCTCTTCTAATGCATGTTCATCAGTCAATCCTCCTTGCACGCGTGATATACAAGAGATGGTAACATGAATTCCATAGGTAGAAAAACTTATTCCTCAAACACCAATTGAAAATGAGTGACCTTGTTCAAACATTTATAAGTCATGCAATATGTCCATAAAACTATAGAGACATTGTCATCCCAGTCCCTCCTTCTGACATTGAACAAATCTTAGTTAAGGTGTGGCTTAAAATTTTGTTAAAGGCCTCAACAGTCCCATTAGCCTGAGGGTGATAGGGCATATTTCTATGATGGGCCACCATAAACTCTGCCAATAATATTTTAATAGTTTCATTTAAAAAGTGAGTACCCATATCCACTTGTTAGACTCAATGGGCATCCATACATGTTGATTATATTCTCCCATAAGAACCTAGATGTTGTTACCGCCATGCAATCCTTTGTAGGTACCTCGCTTTACCCACTGAGTAAGATAATCTATGTACAAGTGATAATATAGCATGAACCTGTCCTTTGCGTTGGCTAGGGAAATAGGGCCCACAAAGTCAATTACCCATTTTTCAAATAGGCTCTATGCACTCAGATAATAGGTCTTAATGGCATCTCATCTCTCCGTCTTGGCTTACTAAGGCATTGGAAATGGTCATAGGCCTTACAATACTCTATATAATATTTATAAATTATTTCCCACCAGAGGCCTACCAATAGGATCTTGCACGAGGTTGCATTCCTTGCATAGTGACCTCCTATAATGCCACCATAAGCTTCTTCCATGATTGTAGTATGCTCATGTTCCAACACACACCAGTGTAAAACCTCATCCTGGCCTAGCTTGTATAGGTCTCCACTAATCAACATATAGGTTGTGCACATATGACTAACTGTGTTTTCTCCAAATTCTTCATTCCTTCTAGGTGCCACACCTATTCATAAAGAAAACATCAATATTCTCTAAGTCAGAGCTCACATGCGTTGGAATCTGAAATAACTGTGCATTTGAAATTGTGTCCTCAATTCTCTACGCCTCCTCTTCCTCTCTCGAGTTAATATATGATAGATGGTCAGGTCCCAAATTTCTTTTTCCTAGTTTTTACCACAACTGAAAAGTTAAATTCCTGAAACAATAAGATCCAGTGGCATATGCGCCCTTACAAAATGGGTATTTTTCACCAAGTACTTTAACTTTCATGTGGTCCGTGTAGAAAATAAAAGGCATTTCTAAAAAATACTACCTAAATTTTTGCACCACGTAAATCATTAACAATACCTCGTGCTCTGTGGTAGTATAATTTTGTTCCGCTAGAGTTAACTTTCTACTTGAAAAACATAAGGGATGGTTAAAAATACCCTCTCTAGGATGTGCTAAAACTAATCCTTATGGAAAAACCTGATGCATCAACATATACATGAAATGGCTTATCCTAAGAGGAAAAACGCAAAAAATGGGTGTAATGGTAAGTTTCTCCTTCAAGGTGTCAAAATCCACCTGTTGCACCTCTCCCCAATGAAATTTAATTCTTATGTCTCAACAAACCCTCCAATGGGGTGGAGAATCCTTGGCACATAGCCTTTAATGAATTTCCTATTGTAGTATCTGTATGACCTAATGAATTTTCCTACCATGCTTTGACTGGTAGGCTCCTCCAACCCTAAGATAACAACCACTTTGGTAGGGTCTACCAATAAGCCTTCCCTGCATATAATGTGACCTAATAATGTGTCAAATGGAGTAGAAAAAACACATTTTTAAATGCTTAGGGAGATACTCAACTACCTTAATCTCTCAGAAATCAACCTCAAAATGTCACAATGATCCCTTACTAACCTGTACACCATCTATTCATCTAGGTATACTTGTAGAAATTTGTGGATGAAGTCTTGAAATCCTAATGTACCACGATGCACGAAAACATTAACAGGTGCATTCTTAAGCCAAAAGGGCATAGCGGTATAAGAAAATATTATCCACTCCATCATGAAAGTGGTCTTCTCCTGGTCTTCAATCCTCACTTGCCTATGATACCTAGAGAATCCATCTATGAAAGAATAGATCTCTCGCCCTACATGACACCTTCCAAGATCTCCTCAATAAATAGGGTTGGAAAAGGATCTATTACACATGAAGCATTTAAATCTCTATAATCAACACAAATCCTTATCCTCACATCCTTATTGATATTAATTACCATTGGGCTCACCCACTCAGATTCTCCAATTACCTCAATAATATTGGATTCAATCATCTTATCAATTTCCTCCTTAACCTTTACATGTAAATTTAGGTTCGTTCTATAAGGTCTCTTTCGAACTAGGAATGCACACCTTCTTTTAACTTAATTTGTATTTACCCTAAAGAGTGGTGAACTCCTTTAAGCTCATGGTACCTATGATGGAAACAAATCTTGGAAGTCACGTAGCAACTCAACTATTTTTGACACCTCTTGGTCTGACCAGTAATCTCCAATGACATACTTCCTTTGGCTTTGCTTATGTACCAATGTTAACCTTATTCATTTTTCAAGGTCTCATGGTAGGTGCATGATTTCTCATTCACTTCATCCAATACTTCATGCATACCTTCCGTATGGTTGACATCCAATTTTTTCTACTTCCTCATCATCTATCAAGTATACCAACTTACCCTTTCTCTTTCTCCAGGACAGGCACGCCCAAGCTGTATCTCCTCCATCTCTCCTTATTTTGGCTCTTCTTCTATGAAGTGCACCCCCAACTCAAGTTATCCTAACAAATCTAGGATTCAGTCCTCAGGAATGGCACTATCTCCCAAGGTAAGGTGTTTGACTACCTACAATACCTCATTCACCGATGGATTCAAAGATTGATACTCGTAAGTTTGGATAATATCTTCCATTAAATCTATTTCCAATTACCTGTCTGATGACATAATTCTATATGGATATACCATGTGTGTGCATATCCCTGTGCAGGCTGAATATAGCTTATGCACCCATAATGAAGGAGCCAAGGCTTCCAGGACTAACATCTAGGATCTCTCACACTCCTAGACATGGAATGAGGTGGACTCCTTCCCATGATAGTCATGTATTATAGAAGGTGCATTTCTCTGAAGAAACTTCACTGAGAACATGATTCCCACTTCACGCCATTCTAGAAGATTATCTCGATGGGTTTCCCACCAATTCACTATTGTCTTGCACAAGGTATAAGTTATCATGTTGCTCCTTTCTCTCTAATATGTCCATTGTGCCTCCGTTATGCGTAAAAAGATGTCACGGATTACCTTCTCTAGTGTAACTAGGTAATTACTTTCCTGTTAGGTGCCTAACTGAACACACCTTGGTGATGCGAGTCACAGTGCCCTTCAATTGTCTTTTAATCAACTCATAAGTCTCATGTGCCTAATTGTCACATGCAATGCTAGTTGTGTCACTCATGGACTAAGCATCTTCCCATTGAATGAATCCTCCTCCTAATGGATGGATAACATTAGGGTCTCTAATGGTGTGCACATAGATTCTATCCAGGTGATCTTCTCCCAAAGGTTCTATATAGGGCACATAACTTCCCATCCATCAGTGGAATAATGACACACTCCTCTTTGTTATCAAAGCTTATGTACCCTTTGTTAAAGTGCAATTCAAGCATTATTATTATAGCACCAGGGGATTCCAAGTAGTGATGGAAAGTTATTTTCCTCTGAAAGCTGCTAAGACTTCAAAATCTCCAATAAACTGTTTCCCCTTGGATGGTTATGGATGCATCCTTCAATACCTCGATGGGTATAGCCTTTTTCCTATTTTCCATATACAACACATTTGAGGATGGCTATAATGTGGGTCATCCCATCTAATTCCATGCATCTAGAGTGAGAACATTGACCTCAGCATCCATGTCAATCAGAATGTTTCTCAAGAGCCATCCATCCACAACTGCATTCAATGTGATTTCCTTATCATAATCAATACTGTGAGGGGGTAGATTAGCATTCAAGACCTACCTCCCATGCTCACCTCCAATGCATGGTAATTTTTCTCTTAGCCACTCTCCTAACAAAGGGATAATATTCTCCTGGCACAGCATCCTACACAACTTCTCTAACCTCATCCATGTCCTTCTAAAGGACCTCAGCATGCTCTTCCTATTCCAACTTCCATGATTATTCCTTCAAACACTGAATCTCCCCTTGCAGGTTTCTAATCACCTCCATGGTCTCTTGGTAAACCTCTTTCTAATGAGTTAGATCAAGATATTTCCCATGTAACACCTCTTCTCTTGTAATGAGAGGCATTTACTATTAGGTATCTCCCTAACATTTCATGCTCAGCATTCCACCCACATGGTTACCAAGATAGGTTCTAACTCCAGGGTCATGTGTTACCCTAGGCATCCACTAACAAATCAGCTCACTTCACACTCACCATCCCTACTGCCCTTATCCTTCCTTTGGTTCTAACTCATGTGCTCATACAACTCAGGGCACTCCTCATACTTATGCTTCTTCCTACACCATGATCATTAGCAACAAATCCAAACACTCACACTTGTAGTGTTCAATAGATTCAGAATTGTAACATGTTCCACATGGGGAAATTCACTCCTACCTCCTTGACTACCATGGCCTCTGAATCCTCAACAAAAACCTCTTCCTCAACCACCTCCATCTCTACACCCTTCAAACTGATGACCTTCATTCTTAGAATTGTTCCCAATGCTGGTCTATGCACACACCAATATCAATGGCATCATGGATTTGGTCTATCAATCAGATAGTCCTTTGTATCATGTAAGTCGTAGATGAGAAAATCTTACAATAAGAAGACACATTCTTTTAGAGCACGCGCTGTAACAATGGGAATCTACTTGGATCATGATCTCCATGATAGTATTTCACAATCCAATGACACAGTATGTAGACCATATTTCATGGGAAACTATCCTTTGTGATGTCCTTCTACCTCACAATCTGTGCACCATAGTCCACTGCGAGTCTCATGAGTTGAGTTCCCAGACAATTTCTCTAACTACTTTACCATGACAAGTGATATGTGCTTCTAAAAATGGGACTTACTCTAGTTTTAATGCTTCTGATGGCCTCATGTGCACAATGCAGCCTCCAAGGCTTCGTGCGGATCTCATGAAAGTCTTGTGTGAAAGTGCTCACCTAAAATGTGTTATCAATCCTCTAACGAACCATTGAGCATGTTGTGAGGGATGGATATCATAAGACAACTTTGACAGAAGAGTTCTTAAAGAACGTGCATCATACTCCCGACACACTCTCTATGTCATACCTTATTGAATCTCCTTCAATGCACTGTTAATGCTCTTTTTCTCAAACTCAGGAATGTGAAATTCCATCAAGAAGGCATCACGTAGTGTAATATAATCCACCATTGTCTGATGGGGGTCATACTTTTGGTACCCAGCTATGTGTGCACCCTTGCAATGTAGTTACAAACTTACTTTCTTTCCACTCTGGGGCAGTGATACCCTTAGTGTACGCCATAGAAATTTTACACTTTTGTACATGCTCTGCAACATCTTCAACACCCTTGTAATTAGGCAAATGAAGAGACATCTCATAAAAAACCTGATTGATAGGTGTTGTGGTCCTTGTCCTACTAGATCTAGAGACCTTTATTCCCTCCTTGTTTCCTCAACCACCAGCCACTAGATCCACTAGATCCACTAGCTCCTATTCTCTCCATAGATCCACCAGATCCTCCTCCTATTACAAGTAAGGGGCTTGATGAAATTTCACTTTATGTACCCACCATTCGTGCTAAACTACGTGCCGACAATATGTGATGCATTGAATCTAGCTTCCATATGAGATATTGCACTCTGTGTACCCACACCTTGCCCAAATGATGTGTCATAGATAGGATGCCTCAAAACATAGGAAATGTATGTTCATGGCCATATAATAACTAAATGAAAAATTATATCTACCAGGCGTCACTTGACTACCAATACCAACACCAACTGGGTTAGCAAATGCTTATCTCAAGGAATTGGAAAACTAAGCACCAGGGTTTGGTCACTAGGTGGGCTAAGATGCGCACCTATGAATCTCCTTTCTTTATAGGATGAGTTCACTCTCAACAGAAGCTTAAAGGGGGTTTCTCTCATGTGCTTTCCAATATGGGGTAGCACAGACTACTCAGGTATCCACGCTCATCCACGAGAACCTAAAATCCTTCCTGCAAACATTTTCCTCCATAATTCCATCACTCCAGACAACTTCACATTGTCTCACCAACTCCCTCTCTCACACTTCATTATACTTGAGCCATCTCTCTTCTCTCTTCTATTCCAGTGCAAGGTCCACCATATTTCACCACACCATCTTTCATGCCCCATGCCTAGTGGGAAGTTATCCAAGCCATAGGAAATTTCTCCACACTCATAGTGATGATAAGATATTAATAGCTAATGGCATAGCATGCAAGAATGATCCTCTTGGCTCTAGCAAGAACTCAAACTCAACAATCTTCTGGGAAAGAATACATAGAAACTGCATGTACTCCAAGGTATATATGGTCAACACTCCACTCCACCAATGATCAACGACCACGAGTCCAGATCATATCAGTCATCATGTAACCTCTTATACTCTTCTTGGGTCCAAACATGAGGTCTATAATACCATTACTCCTCCTTGAAAGCATATGTTGACAATCATTCATACAAATCTACTGGGAAACAACAAAATAATGTCTCATAGAGCTCATGATACATAGTGCTCCTCTACCCATTTACATGCATCAAACTTAGGTCTAAGTATTAAATCACTAAGAAAACTCATCCTCCATGCTTTTAAGTCAAGTATTGATGCTTTCCAAGGTCAAGCATGTTCTATCATCACACACCATTCTCACAACAGCTTCAAAAGAGGTCCTGGCAATGGAAAAAAAATGTCAGTCATTGTTTACCTCTAACTCCTTCTCTTCAAACCCTAAGTACGTCGGTATATCACCCAACCTAGACTGGGCATCTCACCCGAGGTGACGCAAAGGTTTTGAGCCCCTTTTTTATGTGAGCTTTGTAAGAACACTTCACCATTAATGGAGGAATGTTTGCAAAAATAGTAGTATATACATCCATTGCAAGAATGAAAGTAACAGAGCTAGAACCATACATAGATACATCGTAACATGAAAGTAAAACATCATAATAACACAAGATAATTAGATCTAAACCATTAACAATGTAACAGCACACAAGATTTTAGACCCTTAAACACAGATACTACAGAATACTTCATTATCTATTGCTTCACAAGTGTTTACAATAGCCAAGATACATCAAGAGATCCATACATGGACCAAAAACATTCATAGAATTTTCAGTACTTCCTATAATGGCTTCATTACAGAGGGTCTAATAGATGATACCACAGTATATTTCCCTAATTCTCTTTGTCTTCTCTCATACATGCTCCATCAATCATTCACTTGTCTTCGTCTCTCGTCCATTACCATCCCACTCTCTAACAACACAACCACAACAACCACCATACAAACTAACTTCTCTCCTTCTATTTCCCTACCAATTAATTAATGTCATAATCAAGGGACTCTAAGGAATCTTCCCTTATACTTCTTAATCATCACTCATATTGAACCGCCTTGCCAAGTGTCATCGTGTCTTGTCCATACTTGAGTATCCTCAGCATGCACTTGCCAGCTAATCCATAAAAAACTTTACTTTTTACGGCTCCTGATCCTATTATGATTAACTCGTGATTATACCCTAGAATATTCCTACCTTGAGTTACAAGTCTCTATGTTCTAATCTTATCCATAACCAACTCTAGTTGTATCTCCATGTGTTTCTCTATCGTGACTTTAATCATGATCCAAAATGTGGTTAAGTCTTGAATGTGTTCCTCCTAGGATTAAAAACATGTACCTTTCCTGAAGAAAATTTTGTGTGATTCTTTATGTTTGGTTTATGTGTGACAACAAATTCTGATCCATATGTGAAAATATTCCTTAGAGGCCCAACATGTGTCATGGGTAGTTAGGGGATAAATATAGGCAGGATAAAAGCTATAAAAATCATAGGGATGTAGATTTTCGATAAAAGCATCCTAAAAGGAAAGTGCATTAGGGAATAATGGATGATGGTCATTGATTAATTAATTAATTAATGAAGATTAATTAATTAATGTGTATTATAAAAATTAAATGTAATGGGGGTAATAAGTGGGCATTTAATTAAATGAAGGGAGATGAATTAAATAAAGGGGGTCTAGATAGGACCATTGTGAAATATAGGCATGTGGGAAGAACCATGGTAGACATACTGATTTTAGGTGTCTACACCTTCCATGAGTGATTAAATAAAAATAGAAATTTGTATCTTTGTATCTATTTTATAAGTTAATCTAAATAGAAACTAAATGTTTTATTGAAATGCAAGACCTAAACATTTTGTTTTAATATTTGAATTTCAAAATAATGGAACTAAGATGGATATGGTACTAGCCTTTAAATCACTTACCTCACTGTGTGCTGGAATGTAACAGTCTGGTATTAAGACTTGGAAGGTTATGACTAAGTGTCCTTGGGAAGGGAAGAAGTTGAATATTTATCTGTATTGAGGTGCCTAGGAGGATACTAGGGTGCCCCGGGGTTCCCTGGTTTACAATCTAGGTGTTGTAGATTGTAGCAAATATTAGAACTTGAGATTTGGTAGTGTCAAAATATCTTTGCAATACCTTCATTCCTATCACATTAGCTGTTGCAGTAATGTCACCTATGTCATTGTAAATGTTTCATGAAGATATACCTACAAAACCCTATTCAAAGCATCAATTGCTAAAAAATAAAAATGCATATGAATAGGTCTGATTGACCTTAGCTTCAAAACTAGTGGTCTTACGACTGAGTGTTGCACTACATTTCAGACCCCATGTAGTTCTATGTTCGTGTTTGTGTAATTTTTTGCCTAGAATTCCATCAATGATGTAGTTGTAGGGGGCAATACCTAGATGTAAAATGCAAATGGTGGATGGAATAGAAATAATACAACCATTTCCCCCTATGCTTGTGTGATGCAGATGTAGAAGATGCCCAAATGTAGTCCCTTGTCTTAGTATATTTTTGCCTTTGATAGCAATATGTTCACCCTAAATATAGTGAGTATGATATGTTTATATAGGGATCTCTTATTCAAATTTCAACATTAGTGACCTGAAACTACAAACTACAACCTAGGGGAATGCACATGGTAACAATTAACACTAACCTCAAATAAAAAAGTAGACCAAAAATTATGACAACATGGAAACCTAAAATTAATGATTGGGGCACCCCGAGGCACCCCAACATAGACCTAGAGATGACAACTAAGAAAATTACAACACCTAAAACACCATAAAAGATGCCCAAATGTTTAATGACAAGGGATGAATGAACTGGAAAAATAACCATGACACCCGAATGAATGATAACAAGACCAAAGGTGGGTCAGTAGTGAATAATTTTACTATGCAAGATCTATATATAAAATAACATACCCAGTGGTATAAATGTAATGATAAGTGCATGATTTTGTGACTACATTTTACCCAAATTTATTTTGGTGAGTAGAAATATCAATAACATAAAGTAGATAGATATGCGTACTTGAGAAAAAGCCAGAGAATTCCATACTGTAGAAGAATGTGCAGATGTGTAGTAGAAGTGTGGTGATAGAACTATAAAATATTTCCAAACCATGGATCAGTGAGTTGATCCATATAATGTAACGAGAAGTGTAAGTGTCACGATGAAGTGTGGTAAATGAGAATGATGATTAGGATATATGATTATTTGGAACGTGGTTTGATAACAAATAGGTGGGTAGGGTGTAATTAGTTCCCAACCCAAATGCTTGTATATGAATGGAACAGTTGGTGGATTTGGGCATCCTTCCGCTAGAGGAAGAGTGTAGGGAGAAAAGTGTGTTATTATCTAAACTTTAACTACATCCTCAAGATATATCTGTTGCAGATGGACTCATATCAACATGTTTTTATGTTTGGATCAAAAATATTTTGATTAAACAATTGACCTATATAGGAGTGATAGGGGAAAGACACTCTTTCCCCCACTCCAGGGGTATTGATACAATGTGAAATATTCCAATTTGGGTCATCTGGAAGTGAACGCGATAGAAAATGAGATGGATTCTAAGTTAGGTCATCTGGAAGCAAACACGGAATATAGAATAAAATCCCAAGTTATGTCATTTGGGAAATAAGTTGTGAATGTAACGCAAAAGCTAGGTCATATGGGAGACTACTTGTATATTTGAATGATATCATTTGATTTAGACGTGTTGATTTTGATTGGTTGATTGGTTACTCGTAGAGAGGTTTTTCTCTATTTTTAGTCACTTGTTTCCCCAAATTTAGTTCATTAGGGGGATTTTATAGGTTATATCATGTTTGGAAAATGTTAAATGATTGTTGCCCCCATATTAGGTCATTTTGTGGGATTGATGGTGAAATTTCATGGTATAAATTACAATGTGTTGGATTCATGATATTGTAATGCATGGTGACATAAGGGGGGATTATAAGGGGACCCCCAATAATATGCCCCCCTTTCAACAAAAGAGGGAGTGATGAAAAAGAACGAACTCAATGATGAAAGTAACGACAAGAGGTTAAAATGTGTGTGTAGTGGATGGGAAATAAAAGTAAAGGGATATAGTCCATGTGAAACATGTGCTATATGGTGGTAGGTGGAATTCTAAGAGTAATTCCACAAACGGGTTGTAAATTAGAGTAAAAATGCTAAGATATGAGTGAAACAGTGTAGTGTGTATTACTCATGGTGATAAGCACAAAATATAGCCCATAGTAAAGGTGGCATTTGAAATTTGATTATAAATAGTAAAGTGAAAAGGTAATTGATTACTTCATTTGTCTTTTACTCAAGTGCATGAGTGTATACGAAGTGAGTAGAGATGCCTCAAGTGAGACCATTACATCCTAGCTAGTTTAAGAGAGTGGCGACCGTTGTGGCATCGCATACTATTGTGGAATTGCTAAGTGTATTATTTTTGCAAAAATGTAGGGTGTACTAGGCATTTTAGTTGAATTTTTGAAAATTTAGGGTTTTTTATTTTATCGATGTTTGGGACCCAGACAAGAGCGGTGAGGGAGATATTGACCCCTAGGACTAGAGTTCCCAGAACTGGGCGTTAGTGTCATGCTCTTAGGTTCCCTAGTCCTGCATCTGGGAGCGCTGGTCCATTTTTTTGATTTAGGGGAGAATTCTAGGGGATATGTTTCAAATATGTTTGAAGATTTTCATTTTATTGTGTAAGGTATTGTAACATTGATGTTTTTGTTCGGTGTTATACAAAGGGATATCCATTAGAGGGAGTTCCATGGTGGTCGACACTTGAGTACATTAATGGTATTAGGTTTGTCAAATGATGAGTGGGATGTGATCGACTATGCTGGCCTATGTCATATAGCACGGATGGGGGATGTGCCCCATAATATTCCCATGTTGACTGTATTATGTGAGAGGTGGTGTTCCAATACGTGAACATTTTGGTTACCGACAAGGGAGATGACGGTGATGTTGGATGATGTGTATCTCATATTGCAATTGCTAGTTATTGGTGAGAGGTTACGAGTGATGGAAGTAGTGGATATGGAGCATCAGATGCACTCAACTAAATGATATTTTACATGGGCCTAGGTACCTACTAAGGCCCATATAAGTTTGGATGTGATATTGTAGTCTAGAGTTCTGTGGTTATATAATTTCATTGCAGTAGTGATTACATCATGTGTAGCTATAGAGGGAGGAGGTTTGACATATTGTATAAGATGCATGAAATATGGTAGTGGATAGAGGAGGATGGGATGAGATATGCATGGGCATGTTGTGTGTTGGCCCATTTATATAGGGACTTATATCAGTTTATGCAGGATGAGCATGGTGGGGGTATAGGGGCCACCACACTACTACATATATGGGGATATGAGCATATAGCTGTATTGAGTAAATTTGTAGGGGACACGAGGAGAGTGGGATCAACCTAAGATATTTGGTCGACACTAGGTGGATATCCATAGTAGGAAGATGGAAATAGTTTCAAAGCCCTGATAGATAGGATGGAGACGGTGGTGGTTATATGGAGGCCATATTGTGATTATGGGGGATTTCCTAAGGATGTTACAAAGTTGTGATGTATTTGGAAGACCATATGGCTAGAGGACCTCTTTCCAGGTGTGGCGGAGTTTCTTCAGGTGGCGAGAATATCACGGCAGTTTGGTGTGGTGTAGGATGTTCTCCTAGAGCCATACATATGGTTAAGAGCTATCAAGGCCCCTAGGAGGGCAGGTGTGAGGCCAGGTCCCATGATAAAGTAATTGGACACCGTTAGGTCTAGATGAGACAAATCTAGTAATAACACCTATGGATATAGATGACACAGGGTTCATTGAGGAGTATTGAGTGTGGTGGGAAACACATCGATGGCTATTTTTATATCCAATATTCATAGGTGTTATGGAGTTTCCACCAGGAGGAGTGGGTGAGGGAGGTGTCCCTAACCCTATAAAGGCATCTGTAGTAGAATGTAAGTATTTGTGTATACTTATAGTGTCACTAATGAATTTTGTATGTTTTTTTGTACGTGTTTGAATAACATGGGGTTGTATGTTATGTATGTAAGACATGCCTATTGGTTATTGATGGTAGACACATCAATCAAAACATTGATGCAAAATCTGTTAGGCGATGTATTATGTGGAGGGATACTAAAGTATGTGGACAATATTGCATGTGAGAATGCCCATCTATTTGAGCTAGTGGGCACAACACATATGACTTGTATAATGATACTTGGCAAGAGGGAAGAGGCATGTGAGGAGGCTCAATGTGCGTGAGAGGCAATAGGTAGTGGTCCCTTGGCCCAGGATGTGTTCACAGGATATGTAGATTTGCAATGTCAGTTCTCAGAGTAGAATATGGAGATTTCTATGTTATGTAGGTAGGTGGAGAATTTTTAGGTCTGCAAAATGTGGCCTTGCGTTGGTGGTGAGGTATCCAATTCCAATGCTCTTATGGTACACGAGAGCGATAGTGATGATGATATTTGATAGTGATTATTATATATGATGTGGGGGGCGTTATCCCCTAATTATGAAACATTTTTTTGTGATGATTATTATATGGATGATGTATGCATGGACACCTATTTGTGATATATATTAGATCAATGTTGATATGTTTTTCCATTGTGATGTAATGGCTATGTTATGGTTTAATGGTTATTATAATAGTATGCGTATTATATTGCATGTGATGAATTTAAATTGGTATGATGATGTTAGTAATGATAGGTTAAATATGCATGGTAATGGATGATGTAGATAACTAATGTAATGTGAGTAATGGGATGAAGCAAATGTGTATCGCGTAGGCTATGAAATGATGATAAATAGAATAAGTGTGGAAATAGATAAATTTATCGTAAGGAATATGTGATAATGTAATGTAATTGTAATATGAGAAGATGATGAAAATAAAAGGGGGGGAGTAACGATGCCCCCTAGTGGGTGAATGCAAATAATGATGGAAGAAGACCCCTCAATAGTCAAGTATGAGCCACATAAGCAAGAGTGCATCATCAAGAAATGATTGGCATGCACTAAATGAATGATAGAGCATGTGATGAAAGGTTCTTAGAGCTAAACCCTCAATAGTCGTGTAATAACCGTAAGAACATAAGTGCTTCATCAATGAGTAAGGTGATAAAAGTCACCTACCAAAGACCAAGATAATGGGTGGTGGTGGATACATGTGGAATGGATGGAGCATGAGTATATGAAACAAATGATATGTCATGTGTAGTGACGACGTGTTATGTAGGAACTAGTGGAAAACCGTGAGATGCAGTAGCATGAAGTGGTGGATAATGTGAATGTAATGGATGCAATGAATGTGATGGTGGAAATGATGGATGTCGCATCAAACCAATGTAATATTCCAATTTTAAGACTTTAGAACAAGGGATTTTTTTTGCATAATGTTCTCTGTTCTAAATTAACATAATTTAGAACATGCATTCATAGCTAATCAATCTCATAACAGAATACCATATGCACCTCTAAATGACTTGGTGAAACACCAATCTCTCATTTCATGACTCGGTATCATACCAATCTCTCATCTTAACCTTATAATGTGTATACTACATATACTTGGCTCTATTACCCTTTTGGAGGTATCAAGTGATCTGTTTAAGATGCCTATCTGAATATTTGTTAATGATATTGATCTGAAATCCCACTTCTTAAACTAAGTGACATAGGATAACTCAACCAACATCTTATGATACTTTGGCCAAAGATTTTAAACATATTGCTCATGTTTATATTCCTATATGACATACTTTTCAAATAGAATACATCCTTCACCTTACTTGATATGTTATCTAGAATGGTCTTTACTAACTTTTTCTAGTATACTTGTTCAATTTTTAACCCTAGCCAAGGTTAGTAACATGGCCTAGTGTGGAGGACTGCTTACGATGGTTAAGGGTACTTAGACATACTCAATTGACTTATGTCGATTGGGCATGTCTATTTATCCTAAGTCAATGAGATTTGACCCCAACACTAGGTCATGGCCCTATCTCTACCTAGGGTATAATTGTGATCAAGTCATAATTTATATTAAAGTCTAGTTGAATAAACTCAAAAGGGTTTTGAAACATGTCAACTGCAACATAGTATCCTTGTGAAGACCCTAGTATTTATGAAGGTCCTTTACTGCAGTTGGCATGTGTCAACATCCATCTAATTTTTCTTCATTAGGATGAACATACCTTAGATAGAAAGTTATATCTTATTAGTTTCCTCTTTACAGATTAATTACAACAACCCTGATGAGTAGCTAGGTTCCTTAATCATTAAGATTCATATTTAAGAATCCAATAAATGAAGTTATGAAGATAAATCTATTTTATATCTGATTCATATGCCTGATTTAAACCATTGTCATTCTGATTCATGCCTTTACATAACAGATCCATCACACTAGGAAGTGTTATTTAATTTCTCACTTAAATCAGCCCTAGCTTATATAAGTTTTGAGCAAGTTATTTTTATAATAGACCTCATTGAAATGAAGTCTAATCCCATTTATTTTTCCTTCCCTACATTCCTATTCTAGTTAAGGAATTCTACATGAGAAATCACACCCTTGCCAACTAAATATAACATTCAGGATTCATATCAAAAAGGTCTTTAGATTAAGAATAATATTCTTTTCAAAGGAATTATCCTTCCTTACCCTTATTGAGGGTTAAATTCCATTATAAACCCATTGTACTTTCCAAATATTATTAAGGTGTAATTCTCAACAATCATTTGTTTATTTTGTAGTCTAAAGAATTGTTTGATAATTAGTGTAAGAATGTCAACTTTACAAGTTGCCTCTTTACTTAGAGAAGGTATTATAACATTATTTCAGATCTATATTTATTCTATTCCAAACCATAAGGTATGTTACTGTCTGAAAGACAAAGTATTACTTAATATTTCCATTCAATTCATTCCAATAAGAATTACATCAAGTGCAAACAAACATCACAAATATTTTGTTCATCAAGATGATTCATACATTTACAAGCCCAAACACTTCAGACATTACTAAAGTAAAAAGTAATAATTAAATAAATTTCAAATAAATTATATAGGAGGACTGAGTGTTTGAAAATCATGGAGGACTGCGTGAGGGTTTTGAGAGTGTGGTTTCAACAGCTTTGGCTTCTGAATTTCTTTCAAATGGCTGCATAATAGCTATTAAGGCACCAATAAAAGAGAGAGAATCAGCTAAAGGTGGTAGTTTTGGATCTAGAGCCTGGGTGGATGTTGTAAAGATACCTCCTGACAAAAATGTGGCTCCTCATCCTACATGTGATTTGATTTTTAAAAGTATAAAAGATGTTGAGGGGGTGACCCACATACAAGTGCCTGACGGATGTCTGCATAGAGCACTGGAGAAAACCAATCTAGCACTAGTCAGAAAATTTCTAGGATGAAGACCCAATGTGGACATTATCAGAAAATGGGCCATTCACAGATGGAAACCAAAAGGGGATTTGATCATCACCACCATGGAAAAGGGATTTTTTCTAGCCCGTTTTAATCTCCAAACTAATGTTAACTCTGTCTTATTCGGAGGTATCCTGGGTTCAATCCATATGATGAGAACATTCATGCCATACCCATCTAGTGTAGACTCCCAGGGCTACCCCTTCATTTATGGGATGATGAAATCCTCCTTCATAGAGCCAAATCGATTGGTTCACTAGTTGGGCTGGATGGACCCACGAGAAATAGGTCAAGACTGGCATTTGCTAGGTTTTGTGTCTCTATTGAAATGGATCAAGAGCTACCTGATCACATCATTCTGCAGTCCAAATTTGGAGCATGGAAACAGAAAATAGAATATGAATCTTTCCAACTAAGATGTGGAAAATGTCATAAATTAGGTCACTTTGCCAGTAAATGCCTTGAACAAATAATGTAAAAGCTGGAAATACCATCAGATCTATCTGAGGCTCAAGGACAGAAACAGACAGACAAGGCTGATAAAGAGCCTCTAATAGATCTAATTACTAGAGGTAGATGCTTGCAGATGCATTCCAGGCTAAAATAATGGAAAAAAGGTTTTAAGGAAAAGAGGCCACCGGTTTATAGAAAACTGTGGAGACCTAAATTTCACCAGTCGGAAAAGCTAGATGAGGCTCAATAGGAAATAGATATGGAATCGACAAAAGAGGAAGAAATCAAAAGGGATATGTCAGTGGATTCAGTAATGAACACTATGACACCAAATCTGGTAAAGTTGAGTATGGAGGTTGATGAAGAAAATGAAAAAGTTATCATTTCTCCTACTTCTAAGGAAGAAGAGATGGAAAAAACTACTGCTCATCAAGAGCTGTTAAATAGAAACAGATCTCTGGAGAAACTCAAAATGAGACAAGGAAAAGTCAAACAGGCTCTGGAATCCATTGCACATGATCTAAACTAAGATAAAGAGTTTACTGATATGGAGGAGCTCACTTCTAAAATGGTTAAACAGATTGATATTGTCACAAGTAAAGAGGAAGGGGAAATTACCCCTACTAGCAAGAAAAGTATACCAGACTGTGATAATAATGGATTCATCATAGTGAGAAGTAAGAAAAGAGGACTAAAAATTCTAGAAGAAATTCTAGAATCATTTTATAGTGATAAAAAGAAGCAAATTGGAAACTGGGAAGCTTCCACCTTAAGAATCACAAGGGCCACTACTAGAAGAACTGCAAATATTGGAGTCCCATATATAAAAGGTAGACTATCAAAAAGAGAAGAAAGAGAAAAAGAGACTGCAAAAGAAATTACAGATGGTACACAAATAATTTTGAACCATCCGGCAACTACATCTCCAAAGTTTTTTTAATGAAGGTTATTTCTAGGAATTTTAGAGGCCTCAATGGGGGTCCTAAGAAAAGAATGCTCAAGGAAATTAAAATATCAAACAGACCCAACATCCTTCTTATTCAGGAAACTAAAATGAAAATTAAAGCAGTTGAAGATTGCAAAAGATATTTCTGGGAGAACGCTGCCTTTGCTGCTGTTGATTCTCAAGGTGCTTCTGGAGGCTTAGCGATCTTCTGGGATACCAAGATTGTTAACGGTAAGGTACTCTCCTCCTCCCAGAACCATTTAGCTATAATATTTAAAAGTCTTGAGAATAATCATAGCTAGATTCTTTCTAATATTTATGCACCCAATAATGTTACTGGTAAAAGAAATTTATGGAAGGAGTTAACCTTGTTTCGAAATAATGTTGAGAACATGAACTGGTTGATCATGGGAGACTTCAATACTCCTTTAAATCCAGGAGAAAATTTTGGGGGAAGCTCTGAATTTTCTCTTAGTATGGAAGAGTTTTCTGGCTTCATTTTAACTCTTAATCTTATGGACATAGAGCTTCATGGAAATCAATTTACCTGGTCTAACAAAAGATTTGGGGAGAACTTAATCCAGGTTAAACTAGACAGAGCTCTTATTTCTGCTAATTGGATCTTGGATCAGAATTTTCATCTTTCTTCTCTCCTCAGAATGGGTTTTGATCATAATCCTATTGTCCTAAATTTCTTCAATTGGGCAAAACCTTTTCACTGCAATTTCAAATTTGAGAAAATGTGGCTCGAGCATGAAGATATTATGGATAGAATTAAAGAGTGGTGGTATTGGGAAGGCACTTGGACGACCCAATACAGGCTTCTGCAGAAGTTGAAAAATGTTAAGCAAAAGGTTAGAATATGGAATAAAGAGGTTTTTGGAAATATTTTTGAAAAGAAGAAAGAACTTAAGCAACAGTTGGAAGATCTTGAACTCAATGTTTCCGTGAAAGGTATGTCTCTAGAGGATCATCAGCGGAAAAAAAAAACTTCTCTCAGATCTGCATAATATAAACAGCCATGAAGAATCCTTTTGGAGAATGAAGTCTAAAGCCCTTTGGCTTAAATCAGGAGATAGGAATACAATTTTTTTTCATTTGACAGCCCTCAAGCATAGAGCTTGTAACAGAATTTCTGAGGTTTCTAAAGAAAATGGAAACATTACTAAGGATTCTGAGGACATAAAAGAAGAAGCCCTCAAATTTTACAAGAATCTACTCACTGAGAATAATTCCTACAATGAACAAGTAGCCTCCTTTCTCTTAGACTCCATTCCTAATAATCTAATACATGCCAAGAGATTTAAGAGCATTTCCAAAACTGTCACCATCAAGGAATTGAAAAAGGTTGTTTTTGCTTTAGAGAGGGATAAGGCTCTAGGTCCCGATGGTTTTTTGGCTAACTTCTACCAAAGATGTTTGGAAATATGCTCTGAAGATCTATTAAAAGTTGTTAATGAGTTTTATAGAACTGGAAATCTTATTAAAGAATTAAATAATACACACATTGTGCTTTCCCCGAAGAAGCTAGATGCAAAGGACTTCAAAGATTTCAGGCCAATCAGTTTCGTTAATGTAATATATCGTATCTTCACAAAAATTCTTACCACTAGAATGCAACCTATTCTTATGGAGATCATTTCACAACAGCAGAGTGGATTCATTCAGAGAATAATTATTCAAGATGCAATTATCATGGTTCATGAAACTATACATTCTATGGATAAAAGTAAAAAGGCTGGGATGGCTATCAAGCTAGACATGCATAAAGCATTCGACAGAGTCTCCTAGAGATTCATGGATGAAGTCTTATCCAAGTTTGGTTTTCAAATTAAATTTAGGAAAATCATTCACTCTTGTATTTATACTTCTAGATTCTCATTGGTTGTTAATGGGGAATCGGTGGGTTTTTTTGCCAGCAATAGAGGAATCCAGCAAGGGGACCCAATTTCCCCTCTATTATTCATTATAACGGCTAATAGTTTAAGTAGATCTATTTCCAAAGCTATTTGCATTGGCATGATAAAAGGATTTCCTCTAACTTCTGGCAATCAGATCTCCTCCCACCAACAATTTACTGATGACACTCTACTTCTTCTGATGGCCTCAATAATTGAGTCAAAGGCTATTAAAACAGTCCTTAGGTTCTATGAGGAAGCCTCATGGCAAAAAGTTAATTTTGAAAAAAGCTCTATATATTTCTTCAATACTCCTATGGAAAGGAAAAGAAAGATTGCTAATATTCTAGGATGCACTATTAATTCTCTTCCCGCTACTTACTTAGGTTTACCTTTAAGTATCAACAATATTTCTAATGAGGTCTGGAATGATCTTATTAAGAGATTTCAAAAAAAATTGGCTGGCTAAAAAGGAGCTATACTTTCAAGTGCAGGGAAGTGTTATCCAAAATTCACCCCTCAAGGTAATTTTGAGAACATGCATCAAATTCTTAAGTCCCAAGCAATTATATTGATTCAAGGTAAAAAGTCATGTTTCTAGGGTCCCCTCAAATTTTTTCTAACTCCCCTGTCCAAGTAGAAGAGAGAAAGTTTTGAGGAAATGTAAAAAAATTGGATAAAAAACAAGCTCGGGCCAGAAAAAATCATGAAAAATGACTAAGTCCTAATCCAGGCGGTCTCTGGGACATGCGGGAAAAAAGTACGTGAACCGGCCGAACCGGGTGAAATGAGTCAAGGCAGCCCGAAACAGTCTGGGACGTGCGGGACAAAAGTACGCGAACCGGCCGAACCGGGTGAAATGAGTCAAGGCAGCCCGGAACAGTTGGGCCGAAAGGACATGGAGTACGTGAACCGACCGGATCGGCTGAAATGAGAACTTAAAGTTGGGCTGAAAGTACGCGAAGTACGTGAACCGGCCGAACCGGGCGAATCGGGAAAATTTGTCCCAGATGGTTCGAAAGCAAATGGGACATTTGGGCCGCGAGTACGCAAACTGGCCGGTTCGGCTGAAACAGGGAACTTCAACACTGGGACAAATGGGACAAAGGGACGCGTGGGACGCGAAAAACCGAAGCGGCCGAAGGCAGAGGAGAAAAGTCAACATTTGACCCGTGGAACTTCAAATGGCCATAACTTTTGACTCTGAGCTCCGATTTTCATAAAATTGGACTTTCTGGAACGAGCACGACGTCCGCTGTGCCACAAAAACAAAAACTGGATTTCTTATTTTTAATGAGGGTAGATATATTTAAATAAAAGAAACATATTCGGCTCCAGTCAGTCAATGCTCATTCCCGTCAAATGACAGAAACGCCTGCCAGACCCAAAATAGCTGCCCACACTCAGAAGGCCATAACTTTTGCATTTCTCAACGAAATCACACAAAATTGGTACTGTTGGAATCGTGGTTATGAGCCTGATGCATAGAAATCAATAAATTCTGGATTTGATCAGAAATTGATTGAGTTTTTTAAGAAAACGTGGCTGGGTTCAGAACAGTGTTTTATTTGGTAGCTGGGAGTGCATTTAAGAGGCATGGTCATCCTTCTTTCTCTGCTGCAGCACATGGGACAGTATGGGGAGCCTTTTGCAAGTAATTTATAATCATTTCACTCAATTTAATGCCTCTTACAGGTGGTTGAAGGACAGATTTCAGGATTTCCATTTTCCCTTCTCTTTTCCTTCTCTTTTTTCTATAAATTGGAGTGTTGGGCTCATTGTAAAAAGGGAGTTTTTGGGTAGCAAAGCTCTACCAAAATTGCTTTGTGAAGCCAGTGTGTTGCAGGCCCTTGTAGTGGACTCCTTGCATGGTGATCCAGGCCCTTATCTTGTAATAGACTGAACTGTGCATACCAGGAAGCAATAAAATACAAGTTTGTGGATGTATCTTCCCCTGTTGTGTTTTCTTGCATTCTTCTTGCCCTTTTATCTTTCCACAAGAATATTGTGTCTATTATTATGTTCTTGTAGGAATTCATTATCATTTTGTGTGCTTGGAATACTGCTGTGAATTCATTTTGCTAGATTATGGAGAATTGTCATCACCTCTTCTAGTGTGCACTTTGCCTTTGTATTTCACACATTTGGAGACTACTCTCACATCCTCCTTTTCTGGTGTATCACCACTTTAGTATAGGCTTTCATTTTATGCATTCTCTTTCCCTGGTCCCTTGGAAATTTAGATTAGAATAGTTAGCTTATCCTGCATTAGAGTAGATTGTGGCAGGTAGTTTAGGAGCAAGAACCAGCTTTCTCTGGAGGTCTATCTCAAGTAGCAAGTCCCACAACATGGAGATAGTACCCATGTTATCCAATCACACTATGAGTTCTTGTATATCTCTAGGGGTGTTGTGATTCGGTGATAACAGGAAGTGCTTATTGATAAAAAGCATGCTCTAAAACCTACCTATTTACATCATGTCAATGTTCAGCATACCAGTAGTAGTGATGAGTAGTATTGAAAATATTCAAAAGCACTTTTTATGGCATGGTACTGAGGACAGGTTCAGGTATCATCTAGTCACTTGGGAGTAGGTATGTAAACCAAAGAGGCTTGGGGGGTTAGGCATCTAAGATATCAAACATATGAGTGTTGCCCTTATTGCAAAGTTAGGTTGGAGACTTATAAAAGAGCACAAGCCTTGGACAGAGTTGGTTAAGATCAAATACCTTTCAAACTAGAGCAAGATTTCCTTTATTTATGATCAGTCTCTTCCGAATGGTTCTATGTTTTGGAACAACCTTCTTCACAGCAGGAACATCATTTCTTTGGGGTGTAGCTGGAAGCTTGGGGATGGGTAAAACATTAACTTCTGGACTTATAATTGAACTGATTCTAACTGGATTTCTTCTTATGGTCACATTAAAGACAACTTGATTACAAAGTATGGACACAAAATACAGGGATACATTGAGGTGGATGAAAACAAAAGAAAATGGAAATAACTAAAAGTGGAGAATGATAATGTACATGTTGATGTTTCATCTTTACAGAATCAACTTTCTCTAATCCATATTAGTAACCAAAATCTTCAGGATGAACTCATCTGGAAAGATTCTTTTGATGGGAAATACTCCTTCAAATTAGGATATAATTCTTTCTTTGTCTCTATTGAAAGTGAAATTAAGTGGTACAAGTTGTGGATGTTTGAGTTAACCCCTAGAGTGAACTTCTTCTGGTGGCTCATCATTAAAGGCAAGATCCTGACTAATGACAACCTCATCAAGAAGGGATTCATCATGCCGAATAGATGTTGCATGTGTCAAAAAGAGGCAGAAGACATAACACATTTATTTCTACATTGTGAGTATGCTTCAAAAATTTGGCATCTTGTTTTTGCAAAATTTAATCAGAGATGGATTTTTTCCCTTACCTGTCTTCAGGCCTAGGAACAATGGGAATCTCTGTATAAGTATTGTGTGGTGAAGAGATTGTGGCAACTTGTTTTACCTCACACTATGTGGTGAGTTTCGAAGGCTCGTAATGATGGCATTTTCAGAAATGCTAGAAAGGCATGTAACAAAGTCTACAAGGAAATTATCATTATTGTGCAGGATAATATTGCTAGATTTAAACCTCCTAAAAATAGACTTTACCCTGAGAAAGAAGAATACATTATGACTGATTGGAATATTGAAACTGCCTTCAAAAAGAATAACAATGGTATAGATAGAACCACCGTTCGATGGATTAAGCCTCCCAATGATTGGCATAAGTTAAATTTTGATGGGGCCTCAAAAGGCAATCTAAGAGACTATGGAGGTGGAGGAGTCATCAGAGATCAAAGAGGCTGCTTTGTTGCTACTTTTTCTGGGAAAATGGGTAGGTAAACTAACCATTACTCTAAAGCACTGGTGGCTCTATGGGGAATAAGCCTTGCCAGAGATTGTAATATTCTGAATATTATAATTGAGGGTGATTCTTTGAATATCATCAATCTCTTAAAAAAAAGCAACAACCCAACTAGTCAATTAGATATTTCATTGGTGAAGCTATTGATATATGCAAGAGTTTTGAAAATGTTAAAATCACCCACACCTATCGGGAAGGAAATAGGGTCGCAGATGGTTTGGAAAACCTTGGTGTTACTAATACTTTTCAAACTTAGCTAAGGGGGGACGTTCTGCCGACTCAAGTCAATAAAGACATAATCAATGATCTACATGGCCGAGAAAATCATCACTAACGGTTGTAATGTGGATGCTAATGTGTGGATCCTCAAGTACAGAATGATGACATCATATAAGATTTGTATGATTGATGGGATTTGTGTGAACTAGACTGTCATCATTTCTGGGCATAGAAATAAAGCCAAGGAGTGGGACACTAATTACAAGTATGGTCTAATAATTACATCTTCTTTCATGGAAGGGAAAGATTCAAAAATAAATTTCAGCATACCCCACATAGTGCTAACTTCTTTACTGTTGAGAAGAGAAACACTAGAAAAAATGGGGGGTCCGCCATGCAAAACAAAACCCACCCATAATCCAGCATGGAAAGAGGATGCTGTGCTTTGGAACTACCTTCAATTTGGGGGTTTGTCAAATTTGATAGAAAGGATTCAAGGTTTTGATCAAGATATTTCTATTAGATTCACCCAGGGATGGAAGAATCAGGTTATCAAATACAACAACATGGAGGTTGAGATCACAGAGGAGCTCATCACCCAGATCATAGGACTCAGTCTTGAAGGCACCAAATTCTTCAATAAGAAGGTAGATAGGGAGGTGGAGACTAAGAAATTCCTGGATGATGGGGAGAATCTTGAGTTTGTGACTACTAGCATCAAGGTGGATTCGATTCCTGAGCCTTTTGCTGAGCTAGCCAAGATGGTTGTTAGGTATGTAACTCTTGAAGGAAGGTTTGTTACTATACCTCAAAAACATTTGATATTTCTTAACCACTTTCATAGAAATATAACCATCAGCTTCCCTCACTACTTGATAAACTCACTGGAGAAATTAGTTAGGGAAGTTCAAAGCCATTCTAGGGTTGTCCCTTTGCATCAAGGGCTAATCATGCTGATCCATCGACACTGTTCAAATTGTCCCCACATGAATCCTGCTCCACTGTCTTCCTCCGTACCTCCCTCTGCTCACACCGCCTTCATTCCCCCTGCTGGAAAGGAAGATTGAAACTGTTTCTTCTAGCAAGAAAAGAAAGGGCATAAAAACTAAAATCCCTACTTCTCAATGGGTTCTCAAAAGTCACAAAGACCTAGAGTTTGCTAAGAACCTCCTGCATATCAGCCAACCGATGGAGGAACCTAAGGAGGAGGATTTGATGGTCAGAGTGGACAAGATGGAAAATGAAATACAAGAACTCAAAGGGGTTATCAAAAATATGGAAAAAGCTAAGGGAAAAGGAATACTACAAAGTGGTGATGAGGACGGGGTTATTGCTGAAGTATTCAAGAAGCTACAGTCTTTGGATGGTAGAATCAGAAATGCAAAAAGTCACAATGACTGCATACTATTTGCTCTTAAAAGTATTTATAATTTCATTGAACAACATGTTCTTAGTGTTTGCAATTTAAGAGGGATTAATGAAGACATTTGGGGCCCCAAATAGAAAAGGGATATAGAAATTGCTCAGGTGGATCTGAAAGACTCTTCTCAGGCCACAACCATTGCCTTCTTCATGTCGCTGTAGGCTATCAAAACCAAGATTGATAGGGCTATCAATTAAAGGAGTGTTGTGATGTTGTTTGTTGGCTGCGAAGTTGCTAATAACTGGTGGTTCTGGAGCTATTTTTTGGCAAAGATATTATATGATGGATATATATTGTCTGCTTTTTGATCTCTTCTGTTACTTTTTGGATCATTGTACATCTGGATCCTTCCTTCTAATTTTTTGTTTTATCTGGCTGATGAGCCCTCTTAGATTGGTTGTTTTTCCCTTCTCTGGGATGTTTCTCTCACTTATGATATCTGGCTTTTGAGCCCTTTTATATATAGGGTATAGTCCCTTCAAAACTATTTTCCCTTAATAAAAAAAAATTCAAGTAAAATTTTCTTTTCCATGAAGTACATTTATATAATGAACCATTTTTTCATCATAAAAAGATCCAGTCTCTTGAGAATCAAATGTAATTTCCTAAAGATCTTTCTCTCTCATCACTTACAAATTCCATCTGTAAAATTGCTAGCACAGGTTAGTTCATTTAATTGAGCATGATAAGCACTAAACATTAAAATGATGTGCTTTTAGCTAACTATTCCATAAAAGGAACTCTAATGTTATGAAACATTCTTGAGCAATTCAAAAAGACATACATAAAAGGAGTTACAATACACAATAAAAGATATATATATATATATATATATATATACAACAAGTCAAAAGTAAGGTTAGGTCATAATTTATAACAACTTCAACCTTTTATGCTATTGAATTTATATCAAAATCATTAAAATAGAATTCAAATAAGTAACATTTCATTAGAATTTAAATACTACTTTCTTACATACTTTACATGTTTCCCTTCTCAGTTAAACCTATTTAGCAAAAGAACGTATCTACTTAAACTATTGTTTAGGCATATCTCAGTAGTTGATCATTTGCAAACACAACTTTCCATCCAACATTTCATTATTCTAGATTCATCCTAAGTGAGAGATGCCAATAATCAAATTAAAAGCATAATAATAAGTTTACGATGATCCAAAACATCATAACTTAAAATATGTTTTTGATTTGAGTATCCTAACACTCAAACTCAGAATTAGGAACCAATTTAGGTTAGAGTCAGGTAAACTAAAACAGACCTCATCAAAGGGTAAGATCATATTAGCAAGCAAATAAGTCTACACTCAATCCCAACAAGTTACACCATTTCTTTAGTTAAGTCAATAGAGTAGGACGGTAAGGTTTATCATTCAGATCCAAATCAATTAACCATGTAAATATTTTCTACCAAAACAAGGCACTATTCAAGATATTTCCAACCAAACACAATATTCCATCCAATTATTTTCAACTCCAGTTATATTTCCCTAACGACAACCTCTAATCAATCTTACAAGACAGTCTAGAAGTTTCATAACGAATAGACTAAAGAAAGAAAACAATTTCAACCAAGTTCAAGTTTGAAGAAGTTTAAAGGAAAGAGGGAGAGATTACTTCATCACAGTTTTAAGCACTATTAAAAAGAGAGCATAAGGTAACAAAGAACATATTTTGACAAGATCAGTCTCTATTATCCCATACATAAATCCCCTAACAGAGAACTAATCAGGGATTGAATTGAATGAACACAACCCAGGAGAAAGGAAAGAAATGATGAACAACCAACAATCTTTTACCATTCATCATTCAAGGGGATGGTAAAGATAGCATCAATATCTGCAAAGACAACAAGTAAACATTTCCCAACAGACACAGAGGTAAAAAAGAGAATTAATAGAAGGGTAATTCTACAAAGTCCTTCAAACTCAAATCCGTAAAGGGAAAATAATTATATAATATGTTGAACCAACAACATGAGTCTTTGTTCCATTTTCACAAATGAAAAATTGCTTGATAACTGAAAGAATTGAAACCAGGTTTAATGGCGCATGAACCAATAAACAGGCTAACACAATACAAAAATACAATTCCAATAGAACTATTAAGAGGTTAAAGTTGAAAATAAAACCAAAATACAGTAACCCAATACCCAAGGGAGTTTTCCCTTATGGTTTCCAATAATTAGGCTTCATGAAAACAATCAAACAATTTAAGTAAAATCAGAAGTATACATTTGCATAATTTTATTAACAACCGAAATAACTTATAAAATTCCATGAAATGATAACCAATTTCCAAGCCAAAACCCAAAAATTTATATTTCCTTATTAATCTCTAGAATATATGACTGCAACATGGATGTTAAAGACAAAACCCAAAATCACAATCATAGAAGGTCCTCTTTTTTGAAGAATCATGAAAGATTCATTCAAAGTCAAAATTTATAAAACAATTTATTATTTACAGTTTTCCTACAGAGAGGGAAACAAGATTATTTTAAAACAAGTTCAACAATTTTAAAGAAAACCAAGCCTCCTACATAATTTAAATAGATCAAACAAGGTCGGATATAGTTCTTCGACTTGATCTTAAACACAAGAAAAATTATTATTACATAAAAAAATAATACATCAAGAGAATTGAAAACCCAAATCACAATTTCCATCTATCAAATGGAGTCCAGAAGCATTCACAATAAATAACACAAAAATCACAAGTAGATTGATCTTATCAACCATGCAAAAACCAAATTATTCCCAAGAGCATAGTTCTTTTAATGAATCATTTAAGTAAAATCAAAACAACTTAATGGGTAGAGCCTATCATTCCTGATAGTTATTTGTCTTCACTAATTCACAGAAGATACCAAAATAGAGCTTTAATAGCTTCTTCCTTTCCATAAGGTGTCAATAGAACCTTCAACACTTTCTAACTCTTTTATAGTTTCCAAAGTGCCCACTGAAATAGTTTCATGTAAAGAAAGAATAAAAGTCATGAAAGAATCGAATTGGTGGTTCAAATAGCTGAAACAACATAATGTTGAGCCCAAGATCGAAACAAAAAAGATTAACACAACCAAAACCCCCTCATGCACCATCGTAGGAAGGATTTTTACTGATTTTAAAAACATTAAATGCTCAACAGGATTTTTATTTCCCTCCAATTTCAACGCCACCACCATCTCTATTTTTAGCAATGACTAATTTAATGTTTTCTTGCATGCAACTAAACTTGGCTGAGGTGCCAGCTCAAACCTCTCTACTTTTCCTCATGCCCATGCCAAAATTGGCTACAAAAAGAGATAAGACTCCGTTAACTCCAATTTAATATCTAGAAATCGATGCCACCGACCAACCAAATTACCATGTCATTCCATAGGCCCCTCTTTGGTTATCCATACCTTAAGTTAGGCTAACAATAGTTTACGAAATCAACATAGGTCGATAGGTAGGTATTTAGTTTAAGTCATAAAATTCTAATTAACAAAATATCGTAGAGACATAGGTTAGACTTAGCTTTAGGCTATAATCACTAACATTAAAACATATTTATAATAGGTTCTCGATAAAAGAAAGTATGCATTCTACTATAAAATAAGAACCAGCCTTATCATTGAAATTCAAATATGCAGTAGGGTCTACAGATGTCATTCTTTCCTTAGCACAGTTAGAATCTAGAGATCACCTGATCTATCTCACTTGTTCATTATGACCAAAAAGTAATGAATTAAAAGCATACCTTAGATCAATGGAATTGATCTAGGGTAATGCTTTTTAGAAAGAAGAATATATGAAAATAGAAACCAAATTTCCCAATTCAAAGAAGTGAATTAATTCTGCATAAAGGAGGTGGATTGCACCATTTTAAATTAAGAAAAATAATGACAGAATGTACCCATTCAACATATGAGTTATTTTCTACTGCAAACATGATTTCCAAAGTCATATAAGTACACCTTAAGAAAAAATCATATGTCAATGTTTTCACCTTATATAGTAGAAGTCATTAAAATTTCCAGTCATGCTAAAGGCATTACATACCTCCCTCCTAAAAAGCATCATCATCCTGATGATTAACTTAGTCTCATATCTTCAATTAAGAATATAATCCACATTGTGATCCATCCTTTCATTCATAAGTTCATAACAAAACCAAATTGAGAAATTCCAACTTTCATAAATTATTCAGCATAAAATAGTTGTTTCAATACTAAAGAGTTTAGTATCTACCCAAAACTGGAAGATTTATTAATATAGTAATAATATAATCTTCAAGTTTTATCAATTAAGACAATCAAATCTATTTAAATAAATGTGGAAAAGTAGTTTTCATATCTTTGAGGATAGTATTACTATATTAATAAATCTTCCAATGGGATATTATTACTATATTAATAAATCTTCCAATGGGATAAAGTTAAAATTGGATATTTATTAATATGTCACTTAGTATCTTCATTAAACTGGTCCCATTGGACCTTGCATTGACTTATTTCATGATTTCTTAAGTACAGTTGGCATGTTTCTAGCACTTGAATGGGTTTAACCATAATTATTCTTGGGTCTTGGACCTATAAGGAATTCCAATTTAACACATGTGATAAATCTGAAACGTATTTCTTAAAGTAAATAAATATGGAAAACATCATGCATTCATGATAAAAAAATGTGGTAAAGCTAAACGATAAGCTACATGCTTGATTATTTCAACAATTTCAAAGGGTCCCACATAACAAGGTGATAACTTGGCAGCCTTGCCATAGGTTATAGAACTCTTTTTTGGTTTAACCCAAAAAAATACCTTTTCACGAAGTTCAAATTTCTTATCAACCCTTTTTAATTCTACATAACTTTTCTTCCTGTCTACTTCTTCCTTCAAATGATCACAAATCATTTTAACTTGCTATTCCATTTCAGTAAGGATCTTAGGTCTAATTACCTCTCTATCCTCTATGTTATCCCAACTAACTGGAGTTCTACATTTCCTTCCGTATAATGCTTCGAAAGGTGCCCTTTTTAGAGAATTATGATACGTGTTATTATAAGAAAATTCAACTAATGGAAGGTACTCTTCCCATTTGTAATACTGATCCATGAAATAAATTCACAACATATCTTCCAAAAATTTATTAAATATTTCAGTCTACCCATCTGTTTCCAAATGGTATGTTGAACTAAAATTCAGTTTAGTTCCTAAGGCTACATTGAGTGTTTGCTAAAATCTAGATGTCATTCTAGGGTCTCGATCTGATATGATCAATTCTGGTACACCATGCAATCTAAAAATTTCATGCACAAATATTTTTGCTAAAACAAGTGAATCATCCTTAAGATAACCAACAATGAAATGTGCTACCTTTGTTAGTTTATCAACAACAACTAGAATAACATCATGCTTATTTCTTGACATAGGCAGCCCTTAAAAAAATCCATGCTAATTACTTTCCATTTATACTGCGATATGCTATGAGGATACAATAAACCAGCTGGATGCATATGTTCAGCCTTAACACGCTGACACTCTAAGAAATGTGTCACAAAATCAATTACATCTTTTTTCATACCTTTCCAAAAATATTATTATTTTATATCAGCAAGCATTTTCATAATTCCGGGATACCCTGAAAAAGGTGAATTATAAAATTTAGTTAATAATATCCTTCTTAACTCATTTCCCAAAGGTATATATACTCTATTATCATATCTCAAGATTCCTTTTGTCATCAAAGTGAAAACCTCTATATCTCACATCATTTGGATTTGTAACAAGTGTTGTTTTAACTTGCTAAAAATAAGAATGAGATTCCATAATACTTTTTACTTCATTCTTAAACTGATTTCTCAACATTATAAGTGCAGAAATATGTTTCCTACAACTTAGTGCATCTGCCATTCTATTTTCTTTTCCTTTTATATAACTTATGTCAAAATCATATTGAGATAGAAATTCTAACCACCTTCACTTATCTTGCATTCAGATTTGGCTGAGTGAAAATATAATTCAGCCCAAGATGGTCAGTTTTTAATTCAAAAGGTCTCCCATAGAAGATAATTCCTCCATACTTGAACTGTACATGAACAATGTCCGCAAACTCTAGGTCATGGGGAGCATTGTTCAGTTCATGTAACTTGATTTTTCTACTTTCATATGCTATAACATGCTTATTTTGCAACAAAATACCTCCAAACCGTTCCCCAGAAGAATCTGTTACTACAGTAAAGTCTCCATTTGGATCATGTAACAACCAAAATAGGTGTAAATATAAGTTGATTTTTTAGAGTCTTAAATGTAGATTCACATTTTTTCAATCCACAAAAATTTATTATCTTTCTTTTGCAACAAAGTTATTGGTGTAGCGAACTTCAAAAATTATTTTACAAACTTTCTATAGTAACCAATGCAAGACCCATGAAGCTTTTGACTTAATGTACATTCTTAGGTACAGGTTACTCAGTGATTGCAACAATTTTTGATGGATCTACTACTATTCCATCTTTACTTATGACATGCCCTATATAGTGTTCTTCAGCCTCGTAGAACAAAAATGTGGATAACTTACCATTCAATATTATTTTCCTTAAGATTTCCAGAACTATCTTCAAATGCTCATGATGCTCATCAATGCTTTTCAAAATATATGAGAATATCATCCGAGGAATACAAGTAAAATTTTTTTCCAAGTATTCTTGAAAGATATTATTCATTAAGTTCCTAAAAGCTGAAGGTACATTTGTTAAACCAAAAGGTAAAAATGTGAATTCATAATGCTCGTACCTTAGTCCTAAAAGTTGTTTTATGAATATCTTCATCCTTGATTCTTAACTGATGATATCTAGATCGAAGATATATCTTGGAATATACTGATGCACCACGCATATGATCAAATAGATTATAAATTATAGGAAGTGGATATCTATTTTTGATTGTTGTATTTGCTCAACATCCTATAATCAATGCACAATCTAAGTGTTCCATCTTTCTTTTTCACAAAAATTACCAGTGTTCCCCAAGGCGAGACGCTTGGTCTTATTAAACATTTAGAAATACAGTTCTTGTAACTCATGCCTTAAGCTCTACCAATTCAATGGTACTCATTTGATATGGTGCCTTGGAAATAGGTTCAGTTCCCAGCTTGATCTCAATTGTGAAATCAAATTCCCATTTGGGTGGAAGATCTAGGTAGTTCTTCTAGAAACACATCACTGAAATTTCTTAACAATTGGTATATTTCTAAGAAATCACTATCCCCTTCAGTTGTTTCAGAAATGTTTACTACATACAAGGTGCAACCTTTATTTTTGACCTTTTTAAGCTGCATGGATGACAATTTTCTAACTGGAAATATCACGTTTAACCACCTTGGATGTTCTGCTGTTTTCTACAGATCATCAAGGACAACTAATATGTGTTTTCAAAACAATCAACATTTTGCTTTATGTTCAACAATCCAGTTAACACCTATGATTACATCATAAGACCCCAAAGGAGCAACGTAAAGATCAACTTCAGTGGAAAAAATATTCAAGTCATAGGATTGCTCTAAAAGATACTTACATACTAGCCGTGTGGACAACATTATTTCCATAATTTACAGCCCTTGATTTATCCATTTTTCTAGATTTTATTTTTATTTTTGAAGCTAATTTATTATAAATAAAGATTTCATGTAGCTCCAGTATCAAAGAAGTATAGTAACAAGTATGCCAAATAACTTACCTAACACTTCTATAGGCATAACTTACTTTTCAACTTGTTTGTCAGCTACTATAACATGTATCTTATACTGCTGATTGTGGTCATCCTTCTTTAGAGGACATTGATTTGCGTAGTGATTCTTGCCATAGTTGTATCATCCTCCTACAGGTCCTTTATTAGGCTCAAATTTATTTCCTTAAATTTATCATTATTTCCTCCATAGGACTTCGATCTACTATTATTGTTCTTGACAAAATTATTTCGTACATTAGGAGCAGGTTTATTTTCTGTAATTTTATTATTATTATCAGCAGAAAATTTGTTCTTCGCACCAAAATTTTTCCATGGTACCTTTTTGGGTGCAAGGGACAAAGAAGAATTAGGTATCTTCTTTTTGATTTAGTCCTTATGGGAAAGGATTTCTTTCAATTTCTTCTTTTTCCTTATGGATTTTTCAACAACCCCTTCTATGGTGGTTGGGCTGTGAACGTCTACTTCACCACCTAAAATGGGATTTAATCCTATAATGAATTTTTATATCCTGAACTTCTCATCAGTTTGATACTAAGGTATGTACTTGAGAAGATTAGTAAAATTCTCCCATTACTCCGTTACAATTAACTTTCCTTGAGCTAATTTTTGAGATTCAATCATTTTATGATCATAGAAGAGTTGTGGCAGCCATCGTTGCCTAAAATAAATTTTAAATTGATCCTAAGTGATGTTTGTTTCATCAATTTTTAACTCAGCATTATGGTTGTCCCACCAAGAAGATGCCTCATGGGAAATATGATAATCTCCCCATATTAATTTTGTTTCCTCTGAGAAGTTCACTATATCAAAGTACTTCTCCATTTCAATGAGCCAGTTATCAAATACATCTCCTAGTGTAGTGCCATCAAACTTGGGTGGACTTATCCTTTTTATATCATTAGTGAGTTCAGCTACCAATCTCTCCTTTTTGTTCTCAGGATGATTAGGTGCATTTACATTAGCATTGGCAGCGTTTATCAATGCCCAAATTTCCTATATTGGTGTTATCCCTAGGAGGTGATTTATTTTTGTTACCATCATCTTCTTCATCCTCCTCATTGCCCATTACTTGATGTTCTAATATAGCCATACAATCTCTTATGTCCAACAGAGAAGAAAGGATCTCATCGATTTTTTGGGAAAATGTTTCTTCTCCACCTAGTGGTGGGTTGTTTGCATAATTTCCTCTCATTCTAACCATTTTCTGTTAACAAGAAAATTTTTTTATCAGATTATGGACACAATAGGTCCAAGATTTGAAACCTTCAGCTCTGATACCAAGATGTAAGATTCCCATTTTAAGACTTTAAAACAAGGGAATTTTTTTTGCATAATATTCTCTATTTTAAATTAACATAATTTATAACACACATTCATAGCCAATCAGTCTCATAACAGAATACCATATATAGCTGTAAAAGACTCAATGAAACACTGATATCTAATTTCATGACTCAGTATCGTATCAATCTCTCATGTTAACCTTATAATGTGTATCCTACATATACTTTGCTCTGTTACCCTTTTGGAGGTATCAAGTGATCTATTTAAGAGGCCTATTTGAATATTTGTTATTGATATTCATCTTAAATCTTGTTTCTTAAACTGGGTGACATAGGAAAATTCAACCAATAGCTTGCGATACTTTCGCCAAATATTTTAAACATATTGTTCATGTTTATATTCCTAGACGACATACTCATCAAATGAAATACATCCTTCACCTTACTTGATTTGTTATCTAGAATGGTCTTTACTGACTTTTGCTAGTCCACTTGTTCAAGGCTTAACCCTAGCCAAGGTTAGTAACATGGCCTAGTGTGGAGGACTACTTATGGTGGCTAAGGGTACTTAGACATACTCCAGTGATTAATGTTGATTGGGTGTGTCTATTTATACTAATTCAATGAGATTTGACCTCGACACTATGTCATGGCCCTATCTCTACCTAGGGCAGAAATATGATCAAGTAAGAATTTATGTTAGTCTAGTTGAATAAACTTGAAAAAGTGTTGAAACATGTCAACTACAACATAGTATCCTTGTAAATACCCTATTATTTATGAATTTACTTTACTGTAGTTAGCATGTGTCAACATCCATCTGAGTTTTCTTCATCTGGATGAACATACCTTAGATAGAAAGTTATATCTTATTAGTTTCCTCTTTATAGATTAATTACAGTAACCCTACTGAGTATCTAGGTTCCTTAATCATTACAATTCAAATTTAAGACTGCAATAAATGAAGTTACGTAGATAAATCTATTTTATATATAATTCATATGCCATGATTTAAACCATTGGCATTTTGATTCATGCTTTTACGTAATAGATCCTAAACACTAGGAAGTGTTATTTAATTTCTCACTTAAATCAGCCCTAGCTTATATAAGTTCTGAGTAAATTATTTTTATAATAGAATTCATTGAAATGAAGTATAATCCCATTTATTTTTCCTTCCCTACATTCCTATTCTAGTAAAGGAATTATACATGAGAAAGCACACCCTTGTCAACTACAGATAACATTAAGGATTCATATCAAAAAGGTCTTTAGATTAGGAATAAGATTTTTTTTCAAAGGAATTGTATTTCCTTACCCTTATTGAGGATTAAAGTCCATTATAAACCCATTGTACTTTCTAAATACTATTAATGTGTAATTCTCAACAATAATTTGTTTATTTTATAGTCTAATGAATTGTTTGATCATTAGTGTAATAATGTCAAATTTACAAGTTGCATCTTCACGTAGAGAAGTTAGTAGAACATTATTTCAGATCTATATTTATTCTAATCCAAACCATAAGGTATGTTACTTTCTGAAAGAAAAAGCATTACTTAATATTTCCATTCAATTCATTCCAAAAAGAATTACATCAAGTGCAAACAAACATCACACATCTTTTATTCATCAAGTGGATTAATACATTTACAAATCCAAACACTTCAGACATTACTAAAGTCAAAAAATAATAATTAAATAAATTTCAAATACAAATTTATTTTCCATCAAGTCCATTTCTGTAATGAACCATATTTCATCATAAAAAGATCCAGTCTCTTGGGAAACAAATGTAACTTCCTAAAGATCTCTATCATTCATCACTTACGATGTCCATCTGTAAAATTGCTAGCATGGTTCAGTTCATTGAATTGAACATGATAAGCACTAAACATTAAAATGATGTGATTTTAGCTAACTATTTCAAAAAAAGAACTTTGTAGTTATGAAAACAGTATTGAGAAATTCATAAAGACATAACCAAAAGGATTTACAATACATAATAAAAGAGAGATATATATATATATATATATATACAACAAGTCAAAAGTAAGGGTAGGTCATAAGTTATAGCAACTTCAACCTTTTATGGTATTGACTTTATATCAAAAGAATTAAAACAGTAATTTAGATAAGTAACAGTTCATCATAATTTCACTACTAATTTCTTACATACTCTTATATATTTCCCTTCTCAGTTAAAACTATTTAGCTGAAGAAGGTATCTATTTAAACTATCATTTAGGCATATCTCAGTAGTTGATCATTTGTAAACACAACAATGTGATCATTTCATTAGTCTTGATTCATCCTAAGTGAGAGATGCCAATAATAAAATTAAAAGCATAATAATAAGTTTAGGATGATCCAAAACATCATAACTTAAGAAGGTGTTTTTGATTTGAGTATCCTAACACTCAAAATTAGAATTAGGAACAAATTTAGGTTAGATTCGAGTAAACTAGAACATATCTCATCAAAGGGTAAGATCATATTAGCAAACAAATAATTCTACACTCAATTCCAAAAGGTTACACCATTTCTTTAGTTAAGTCAAGAGAGTAGGAAGGTAAGGTTTATCATTCACATCCAAATCAATTAACCATCTAAATATTTTCTACCAATACAAACGTCTATTCAAGATATTTCCAGCCAAACACAATAGTTCTTCCATCAAATTATTTTCAACTTCTAGCTATACTACCCTAATATACAACCTGTAATTAATCTTACAAGATAGTCCAGAAGTTGCATAATGAATAGACTAAAGAAAGACAACACTTTCACCAAATTCAAGGTTGAAATAAGGTTAAAGGAAAGAGGGAGAGATTACTTCATCATAGTTTTAAGCACTGATTAGAAAAAGAGCATAAGGTAACCAAGAACATATATTGACACGGTCAATCTAAACTTTCCCATACTGAAATTCCCAAACAGAGAACTAATCAGGGATTGAATTGAATTAACAAAACCCAGGAGAAAGGAAATAAATGATGAAGCAGACCAACATTCCATTACCTTTCATCATTCAATGGGAATGGTAAAGATAGTATCAATATCCGCAAAGACAACGAGTAAAAATTTCCTAACAGACATAGAGGTGAAAGGAAGATAATTAATAAAAGGGTAAGTCTACACAGTCCTTCAAACTCGGATCCATAAAGGGAAAAAAATTATATAATACATTGAACCAACAACATTAGTCTTCGTTCCATTTTCACAAAGGAAATTTTCCTAATAACTGAAAGAATTGAAACCAGTTTTAATGGCACACAAACCAATAAGCAAGCAAACAGAATACATCAATCTAATGCAAATAGAACTATAAACTAGGTTAAAGTTGACAATAAAAACCAGAATACAGTAACCCAATACCCAAGGATTAGTTTTATAATATGATTATTTTCATGGGTTCCTAATAAAGAGGATCATTAGAGAAAAAAAATGAAACAATTTAAAGTCCAAAAGTGGAAGTATACATTTTTATACTTTTACTAACAGGCAAAATAACTTATAAAAGTCCATGAAATGATAACCACTTGCCAATCCAAAACCCAACAATTTATCTTGCCTTATTAATCTTTGGGATATATGACTGTAATAGGGAGGTTAAAAACAAAACCCAGAATCACTAATCACAAAAAGGTCCTCTTTTCTAAAGAATCATGAAAGATTCATTCAAAGTCAATATATTTAAAATATTTTATTATCTACAATTTTCCTATAGAGAGGGAAACAAGATTATTTTAAAACAATTTGAACATTTTTAAAGCAAACTAAGCCTCCTACACAATTTAAATAGATCAAACAAGGTAGCATACGGTTATTTAGGACTTGATCTTAAACAAAAGAAAAAGGCTTAATGCATAACCCAACTAATACATCAAGAGAATCTAAAAAACCAAATCACACTTTCCATATATCAAATGGATTCAAGAGGAATTCACAATAAAAAACACAAAAATCACAAGCACCTAGTGATCTTATCAACCAAGCAAAAAATAGATTATTCCCAAGAGCAGTAATTCTTTTAATGAATCATTTAAGTAAAAGACAAAACAACTTAATGGGTAGATCTTATCATGCCTTATAGCAATTTTCCTTCACTGATTCATAGAAGATCCAAAAATAGAGCTTCAATAGCTTCTTCCTTTCCACGAGATGTCAACATAACCTATAAAAACTTTCCAACTCTTTTATAGTTTCCAAAGTGCCTACTCAAATAGTTTCACATAAAGCAATAATAATAGTCATGCAAGAATTGAACTGGTGGTTCAAAGAGCTAAAACAACATCATGTAGAGCCTAAGATTGAAATAACTTAAATGAGATCAAAACAACCAAATACCCCTCATGCACCTTCCTAGGCATTTTTTTGCTGATTTCAAAAACATCAAATGCTCAACATGACTGCTAGTTCCTTCTCTAATTTCCATGCCACTGCACATCTCTATTTTTAGCAATAACTAATTCAATTTCTTTTGACATGCAGTCTTAAAACCTTCGGCTGAGGTGCCCTCAACTCTTCCTCTATTTTTCCTCATTCCCATGCCAAAATTGGCTAAAAAAGAGATAAGACTGCATCAAATCCCATTTAATATCTAGAAACTGATTCCACTAACCAACCAAATTACCATGTTCATTCCATAAGGCCACTCTTTGGTTAGCCATACCTTAAGTTAGGCTAGCAATAGTTTACGAAATCAACATAGGTCCATAGGTAGGTCTTTAGTTTAAGTCATAACATTATAATTAACAAAATATCATAGAGAAATAGGTTATAATTAGCTTTAGGCTATAGTCACTAACATTAAAACATAGTTATAATAGGTTCCCAATAAAAGAAAGTATGCATTATAATAACAAAAGAATAACCAACCTTATCATTGAAATTCAAATACATAGCATGGTATAAAGACTTCATTATTTCCTTAGCACAGTCAAAATCCATAGATCACCTAATCTTTTTGACTTGTTCCGTTATGACCATAAAGTCATGAATTAAAATCATACCTTAGATCAATGGAATTGATCCAGGGTAATGTTGTTCAAAAAGAAGATTTTATGAAAACAGATTTTTTTTTCCCAATTCAAAGAAGTGAATTAATTCTACACAAAGGAGGTGGATTGCTCCATTTAAATTAAGCTCCCAAAATCATGAAAGAATGTACTTGTTTAACAGATGAGTTATTTTCTACTGTAAATCATGATTTCCAAAGTCATAAGAGTACACCGTCTTAAGACAAAATCACCTTTCAACATTTGCACTTTTGTATTAGAAGTCATTATAGGTTCCAGTCATGCTAGAGGCATTATAGAAAACATCTGGTGGTGGATCATGACGAGAAGTTTGAACCCCTGATGGAGAATATGTAATTTTCATAAGTCTATTTTGATGAGGTGAAGGAGATAATGAGTGGTCATGAGAGGAAAAGGAGATGATATCAGAGTCTACTAGCTATTGTATCTTTTCACATAGGGAAATGAAATCATTATCCCTATGGCTAGAAATGAAATGATAATTACAACATTATTGGTCATGCTAACATTGCAAGCATTTTGGAGGATGATGCTTGTTGGATGGTAACTGAATCAATTGCTTGTTGAGTAATATAAAAAATTACATCATGTGTTCAAACGTGAGGAGAGAATTACAAAGGCTCTCATGAAGGGGGTGGAGTGGTGGAAGTGGGAGCCAACTTTGGAGCTAGATGAGAATGTAATGGCGGGGAAGAAGAGGGTTGATATTGTTTAGAAGGTACCTTAGACAATGGTGGAGGTTGTGATAGATGCTCATATAGATGGTGAGGTGATGTAGCCTAGAATTCACCAGTAAAATCCCAGGCGCATTGGCACATCACTTAGCCTAGATTAAGCACTCACCCGAAGTGTGCAAAGGTACCAGGCTCCTCTTTAGGGTTTTTGTTGCAGAATTTTAGCATGATGAAGACTTAAAGAATTCAAATTTATTTCTAATATTTTAGTCTACAGTATGTATTTAGATATAGATCTAGAGAATAACATATTTAAGAGATAACCATGATAAAATCAAGAATGTACGAAAAAACTATACTCAGGATTTGAACACTCTGATTAAACCAACACATTCCATTGCGTTAAACATGATAAATACATAGAATTTGATTACAATAGATAATACCATAGTCTACACGTGCATCATATTTGGCAGCATAACCTCATAATAACTTAATTCTCACACACTACTATGCTACACAGTTCACTACATATTTATAAGCATGCGGACTTTCCCTTCACCACTTATCTAATCCCAAAATAGGTCACATGCTATTATTAGCCAACTTCCTTTACAATAATAGGCTTACATGCAAGAATGCTAAAAATAGATCTCTCTTAGTCAACTATCAGTTTGTAATTCTATATTTATCCTGCAATCCATGAAAAGTGATTCATAACCTGATCCTCTAAAAATAGCCATTGCATGTCACACAGGTCTTTAATCAGTTTATGTGTTCAGTAGGCTATCTCAAAAAATAGATCCTCATCATGAAAATGGCTAAGTCCCAAATTTGTTCTCTGTTCCTAGTGCGTGATTCCTTTTCGATCCTCCTGCGCTCTTGAATGTGGTTTTCTATTCCCGCAAGAACATTCTATATGTTCTTTACTAAGTTCCATACTTTAACTGATCACCATTACCCCACATGGATTGCATTACCACCCCGATAGTGTTTGTCTCTAAAATGAATAAAATAATATGAACAGAAGAATAGAAAATAACTTTGATGAATAAAATAATGTTTTTACCCTACAACATCCTTTGCTTCAACCTGAATAATCAATCCTAGATATTCTTATTTTATTTCCACCTCTAGAGTCTTCCAATCATTGAGCACGTCCTCTTCCTTTTTTTGGAATATCCACTACAATTGACTCTAACTCATATTTTGAAATTTCTCCTTTCTCATTCTATAAGACCAACACAATGCTAGACATGGCAGCCATCTTTCCTTCTAATAAGTCCATATTTTGTGCGATGAGTTTCCCAAGCTCATCCATCCTTTCCTTTGTATGGTTATTGAGCTTCTGTAAGGGCCTCACGTTTATACTTGAAAAGTCTTATTCATTTTGTGCAGCCCAAGGTCTCATCTTTCATGGCCTTCAAGACTTCATTGTCTTCCAAAATTATACTGATTCTTATAATGGATTCTGTGGCTATGTAGATATTCAACACTTGATCTACCTTATTTAATTCCTCCTGCAAGCTCTAAAGCAACCCCTCATATGATGTAATATTCCACATCACTGAAGCCTTTTCCTTCTCTACTTGCTTACGCTAGATCCTTTGCTGCTGGACATGTGTAGAGGTTCATCTTCAAGCACTAAGTCCGCCAAGGTACTTATATAATGCATTTTTGAAGGAACATTTTTTGGGTACCTTTGGCTCTAAATGTGGCTTTGATTTCATGATATTTTCCCCAACTTCCTCTGCCATGGTGATGAAAACAACATTCTTCTTTTGTGCCAAGTATTTATCTTTCTTTAGGTGCATTATTTCTACATTCTTAGTCTTTATCTCCTCTCGTAGTACCCTAATTTTTGCATCCTTATCCATATTTTTCCATTTCACCTCTGTTGAGACCTTTACCAAATCATTGTTCACTTGTTCATCTGACATAACAATAGGATTCACTATTATGTGTCTGGAATGAGGTGTCTTCTTCAACCTTCTTGATACACATGACACTTCACACATGTCAAAATCAAGTTCATCCATTTGCATGTGCATCAACCATGCAGTTGATTCCTTGTGCACATGGTTTCCATATCTTCATCCATAAACTCCTAGCCATACAAATCATTTTATTTCATTGTGCTTTGAAAATAGGTGCGGACAATTTTACCTTTGTTCTTAGCATAGACCATGACTGGTGGAACATATTCTCCACTTGTTCTCTTTGTTCTTGGCACCTTAGGAACTTGGGCTTCAAGATTTATAGATTGTTCTACTATACCCTACACATTTTCAGTTGTTGTCTTATATGTCCCTTTGTTCTCCCTCTACTCCATCCTTCATTTCTTTGTCCTTTTTTTCTTCCACTTTCTCTGGGGGTGTAGGAGAATTGGGTGCGCTTTCCTCATAATCTCTCCACCTCATTCAACTTTGACTTCCTTCTTCTCTTCTCAGTTGTCTCCTTCTATGGAGAGATTCAAGGTGATCTATGCACTAATTGTGGAGTGGCACCTTAGGTCCTTATTCTCTTGAATACTTTTTTAAAGAGGCACTCTCCTTGGAATGCATCCAAGTCCTCATCATATCTCTCTTGTGGCTGGGGGGAGTATTCACACACTTAGCTTCTTCCCTATTTATAGTCTGTCTTCTACCTTTGTGCTCCAAACTAGCACTATCTTCATTCTCCTCTTCTTCATCATTTACTTGTATTATCTCTATGGGCTTAGGCGCTGGAACATTCTCCATTGTATACTTATCTTTTGGCGGCACTAGGAGTGCAAACTCATTCTCCACATACATAGTGTTCTCCAACTTAAGCTTGAGTTGAAGGTATACAAGTGCTACTCCGGTGTCCCCAACTTTCAAGCTTACAAGCTTCATGCTTATAATATCTGAGATAAGCCTCTCAATGTAGGCATTCCGCCTTGGATATACATATTTCCTTCTCAAAGTGTGGTAGTCACAATCTACCTTGTCTCCATTGAAGGTTAGGTAGCACACATCTAAAAACTAGTAAAATAATGCCTAGAAATACCTTGTTGTGAAGACATGCGGTAGTTTTTACCGTGGGCTCCAAGCCCCGTCCGTCATCACAAATCACGTGATGCAAAAAAGTTGGTAACTGCAAACTGAATTGCCTTACCCACCACCAAAGGCCAAGAAAATAGTGTCAAAACTTATTTTTTCACCTGTGTGCACTTCTTCAATGATTTTCCTTGCTATGTGATATGTGATCCACAATATTGTAGACCACTTATTGAGACATCTTCTTTGCAATGTGTAACCACATTGTGTTTACCTCTAACCATCTTCCTTGGTCATTCAAATTTGTTACAAGATGTGCAAACTACCTACACTACTATGTAATTCTTCAATTTATCAATGTCCATACCACACGAACCTTTGGTATACCCCAGCTCCTTCCTTATCTCCAAAATTTCATCCTTATCAGTTAGTTTGTTCTCCAGATATGCTCTTAAGGCCCTTAGTCATGTCACTGTTGAGATTAAGGCAGATGTGATTCTAACCCTCTGTCTGGAAAAATAGAAGAATTCCTTATGGACTCTACTCATCAACCATCGATACAATGGTTCATACTTCCCAAAGTATGGAAAATCCTATGACTAGTAGACTTCATTATGCTTCAGTAACTTCTCACCAGCGTCATTGTACACTGACATATCTTTTGTTGTGCACTTGTTCATTTTTGTGTTTAACAACGCATCAAACTACTTATTATTTGATGTTTGATGGTTGTAAATGTTTATTTTTACATTGATGGATGTGGAGTCCCATTCTTATCCCACAATCATGCCCTCTAGATAAAAAATTTCTGATAAATTACTCTTAAGAGCAATTTCTTCTTCCACTTTGTCCGTCTTCTTTCCTTTTACTCCTACTGTGGGTGATTTCTTTGGTGCCATGTAAAAAATATCTCTTTTGTTCCCTGTGTAATCGAGAAAATAAAAATCCTAGTTCAAATATTCATGCCCTAGTGGAAATCACGTGTCATAGCTTGTTTGTAACATGTCTTATTTTCTCAAACCCTTAACCTATGGAAACACAAGCTTCTCATGGATACAAACCTTCTCTCCATGTCTGGTTTCACACTCCTCACACCTCAACATGATTTCTTGGATCTTTTGCACTTAGCTCTTTTCAAATTATCTTAATTGCAACGTTAAAAATGAACTCGCATCCCATACTTATATATAATTTCAAAAATTTAGTGCATTTATTACTCCTTCACCTACCAATAATCCTCTCATTAATCGACCATTTTCATTCTTTCCACACGTAACATCTTCATGCCCAAGATATAATGTTCTAGCATGCCTTCCTACCTCCTAGCCATAGACTTCTCTTTAGGGCACCTCCATGCACCTAAGTACCTCGAAACTATGCATTCCCTTAGTAGTTCCCATGGCTTCTACTTACCTCGCATTATACTTATTTCTTCATTCATCCTCTATCTATGGTACTTGTTTCCAAAAGTAATCTTTTTTTTCAATTTTCCAAATTTGAATAGCACTCATAATAGTTTTTTCCTTTAATGTGGACTTATTTTCAACAATCATGTACCTGGATATCAATAACCTACCCCACACTAAGGGTATGTGTAGTCCTCTAGGCATAAAAATTCTTCAAATAGTAATTAGCTTTTGGCATGTAAACATGCTTATTACAAAAACACACCAACAAAATTGACAAAGTATAGTGATAAAGAAGGAAACATATTAAGGAAATGCATAATTTGAAACCTAATCTAAATGGAAACACTGCCTTATTACAAACACCTAGAAGACTTATTTATAGTAGGGCTTCAGCCTATTCTCGTTGAAGTAACCAGGTAATCATATTCCATCAAGTGCCTCTAATTGAAAAACGTCTGTTTCAAGTATGTGAGTGATAAAATATGACCCCAACCAATGTACCTTGAGTTTACCTGGATGGCATAAAAATTTAGAATCATAAAGGAGAACCATTTGTCCTATCTCAAGATTTTTATCGATGATGTGCCTATCATGCCATGCTTTTTTCCTGTCCTTTTCTTGTTTTTGACTCCAACGTGTTATGGCTCGTAGCCCATCCAGATTGATTAAATTTTCAATCCATTATTCTAATGCTTGCTCATCATCTAGACCTCTAGCATGTGCAATACACAAATAAGGTAGCATGAATTATATAGTAAGAACTACTTCTGTCCCAAACACTAACTAAAATGGTGTGGATTTGTTCAACCTTTTATATGTTGTTCAATATACCAAAAGTACTATTGATACTTTATTATCCCAATCCTTTCTTCCAACATCACATATTTTTTTCAATGTCTGGCTCGAAATTTTGTTAAAAGCCTCAACAATACCATTAGCCTGAGGATGATAGGGTGTAGTCTTATGGTATGTAATCATGAATTCATCCAATAAAATTCCAATTGTATCATTAAGAAAGTGTGTGCCCCTATCATTGGTCAAACAAAAAGGACATCCATACCTTAAAATAATGTTTTCCCATAGAAATCTGGCTATTGTAGTTGGTGTATAGTCCTTTGTAGGTGTTGTTTATGCCCACCTTGTTAGATAGTCTATGTAATTTATGATATAATGTGATCCAGTTCTACATGCGGCTGGTGAAATAGGACCCAAACAATCTATAGTCCATTTATAAAATGGTTCTGTACTAGGAATATGCCTTAATGACATCTCATCTCATTGTCCTTATAATCTTTATATAGGGTCTCCCATAATAATCCAGCGAGCAGATTACTACATGTAGTGGTGTCACATACATAGTGAACACTTGAAATACCACCATGAGATTCTTCCCTAATATCCACATGCTCATGTTCTAGTATGCAATGACACAATAATTCATCCTAACCTAATTTGTATAGGTCACCACTAATTAAAATGTAGGGTATCACGCATATAGAAAGTTGTTTCTTCTGTAAGGAAATCATTCTTTCTAGTGTCATGCCTGTTCATAGAAAGCCACCAATGTCCTCTAATTCTGATGGTGCTGATTATAACCTATATGACTATACATCGAGCATGGTATCTTTAATTTCCTATGCTTCTTCTCCTAACTATATTCTATATAAATGCTCTGGTCCAGAATTACTTTTCCCTGGCTTCACCAAAACTTTGAAGTCCAATTCTTGAAATAAGAGTACCCATCTATATATGTGCCCCTATAAACTGGGATCATTTACCAAATAATTCAAGGCCATGTGATCTGTATAAAAGACAAATGGTGTAACTAGCAGGTACTATATGAATTTATAAAGTGCATAGATCATTGACAAATCTTTGCACTATGTAGTTGTGTATTTTTTTTCTGTAGGAGTCATCTTTCTAATAGTAAAACATATAGGATGATATGTAATACCTTCTCCAGGCTGAGCTAATACTGCGCCATTGGTCGTGCTAGAGGCATCCACATGTACATAAAATGGTTGGTCCCATGAAGGAAAATGAAGAATAGGCATGATAGTAAGTTTCTTCTTTAATGTCTTGAATGCTTAATATTTTGGTTCTCCCCAGTAGAATGTACCTTTCCCTTTAGTAACTCCTCCAACGGTGTAGAAACTTTAGCATATCCTTTAATAAACTTCCTGTAATATCCTGTATGAAAAAAAAATCATCACACCTCACTCTGACTAGTAGGCTCTCTTCTGCCTGTAATGACTACAACCTTGGATGGATCAACCAAAAAAGCTTCCTTACAGATTATGTGTCCTAACAGTATCCCAAATGGTGTAGAAAATATGCAATTTTTGATGTTCAAAGAGATATACGGTTGTCTACATCTTTCAACCATTAAGTAAAAATAATCACAATGATCCTTCACTAATCCATACACCATCCAATCATCCAAATAAACCTGTAAGACATTTATTAATAAACTCCATGAACGCTTGAATAACTATGCATGAAAATATAATAGGAACATTTTTCAAACCAAAAGGCATTACAATATAGGAGAAGCTACCCCATTCAATAGTAAAATTAGTCTTTTTCATGATCCTCCTTGGCAATCCTAACCTGATGATACCCAAAGAACCCATATGTAAATGAATAGATTTCACACCCTGCAACATGCCTTTTAGTATGTCCTCAATGAATGGCATAGCAAAAGGAATCACTCACACATGCAGGATTAAACTCCATGTATTCCACACATATCTTAATCCATCCATCCTTATTGATGTTGATCACCATTAGAGTAACCCATTCTAACTCGTTAAGGGGCTTGATGATCCCATACTTAAACAATTTGATCAATCTCTTCTTTGAATTTCTCACGCAAGTTGGGGTTCATCCTATAGGGTCTCTTTCTAACCGGGTATGCACACTCTTTAAGCTTTATCTTCATCTCCCCAAATGATTCATGGACATGCTTTTAAGTTCACAGTTACCGTCAAGGGAATAAGTCCTAATAATCCCTGAAGTGGTCTTTATGATATTTTTCACTTCAGAGTCTAACCAATAGTCTCCAATTATGGCCTCCTTAGGCTCAATATCTGATCCAATATTCACTTTATTTGTCTTCGTAGGTTCATAATAGGTGCACATGGTCTTATCTGCACTATCTAACACCTCACACCTATTGGTTGAATGGTCTACATCCAAATTTCCTACTTCTTCGTCATCCACTAAGTAGACCATTTTTCCTTTTTCTTTCTCTAATAACTCCTGAAGGAGTTCTTCAGCCTTGGCACTATCTCCCATAGTTAAGCGCTTTATGAATTTTAATGCTTCTTCCACCGGAGGCTTGTTAGAGAAGAAATCAAACATCTAGGCCATTCCTACAATTAAATCCTACCAATTTATAGTCTCTCTATGGAGTTCTACATATACATACCAAGCACACACATAGCCTTGTAAAGTGGAATAAAAATTGTACACACAAAGCGAAGGTAATAAAGCTTCCTACCCCTCTTTCTAGAGTCTCTAACACTTTTGAACATAGTGCTGAATAGGTTGATTACCATGATAAGTATAGATTTGAGTAGGTGCATTTATCGTGTAGAACCTAGTGGTAAGAGCAATCCTAATTTCATTCCATCCTATAAGATTATACTCGTGGGCCACCCACCAGTGTGTTGTTGTCCTGCATAGTGTATATGCTAGCATATTTCTTCTTCCCAATGGGTCTATCCACTTTTCCTCACTTGCAAGTAGGAACACCATAGGATCTCCTTCTCCAGTGTAAAAAATGTATCAATTTATTACCTATTCTCTAGACATAATGTGGTTTGCTTCCTTTAGGAAATATACTCTTTATTTTGCACCCTATGAACTCATAGGTGCTATCATCCCAATTATCACAAGCAACACTTGTAGTATCACTAATAGAATGTGCATCCTCCAACTTAATTATTCCTTCTTTAGATGGCTCAAGCATCTATGGATCCCGGATGGTGTGTACATACATCCTATTCAGGTCTTCTTCACTTAAGGGCTCAACGTAGGGCACATATTTTCCATCTGTTAAAGGGATAATAACTCTTTCCTCCTTGTTTTAAAAAATGATATAACCCTTGTTGAACCAAAGATCAACATTATTTACATAGCACCAAGGACACCCTAATAGAGCTAGGAAGCTATCTGACTCAGCCAAAGCTAAAACCTCAAAGTCTCTAGTGAACTTGGCTCCTTGTATGGTAATGGATGTATCTTTTAAAAATCTTATGGGAGTGGCCTTAGTCTGATTAGACATGAACAATACATTATAGGATGGTTGTAATGGAGGTCTCCTCATCTATACCCATGCATCGAAAGTAATAAAATTGACTTCCACACCTATATCAATCAATATATTACTCAATGGGCACCCATCCATAACAGCATTCAAAGTGATTTCGTTGTCATAGTCTAGGCTATGAGGGGGAAGATTCACCGTGTGTAGGATCTGCCATCCAATCTCAGTACTTACGTGTGGAGTATTTCCTTTTAACCAATTCCCCAATAGTTGAATGATATTCTCATGGTGAAAAAATTTACACACTTCTCTCAAGTCATCCATATCAGTTTGGACCATTTCTAATGCTTTCTTTTACTCCATCTTCTACGATTTCTACTTTAAATCTTATATTTCTCACTGAAGATTTTTGAGTACCTCCATGGTTTCCTAGTAAACCTCCTTCTGATGGGAAGGATCTGGGTATTGTGCATGTAGAACCTCCTCCTTAGTGATGGTAGGCTTCTGTTGCAATGCTTCTCTAGCATGCACTGCCTCATCACAGGTCATGATCTTTACTTGCAACGCCTTAGACTCTACCTCCAACTTAGGCATCCACTAATTTTCCACAGTGTGATGTATCCTAACCATCCCATTTCCTTTGTTTTCTTATTTATGTTGCTTGTTGAGATGTTCATACAATTCTAGGAATTCCTCATAACTATGATTATTTCCACAGAAAGAACATGTAATATTTTGGGGACATTCGCGCCTATAGTGGTCAAGAGATCCAAATGTATAACATGTTGCACAAGGGAAATCACTTCTTCAACCACCACGGCCTCATCCTCCAAATCCACCATGGTATCCTCGACCTCTACCATGACCACCTTCAAAATGCCCTTCAGTATGATCATAGCGCACTTGATTGTGATCCTGATCTTGATGCTCATTTTTCCTTTAGAGTTATCTAAAACTCATGTCTTTTGTACACTGATATTTATAGCATCATGGATCTGACCAATCATCCAACAGTTTTCTGTGTCATGAGTCATGGACCTACAAATTTTATAGTAATAAGAGACGTTCTTCCTTATCACACGTTGTAGTAATAGAAAATGACTAACATCGTGGTTTAAATGGCATATCTCATAATCCAACAACAATGAGTGCACTGATCTATGGGAAAAAATATCCTTTGTGTGACCTTCCACTTTGCAATTTGTGCACCAAATCCTTGTGTGCCTCTCATGTGCTAAAATTTCCAATAGTTTCTCCAACTGTTTGGCATAGCTGCGATTTGTGATTCCAAAAAAGGGCTCACCCCAGTGTCTATACTTCCAACTACCTCAACACATAAGGCTGCTTCAAGTGCTTCACATGGATCAGTGTATGTTTTATGTGATAGTGCCCTCCTAAAAGGTGTAATAAAGCCTCCAACGAACCATTATGCATGATGGATTACATGAATATCATAAGAAAGATTAGAAAAAAATGTTTTAACACACTCAGTAGTGCCTTTCTTAATATCCTTAAGTGCACTTATACTCTTCTATTCAAACTCAGGGATGTAGAACTCTTTAAGGAATTCATATTTTAAATTTGTATAGTCTACGCAAGTCTGATCAAGGTCAAACTTTTTACACCAACTGTGTGTGTACCCTTGTAACGTAGTAGCAAATTAGATTTACCTACACTACAAAACCATGATCCCTTTTACGTGCCACAATATCTCACACATGTGTACATGTTCAGTAACATCTTCTATGCCCCTATACTTTGGAAGACTAAGAGACATCTCCATGTAAATATTATGGGGTTGGTACGGACCTTACTCACCTGATCCAAAATCTCTTGTGTTTTCTCTACTTCTAGAACCACAAAATCCACCTGAGCTAGAGCTACCTATACCTCTTGATCTCGAACATGTAGTTAGGGAAAGACCAGAAGATGTACTTCCATGTGTCCCAATAGTAGAATTGAACTCTACCTTGATGGTTTGTGAAGGATTACTACTCCCAGAAGATAGTCCAAAAATATGTGTGCCTAAATTCTATGTGGATGATATACCCGAAAAAGGTAATCCCATATAACAACGAATTCATTTGTGCTTCCATTTTTGTGCCTCATATAAGACTCGCTCCTACTCTCCTACTACTTGAACTAGCTTGCTGACTATTTTTTGTACTAGATGTTGGAAAAACAAGCACAAGGGAAAGGTTTTCAGGTGTATTCATATGCGCACCCATGGCCCAGGTCATCTCTGCTGGTGCAATTCTATGTGAGGTAAAGGAGGGTTCCTTATCATGCTTTCCTAAATGGGGGAGTTGTTGAGGCTCGGGTTACACATCTTCTGCGTGAACTTCCACTCCTTCCTGAACTATCTATCTCCAAAATGTCATTTTCTCTGCAACATCCCACTACTTCTCTACCTCTCTCTCACGTGCATCATTATACTTAATCCACCTTTCCTCTCTCTTCATTTCTACCACTAGGTCTGTGATCTTTCACAAACCCTGTTCTTGCCCCCACCCGTGGTGGGGTTTATTTTGTCATCGGTTCACTCTCCAAATGTAGGGTTACCATAAAAATTTTGATAACCAATGGAATGCCTTGTAGGTAAGTTCCTTTGGGATATCATAAAAACTGGAATTCAGCTACCTCTAGGCACAAATAAGTGGAAATTGAGTACTCCAAGATATAACTATTCAGAACACCATGGAACCATGTATCCATAGCGTGAGTCTAGATAAAATCAGCATCATAAAGGGTCTGAAATTATTCCTACATCCAAACAAGTGTGAGATACCTCCATTTCCATTTAGACACATAATCAATCATCCACTTGTACAATTCTACAAGAAATATAGCGAAGAAGCTCTCATATAAACTATCATATAAATTTTTCTCCAACCACATGCATGCGTTAAACTCAAATCTAGTGATGAACCACCATGCGTATTCTTCTTCGAGATTGTGTATCCACCCCTCAACACTTACTAGGGTCAATTAGTATGTCTTCATCACAAACCATCCTAAAAAAAACTAAAAAATAGGTCCTAGAAATAGAACTAATGATGCAGCCTAAAATTCACCAGTAAAAGCCAAGGCACACTAGCACATCACTCATCCTAGAGTAGACACTCACCCAAAGCATGCAAAGGTAATAGGCCACTCTTTAGGGTTATTGTTACAGGATGTTAGCATGATGAAGACTTAAAGCATTCATATCTATGTCTAATATTTCAGTCTATAGTACATATTTAGATCTAGATCTAGAGAATAACAAATTTAAGAGATAACCATGATGAAATCAAGCATGCACGAACCAATTATACTCACGATTTGACATTCTGACTCAGCCAACACATTCCATTACGTTAAACATGATAAATACATGGAATATTATTATGATAGATAATACCATAGTCTATGTGCACATTAGATTTGTTAGCATAACCTCACAATAACTAAATTCTCACACACTACTATGCTACACAGTTCACTACATATTTATAAGCATGGGGACTTTCCTGTCACCACTTATCTAATCCCAACATAGGTCACATGCTATTATTAGCCACATGCCTTTACAATAATAGGCTTACATGCAAGAATGCTAATAATAGATCTCTCTTAGTTAGCTATCAATTCACAATTCTATCTTTAGCTTGCATCCATACAAAGCACTTCATAGCCAATCCTCTAAAAATATCCATTGTGTTTCATGCAAGTCTTTAACTAGTTTGTGTGTTCGGCATGCTATCTCCAAAAAGAGATCCTCATCATGAAAATGACTAAGTCTCAAATCTGTCTTTGTTCCTAGCGCGTGATTCCTTTTAGATCCTATCGTGCTTTTGAATGCACTTTGCTCTTCCCGCACAAACCTTCTCTGTGTTATTTTCTAAGTTCCATAATTTAACTAATCAACATGAGGGGAGAGGAGCAGCATATGGAACCAGTGGAGAAACATGTGGGGGTACAATGAAATATGAGGATGAAAGATCTTGTTCTATATTGATAACCTTATAGCACAAGAGAAGGAAGGAATCACAATTTTCATATTTTAGATTTTGTTTAACTGAAGGAATAGGACCATGAAAAAAGATGGATTGTTTTTCTAAGTCACTAGGATAAAAAATGAGATGATGTATACAATAATTGAACCCTAAAATATAATCCTTAATGGGTTCATAGGATCCCTTATGTAATGTAGGAATGTGGTCATATGTAACTCTAGGGCCATTGTTAAGAATAAAGCGATGGAGGAAAGCATCCTCTATGTCATAGAAAGTGCTAATGGACCCAAAGGGTAAGTGGGTGTACCATTGTAGTTCCTCATCAGTGACACTATATCAGAATTCCTTAAGAAACAACTAATCATTAGAGTAGTTGGTCATAAGTGTGTGGTAATGTAGTATATGAGTATGAGGATCACCAATACCATCGAAGCATGTGAAAGTAGACACAACAAAATATTTCTGTAAGGAAGAATTATGGATCTTATTAGGAATAGGATTTCCATGTAAAATTGTTTTGTCAATAGATGCATAATAGGATCTACTTTCTAGATTAAGTGAACAAACTTGCGATGTGAGTTATCCTACAACATGCATGAGGGATAGGATATCCTAAAAAGGGAGGGCAGGAGATGGAAATAAGGTATTGATTGGCTGAATTTTTCCATTAGGAGTGATCATAAGAATATCAAGAGGTGATATAACATATTCAGATGCTAAAGATACAGTGGAAGATGAGGATGTAGGATCGATAGTATGACTAGTATCAACACAAGCCCTAATAGGTGTGATGATAAAGGAAGAAACACCAATAGGTGAAGATACAGTACGAGGGGTAGAGGATGAGGGAATAGAATAAGAAGAAGCAATGATGGGGTTGAATCATGTATAAAGGTAGATGCAACCTCAGGAGAGGATAATAATGGAGTGGGAGAGTCACATGCAATTGTATGGAAAGAAGGAGATCCATGAAGAGGATCAGTACAAGATGGGTTTCTATAAACAATGTTATGGTCATCATAAGAATCAATGGGATCATCAACATAATATGAAAGAGAATGAATACTTGAAGGATATGTGTGAGGAGGACTATAAGAAGTGGTAGAAGACATAGGAGTAGCTATAGGAGTGGCTAGAGTAGAGGTAGGAGGTACACCTGATTGGGAATTAATGCCTAATAAATAATCAAGGATAGATTCATCTAACACATTGAGTGGCATATTAGAACAAGGATAAGAAGGATCACATGCAACTAGATGAAACAACATAAAACAAGTGACAAAAACATGGTCATCAACAAGGCATATACCTATAGGAGAATTGGTAGGATTAGTATGCACATGTTATTAACCTTCTAAGAGGGCTTGTTGAGTATCATCAGGTAGAATCATAAGAGCATTATATAAATCCTTAAGCTCATATATGAAAACCTCATTATAGATAGGGTTGACACTAAAATGAGACATGATGAGGGAAAATAAGAACTATGCAAAACCACTAGGGTATGAAAAGAGGATCCAATGATAAAATGTTTGAAATGTAGGGTTCTCCAAAATGATTAACTAAAAATAGAAAATTTGTATCTTTGTATCTATTTTACAAGTTAATCTAAATAGAAACTAAATGTTGTATTGAAATGCAAGACCTAAATATTTTGTTTTTGAAATTTGAATATATCAAAATAACGGGACTTAGAGGGATATAGTACTAACCTTTAAATGAATTACCTCACCGTGTGTTGAAATGTAGCAGACTAGTATGCAAAATAGGTAGGATGTGACCGAGTGGCCTCAGGAAGGGAAGAAGATAAATATTTATCTTTAATAAGGCACCTAAGAGGATCTACTAGTGTTCCCAGGGAACCATATTCTATAATTTGGGTGTTTTAGACTGCAGGAAATCTAATAACTTGAGTTTCAATAGTGTCACAATATCTCTACAATACCTTCATTCCTTTCACACAAGTTTCACAATAATGTTGCATCTATCGATGTAAATGTCCCATGAAGATATTCCTATAAAATCCTATTTAAAATATTAAATGATAAAAAATAAAAATACATATGAATAGGTCAGACTAACCTCAACTTCCAAACTAGTGGTCTTATGATTGAGTGTTGTACTACATTTCAGACCCCATATAGTTCTATGTTTGTGTGTGTAATTTTGTGCCTAGGATTCCCTAGCTCTAATGACATAGTAGTAGGGGAAATAACTAGATTTAAAATGAAAATGGTGGATGGAATAGAAAGAATACAACCATTTCCCCCTATGCTTTTGTGATGGTAATGTAGAAGATTTATAAATGTAGTCCCTTACCTTAGTAGATAGTTTTCCTTGATAGTAAGATGTCTACCCCTATTGGGCCCAAAAATATTAGCTAAGTACAAGAAGGCACGTGTGCACGTGGGACCTAGTCAAATAAGGTCACGTGGGTTAAAGTTACACAGGTAAAAATGGGTTTTGTACCTAGCCGTATTCAGCAACCCAAGCAACACATGAGAAAAGCATGACCCTTGTGGATAATGTGCTAGCCTGGTGACTGCGGATGAGGAAGGGAATATTCCAGGTATGCGATGGAGGGTTCTAGAAGAGCATCATCATGTAGAGTGGAGAGCTCGGTTCTGTGAAGGCATGCTCCCATGAAGGACCACTTTAACACTTGGCAACTAATCTATAACTTTTGGAAGGCATGGCGGTGGGTGCTAAGGTTATAAATACAAGTTCCTAGTAGAGGAAGAGAGGGGGAGAAAAGAGGTGAATCCCTATAAAAACAGGATGAGGATGTTATGAATAGGGATTAGGAGAGCTCTGTGAGCATTTAGTACATTTTAGGGGATGGTTTCTCATTCTTATTTGTAATATGACGACCATAATATAGCTCTGATGTATAATTTGGCTTAGCATAATTATATGAGGATTTGTTATGACCTCAAGGGATGTAATATGGGTTATTAACTTTTTTAGTATGAATATAATGCTCTGTTATAAATCATCTATGTTCAATACTTATGCATTTCCTTTTTGAATGAACCATCTTCATGTGCTGCTTGTTATTTCCCTTATCTGCAAACAATGAGATGAAAACTCTTTCTAAGTTCATAAGAATTTGGTATAGTTCTATTCTATCTTACATTTGATTATGTTCTAGATGGTGCATTCTCATGAAACTCACATAAAGGAGAGACTCGGGGCTTGTGCATTCCTTGGGTGAGTGCCCAACACCCACTAGGTGATAGGCTGATGCACATGGGATTAGACTATTAGTGTAAGGGTATAAAATATGACTACATTTTTGTTCCATTGTCGGGACCTATTTTTGAAGTTTTTGTGAGAAATGGCATGCATCTTTATCACTGTGATGTGTGATGATAGAGTGCCTAACCTTAGAAAGTGTTGAAACATGATTCAAGAGCATGGACGATGAGTTTTCTCGAAGATTCAACACTAGATCTGAGTTTAAGTCGTATAGATGGGTAGAAGAGAACCTATACCATGAGTTGTATGAGGAATTCATTTACTACTTCCTAGTAGAACTATATGAGTGGCTTTCAGCCTTCGCATCTAGATCAAGATGGTACTATAAATCACGCATGTGGACACAAGATGACTATCAGAGGCTATAGGATGTAGATCTGACTTAGATGTGCACTATTAATCACTGGTGGAAGAGGGTGCTGACTAGTTATAATTTAGAATACACCATTTTGATGTATTCTTGCACAAAATTTGTTGAGTTTGAGTTTCTGGGGGAGCCTAGAGGATCATTTTTGCATGTTATTCCTTTGGCTATGAAGATTGTGGTCGTTACTTTGAGTTTAGAAGCATTCCCCATGGTCGACTAAGCTTCTCTAAGTGCTAGGTGAGGAAGATAGGGTGGAGGAAGATGGTGGGCATTGTGGCTGAAAAGGAAAGGGAGGAAAGACAACTCAAGTATAGCGAAAATCATGCAAGGGAGATGACTAAAAACTGTGAAGTTGCAAGTATGATGGATCTATGGAGGCAGACATTGTGAGAAGGAGTTGAGGTTCATGTAGAGGATGTGGAACATGATAATTCTATGTTACCCCATATTGGCAAGCGTGGTATAAAAGCCCCTTTAGCTTCTGATGATATTTTATCACATGAATAAAGAAGAGTCATCAGTGTGCATCTAAACCCACCTGTCAACCAATCCCTGATGCTTGGTTTTCTAGATCAAGGGAAAAGTATTGTTAACCAAGTTGGTATCGGTGGGAGTAACCGATAGGCACCCAGGGGATATAATTTCTCATTTAGAACATCCATGACTGCACAATCCATTCCTGTATTTGGAGGAATTTTTGGAAAAGGTGAAAGTACAAAAGCTTTTGGTATCACATCTGGGAGTGGCATGGGGCACACAACTAGTAGTTGGACAATATCATAGACCATCGACATGTAGTTTAGTGGGACGCTGGGAAGCCTTGGTGTGACCAATTTAGGAACTTTTCTAACTATAGGAGGTGGATCTGGTGGGTCGAGAGGAACAAGACCTAGTGGATCCATTGGATTTGGTGGAGGAGGAAACACAAGAGGGAACCAAGGATTTTGATTGGTAGGAAAAGGACCCCAACCACCTCCCCAAGTGTTTTTCAAGATGTCTTTGTATTTACCAAACTATAGAAATATTGAATATGTTTTAGAGCATGTGCGTAAGTGTAAGTCACTATGAAATTTGAAGGGGATCACTACACTTGAGTGGAAGTAAAGTCAGTTTGCAACAACGTTGCAAGGGCGCACACATAGTTGGTATAAGATGTATGACCCCCATCAGATGGTGATACACTACACCGCATTGAAGAACACATTTATCGTAAAGTTCCATATCCCAGAGTTTGATCAAAAGATAATCAACACTCTGAAGGAGATCCAATAAGTAATGGTAGAGAGTGTGTAGGAATATGATGCGTGTTTCAATACTCTCTTGTCAAATCTCTCCTCTGACATTCATCCTTCTTAACATGCTCAATATTTTTTCAGAGGATTGATAACACCATTTAGAATGGCTTCATCACACAAGGCTTTCACCGACCTGTGTGAGGCATAGGAATTTACAGTGCATGTTGTAGCTATTAGGAATGTTGATATTAGTGCTAGTCCTTTTCTGGAGGCCCAAATTGCTGCAATGAAAAATTAGTTGGAGAAGCTATCTGTAAAATCAACACATGAGTGCATAGTGGGATTTAGTGAACATACTACAAATTGGAGGGACATGCAAAGGATAGTTTCCCTCAGAATTCAGTGCATGATGTGGTGGTATACTATAAGATCTACCATGGGAATCATGATGCAAGTAGATTCCCTCTAATCCAGCCCATAATCCATAAGAATGTTTCTTGCTATTGCAAGATATGCACCTCTACAACCCATGATACTAAGGATTATAGACTAACTGATCAGATCCATGATGTTATTGATCTAGGCATGCGTCATACTAGCCTTAAAATAAATTCTAAGGATGATGACCAGTGTTATGAAGTGTGTGCAGATGGAGGCACACATGGAAGAGGTTTTCTTTGGGGGATTCCATGGTTGCGGTAACCAAAACAGAGGAAGGAGTGAGTTCCCTTGAGTAACATGTTATAATTGTGGATCTACAGAACATTATAAATGCAAGTGTCCTGATCTATTACAATGCTCATGGTGTGGAAAGAAACACAAGTATGAAGAATGTCTAGAAATTTATGAGCCTATGAACCAACAACACCAGAAAGACAAGGGTGCTGCTATGGTGAGCATCAATAAGGACGATTCATAATGGATGCCAAGAATGGAAAGTGAGTTAGAACTAGAACCTTTACTAGTGACGATGCAAGCAGAGGCCACACACGTCAGGGAGATGCCAAGACCAAGGACACTAGTTTCAAGAGAGGAAGTATTACATGGAAAGTAATTGAAGCCTTCTCGTCAGAAATAAGTGTACCAAGAAACTATGGACATGATTCGAAGTTTACAAGGGGAGATCCAATTTTTCAATGATAAATCGAGGCAAGTGGAGCAATGGAAGGATAACAGAGTTCCAAGGAGTGGCCTGGATGAGGTCAAGGAAGTATGTAAAATTTTAAAGTAAGAGATTATTATTCCCTTATTGGGAGAATGGATGAGGGAGAAGGTACCACATGTCAAAGAAGAGCATGAAAGATAGTTTTTTCATGTAATCCTTCCTCCTCACAGCCTTGAATATGAAAAGGAGATTACTTTTAATGTGGGTGTTGATGGGTGGCTTCTAATAAATATCCTCATCGACCCGGGAGTAGAGGTGAATGTTCTTACCTGAGATGCTTGACATCAGATGGGAAGGCCCATGTTGCAGCCATCTTCAAATGTGTTTTATATGGAGAACAAGACTAAGGAAATGACCATTGGTGCCCTGAAGGATGTAGTTATCACCATTCAAGGGGCCAAGTTCTATAGATACTTTGAAGTCTTGGCACTCACCGAGGAAGAAAAATTTCCAACATTACTTCAGCACCCATGGTGTTATAAGAACAATGTCGATCTAAGGTTTAACAAAGGATATATCAGCTTCGAGAAAAAGGAAGAAAGGGTGATCATCCCTTTGATAGATGGGAATTCAATTCCCTATATGGAGCCATTAGGAGAAGAATTCCCCGATAGAATCTATGTGCGCTCCATCAGAGATCCTGAGATAATTCACCCCACGGAGGGAGTTATCCAGTTTGAGGATTCTCAGTCCTTAAGTGATACCACTACTGTGGCATGCGACAATTGGGTGCATAGAACTTATGAGTTAATTGTGTGACAATTAAATGAACCTGTAACAAGGGTGATAAAGGTGCACTTAGTCAAGCACCTAGAAGGAAAGAAGTTGCCAAGTTACTCTGGAGGGGCATACCCTGAAATTTTCTTACGGGAATTAGAAGATCAGTGGAAAAATTAGGACTAAAGAAGAGGATTTCTCAGCTATAACCTACTCAGGTCTACAATGCGTTGGTGGGATACACATTGGGATAACCTCCTAGAGTGGTGCGAGGTGAGGATCACATTTTCTGTAAGGTTCTCCAGGAGCAACATGCCTACGGTCATACAAGACTACCATGGCAAAGAGACTACTTCATTTCATATCCAATCATGCGACGAGGCCTAGATGGGAAGCACAAAAGTGTTTCTTCCTTTGTTATGGATACATAAGTTTTATTCCACCTTACAAGGTTGTGTACATGCTTGGTACGTTCATTCGAAGATGTGTCATCAAATAGGTAATTGGCAAGAGTTGGTGGTTGATCTCATTCAAGCTTTCAAGTATAGGAGTACTAAGCCATCAGTGAATAAGGCGTTGCAAATGATCAAGCACCTTATAATGGGAGATAGTGATATGGTGGAGGATAGGCTACTAGAATTGCTAGGTGAGCCTTATTTGGAGACGTGCCTCAATGAGGAAGAATCAGAGGAAGTAAATTTTGAGTGCACGTGTATGGAAAAATAAAAAGGAAAAATGTTCTATGTAATAGACGAGGAAGAGATGGAGACTTTGGATGCTAACCATTCATAGGGTATGCACAAGGTCATATATAGTACTAATGAGTGAGAACACGCCTACCATGAGCCCTTAAAGACTAAGAAGGTTAGCATTGGAATGAAGGTAGAACCTAACTAGGCTATCATTGGTGACTATTGGTTGGAAAAATAAGTTTTAAAAACCATTGATCTATTGCGTGAGTTCCAAGATTTGATCCCTCATGGGTACCATGAACCCAAAGGAATCCACCATTCCTTGGGGGAGATGAAAATCAAGTTGAAGCAAGGTATGTGCCTGATTTAGAAGAGGTCTTATCAGATGAATCCAAATTTTTGTGTACGGGTTAAGGAAGATAGACAAAATGATAGCATTTGGTATCATTGAGGCAATGAAAGAGTCAGAATGGATAAGCCTGATGGTTATCATTATTAAGAAGGATGGTAAGATAAGAATTTGTGTTGACTACAGGGATCTGAATGTAGTGTGTGTCATCGATCCCTTTCCAACCCCCTTTACTGAATAAATTATGGACGGAGTAGTTGGGTGCAAAGTCTACTCTTTCACGGATGGATTCTCAGGATACCACCAAGTCCAGATTGCAAGGGAAGACCAAATAAATAAAAATTTATCCACTAAATGGGGAATTTTCACCTACATAGCTATGCCCTTTGGATTGAAGAATGTGCCTGTTGTGTTCTTACATATTGTGGTACAGGTGTTCCAGGACTTCATCCATAAGTTTCTTCAAGTTTATCTAGATGACTAGTGAAATACCATTTTGACAACTTAAGACTGATGTTTGAGAGGTGTCAGAAATTGAGGATATCCATCAACATTAAAAAATGTGTCTTTTCCACTCCATTTGGAACCCTATTAGGACACATTATATGCAAAGGTGACTTACTAGTGGATCCAACCAAAGTTGCAATTATTGTAGGATTAGGGGAGCCTACTAGTCAAAGCACAGTGCATGGATTCCTTAGACACATAGGGTATTACAGTAAGTTCATCAAGGGGTATGCCAAGATCTCCTCACCCTTAGAAGAATTTTTGAAATACAAAAGTGCCTTTCATTAGGGAGAGGCATAGCAGAAGGCATTTGTCACCTTAAATGATAGGCTTGTCATGATGCCCATATTATGTTTTCCTTCTTGGGAAAAGCCTTTCCATGTGCATATCGATGCCTCAAGGAAAAATATGGGAGCAATGATAGCACAGCCTAGTGAGGGATTTTTTTATCATCCCTTGAGATTTGCAAGTAGGAAGTTGACACCAATAGAACATAATTACACAACTACTGAGCACAAATCATTTTCAATGATCTACACACTACATAAATTCGAGAAGTATATGTTGGAAACACCCTTCATATTCTACAAAGACCACATGGTATTGAAATAATTAGTAAAAAAATCCATTCTGCAAGGGTGCATATGTCATTGGGTCCTTCTATTTCAGGAGTTTGAATTCATAGTGGTGGTGAAGCTGAGAAAGAGAAATTCAGGGCCTGACCACTTATCAAGGATTGATTTGGGAGAGGATGCTCAAAGAATTGAGGATACCATGCCAAATGCACAACTATTTAGATTGCAGCACGCACCCTCAAACTTGGAAGATATCATAGTGTTTTTAAAAACAAGTGTGCCTCTAGAATGGATGAAGGCTCTGGAGAGAAAGTAGTTGAAAATATGTGCCAACCCCTACATGTTGATTAGTGGAGACCTGTATAAGTTAGGTTGTGATGAAGTTATACGCCGATTCATATTAGGACATGAGTGCATAGCCATTATGAAAGAAGCACATGGTGGGATTGTAGGAGGACACTATGTAGGGAATTCTACCATGCGAAAGATTTTATTAGCAACACTTTTGTGGGAAACCATCTACAACGATTGCATTGAGTTTTGTAAGTCCTGTGACCATTGCCAATGCTTTGGAAAACCTAGAAAGAGATATGAATTTCCCTTGCAACCAATAACCAGTGTTGTACCATTTAAGAAATGGGAAATCAAATGTGTAGGACCAATTGCACCAGCCATGCGAAGGACTAGTTCATGCTATATCATTACTTGCACCGATTACTTAACACGGTGGGAAGAGGCAATGCCTAGAAAGAATTGCACCGCAAAAAAAGATGCTAGATTTTTATGGGAGAACATAATCAGTAGGTATGGTTGTCCTTTAAGTTTAACAAGTGATATGGGTACACACTTTCTCAATGAAATAGTCAGGATTATGTTAGCAGAATTTATGGTGGCCCGTCATAATACTACCCCATATCACCCTCAAGAAAATGGATCTTCTGAGGCATTTAACAAGATACTAAGTCATACGTTAACTAAGATCTGTGACGTTGGAAGATATGATTGGGATGATAAGGTATCATCTGTTTTATGGGCATACAAGACAACCTATAAAAGGTTGAACAAGGCCACATCATTTCAATTGGTTTTTGGTGCGGAGGCTATTTTACCAGTGGAATTCATGTTAGCATCACTACGTATAGCACACACAGGAGGATTAGCTGATGAAAAATTGCTGAAATAAATAATTGATAAGTTGATGTAGTTAGATGAAAGGTGATCACTTGCTAGATGGATTCAGAAGACAAAAAATCAAGACAAAAAGCATGGCATGATCATCATATCAAGAACAATAAGTTTGAAGTTGGGCAGATGGTAACGTTTTATGATTCCAAGTATCTGTACCATCCTAAGAAGTTAAAATTCCATTGGTCATGACCGTACATCATCTCGTACATTCTTGATTTAGGAAATTTCCAGTTACAAGTGACGGATGGGACGAGGTTACCAGGTCACTTCAATGGGAGTAGGTTGAAGCCATACTATAAATAAGTCTTCTTAGTGTTTGTAAATAAGGCAATATTGCCATTTAGTCTAGATTTTCCTTTATGTTTTTTCTTTTCTTATGTTTCCCTTTCTCGTTGTTTGTTCCTCTCTTTTGTTTTGTTTTGTACCTTGTGCACCGGTAACCACATTATTTTTCCAAGGTTGTGTATGCATATAGGTCCGCACATCTATTTTAGTGTGGGATGGAGTGATGCAAAGTATAGGCCTATAATAAAATATTGAACTGGAAGTAGAAGTTACGGTAAATGACCAGTTGATGGAAAAAAAAACATAAGGAGTAAGAAGTGTGTAGAAAAGAGGTAGAAAAAAATTGTTGGTGTCAAAAAGTCTTTATGGAAACCATGTATAGAAAGGATGAAGAACGTAGGAAAAAAATGAGGTAGACGAGGGAAAAAATTGGGTAAAGGATAGAAGAAGTGCCTTCAGAACTATAGACGCACGTGTAAGAGTCTTCGGTTGGGTTGGATTTTTACACGCTATAAGGTTGTAAAGGGTTTTGTGTGAAAGATGTGGTGTGTAGGTAAGGAAGTTTAAAATCATCTTAGTGGAAAAATTCAAATTTAATGTTAAAGTATAGTGGTAGGTGATATAGCATTTAATGCTGGAAAGAAGGAAAAACTATGAATACAAGGTCGATAAAGTCATTTGTTACCTTGTGATTATAAATTGAAAGAAAAATTTGTTTTGGAATATCCAGAAGAGGATCCCTTGCCCGCAAAGAGATTTGGTAAATATACTTTTGAAACCATGATGACCGCTCACAACGTGCCTATAGAAGTGGTATAAGTGAATGGGTGATGCATTCAGGATGAGTGGAGAATCCTAGAGCTCGCACTCATGAGTGGAGAGGTAGAATTTATGGTGTATCAACACTTCTACATTGGCATATTTAAGTTGAAAAATGAGAATATGAGTCCATGGTGCAAGCTACCCTTCTCCTTCACCATGCTATACTTCCAAGTCGGAGTTAATTAGTTCAAGAAAGCCAAGAGACTAAGGTTCAACCTTAGTGAGGTAGATGTAGACCATCGCGAGCTACGTCAAAATCTAGTCTACCCAAAGAACCATGTGTACATGGAGAGATACATCTCCCACGAGATACAAATGATGAATCCTACAACACTGCCAATCACTAGAAGGTATTCAACAAGGATATACCTTTGCATAAGGCTGAAGTTTGAAAAATCCACTTACTTAGAGAATGATGTCTCCATCCCTGAAGATCCTACAGGAAGGAAGAAGGCTGCTCCTAGAAAGAGAGAAAGAGAAGAGGTGTAGAAGGCACCAAGTGTTCAAAATACATAGACGGTAAGTGCACCAAAGACAAGCACTAAGCCTAGTACTTATGCATGGAGGAAGAATTATTTATTCAAAGAAAATACCCCAGAAGAAGAGGTGCTAGAGCACAAAGAACCCCTAACCCAGGAAGAATTGCCAAGAAAGAGATCACTTGTCAAGAGAAAATAAAAATAAGAATCTCCTATACTAGAATCCCCAGTAAGGAAAAAGAAGAAGGTGACAGATGAGGCCAATTTAGAAGAGACGGAGAGTCTAGATGCCTACATCGGTGACATAGATATTGATGATGATGATGATGAACTAGAAGGAGGTGAAGACCATCCTGTCTATGAGATACATGATTCTGAAGAAGAAAGATATGAGGAGTATAACGAAGGAGATGAGGCGAAGGAGGATGAAGAAGAGGCTGAGACCCAAGGCAAGGGGGTAAGCGAAGAGGAAAATATGAAGGATCAAAGGACCCTAAGCCTCACAAAGGAACATATAGAAAAATATGCGGAGAAAGAAGTGGAAAAAATCATCAAGGACTTGGTGGAACAAGAATTAGAATGCATCACGGACATGGTGATGAAGGAAGCTAAGGAGGAGAGCATGCGAAAATAATATGGAAAAATGGGAGGGGATCCCAGTTTGGTTGTAATATTTCCAAGAGTTTCACACACAGGGAGGAAGAGCATAGAAGAATCATAAGTTCAAGGAATGGGCTACAATGATGATCCAAACAAAGTGTTGCACGCACACTTCCAGAGTACCGTGCTGACAGAGTAGCTTTTAGCCATGAATTTATTTGATATGGAAGGTGCATACCCTCAGACAAGGAAAATTTTGTCATGGGAATTTGAGGTAAGCCAAGGAGCATTGATACAAGTGCCAAAAACAAAAGGGATAAACCCCTTGGTGAATGCTTAGAGGTTATCATATGAGAAAATATGTAATACACTCAACAAAGTATCAGTTGAGGTTGAAGCTAGGATTTTTGGAAGAAATGACAGTGTGAAGTTCCTAGAGGTAGAATTGGAGAAAAGGGAGGAAGAGCTCCTGGAGAAAATCAAGGACCTAAAGCAGGAGGAACTAATCAACACTTAGTTAAGGCATGAGTTAAAATATGAGAAGGGAAAGGTGTGTGAGGCATACAAGAAGATAAGATGATCACGGATGCCATTTCCTTAAAGCATCTAGACTTAACACCACCCACACAAAATTATGGATCCTCATTGCAATGCCTAGAGGACTTACCCCAAATAATCACTATGGAAATGCGGCCACTTGCCCTAGAATCAACAGACGAGGCATTGGTGCACCAGGAGAAAGAAAGTAAAATGAAGGTTGTGGAGATTGTTTCTCAGTACAATAAGATCCTTGCTGATGTAAAGGTTATCACACAAGTTGCCGAGGCTACCTATGATAACTGCGCAGATAGGCATAGAGTGGAAAGTATCTTGGTTTCCACCCATGAAGTGGAACTCAAGGAGTTCTAGGAAAAGAACAAGGGGAACAGGGTTGAGCAAGACAAAATATTAGCCAAAGTGGAAAATAAATCAGAGGCCATTGTGACCTTACGGGGCTCAATCAAGAACCGGCTTAAGGAATTTTACCCTCAAATAACTTGGAGGATGGACGTTCTTGAGGGTTTGGGAAAACAACTGGAGGATATCGTAGAAACAATGAGTGCTAAGGGAGAGGGGCGAAGTTTTGAAGAAGTGAGCCGTCTGGTGGGGGACCTCTATTAGTAGGCTCAGAGTGAGGTCAACACTTGGGGAAAATTAGAAGCTGATTTAAGAAAGGATTTCCCTCTCCTCCTCCAGAAGTAAACAAGCTCCCCATTCTTTCATTCTTTTCCCCATTTCTTCATTCCATATTGTTCCCAACCATTTGTAAGGATCCTCCATTCTTTATTTCCTTAATTGAATAATGTTTCCAAGGATGGAGAAAAAGCATAGTGTGGGGTGATGTTGGGCCCCAAAATATCAACTAAGTGCAAGAATGCGCGTGTGCTCGTGGGACCTAGTCAAATAAGGGCGTGTGGGTTGAAGGTGTGTAGGGAAAAATGGGTTTTGTACTTAGCCATATTCGGTACCCTGGGAAGCACACGAGAAAAGCACGACCCTTGTGGATAAGGTGTCATCTTGGCGACTACAGGATCAAGAAGGGAATATTCCAGGCATGTGATGGAGGGTTCTAGAAGAGCATCATCATGCAAAGTGGAGAGCTCAGGTCTATGAAGGCATGCTCCCATGAAGGACCACTTGGACGCTTGGCGACTGATCTATAAATTTCGGAAGGCATGGAGGTGGGTTCTAAGGTTATAAATACAAGCACCCAGTAGAGGAAGAGAGGGGGAGAAAAGAGGTGAAGCCTTGAAGAAACATAATGAGGATGTTATGGCTAGGGATTAGGAGAGCTCTGTGAGCGTTTAGTACATTTTAGGGGATGGTTTCTCATTCTTCTTTGTAATATGACAAGCATAATATAGATCTGATGCATAATTATATGAGGATCTATTATGACCTCAAGGGATGTAATGCGGGTTATTAATTTTGTTAGTATGAATATAATGCTCTGTTATAAATCACCTATGTTCAATACTTATGAATTTCCTTTCTGAATGAACCATCTTCATGTGCTGCTTGTTATTTCCCTTATCTACAAACAATGAGATGACAACTCTTTCTAAGTTCATAAGAATGTGGTATAGTTCTGTTATGCCCTGCATTTGATTTTGCCCTAGATAGTGCATTCTCATGAAACTCACATAAAGGAGAGACTCGACACCCACACGTGCCTCGGGTAAGCGCCTAGCCCCTGCTAGGTGATAGGGTGGTGCACATGGGATTATAATATTAGTCTAAGGGTATAAAATATGACTACAACCCCTAATGTAGTGAGTATTTTATGTTTATATAGGGATCACTTGTTTAATGTTTGACACTAGTTACCCGAAAATGTCTCCTATGACCTAGGGGAATGCATAGGGTAACTGTTAAGACTAACCTCAAACAAACAAATTAAGACCACAAATTACAAAGACATGGGTGTCTAAAATCACAGACTGGGGCTCCATGGGGTGCCCCTACATAGACCTTGAGATGACAACTAAGAAAATTATGACACTTAAGACATCCTAAAAGACACCCTAAATTGTAATGACAAGTGATGACTTAACTAGAGAAACAACCATGATGCCTGAATGACTGACAATAAGACCAAAGGATGTGTCACTAGTGAATACTTTTATTACACAAGATACATATATAAAATAACATACCCAGCGGTATAAATGTAATAATAAGTGTGTGATTTTATGACTACAATGAGGAATGCTTTCTGAACTCACTCACCCTTACTATATTCAAGCTTCTACACACTTTCATATACTAACTACTATCATGTAACTACCCTTAGACTCTCATTATGACTGAATCTCCCTAGTGACTCTTTAACTTCTCTCAATGAGACTTATAACTACCCCTTGCACATTATTCCAAACATCGTAATGATTCCTTACACACACAAGACTCATTATTTACCTCAACTAGACACTTTCCAAATTTGATAGACTCATGAAACACTTAACATGACACCTAAGAGACTCTAACAACACCAAATAACACTTGAATCACCTATTTCAAGACCATGCACCCATTACATATATTTCAATTTTCAAGTTCTACTTTTGGAGGGAAAATAAAGAGAAGAACAAATTCAAATTTTCCACCTTCAGTTTTTGTTTAGATTGACTTGTATGACCCCTTAAGACCTATAGAGCTCCTGTACAACACACATTGACACCAAAAAGATTGAATTTCGAAAATGAAGGTCTCTTCATGGATTCTCCTGCATCAACTTTTTATGTAAAGTTTATGTATGAGATATTTCCTTTGGGTTGATATTCAATGCCCATTATGGGTATGTACATTGTATAAACTATATGTGCATGTGTGATGTTTTTGTTATAAAGTCGAGTTCACTTATTTTTGGGTCTATATGATTTGTTATAAATGTATGACAGGGACACATTTTTAGAGGTCTTTTTACACTTGATTACATCCATTTTTGGGTATCCATATTTTTATATTTATAGCATTATTTATTGGGTTGATTTTACCTTTTTGGGTCAATGAAAACTTGTTATTTTGATTATAAATAAAACCCATATTAGGCTTACATGTTGGAAATTAAAAAAAAATTGAAAATATGGTTGTTGGGAAAAATAAACCTATTTCATGTTGTGCCATATTATATTGTTTTCAAATAAGAAAAAATATAATGAATGTGTAAAATAGGCAGTTAGGTCAATGACTTGTTGTATGAACGCAACTTCTTGATTATAACTGGAATTTAATTTTCAGAAATTGATTTTTGATACTATGTTTTCTTTTCATTGTTTGTTGTTTGGGAATGAGGATGTAGTTGTTAGTAACCCAAATACGATATGACCATGTTTAAAATGCTACTTACGTTATCATGATTATGGAAAAGCCACAAACATGATAACATAAGTCCCCTCCTTCTTAAATCACATTATAGAAATTATAACTTTAGTGAAATATGAAACAACATATGAAGGATTTTTAGAACCATAGTAGAGAAGAGATGGTTGAATGGTGCATCCGTAAATTTGTAGAAGGAAGTTTGTTTTTACTTAATATTAAACTAGTAATGTGATTATCAAACCATAAGACTATGAATGCATGTAAGTAAGGCATTATGGAATTCATATGAACATACATTCATATGCTCACGGGGGTTGTTTGTCTTTATGATATTATAAAATATGGAAACATGGACTTAAAATTTGAATAGGTGGTATTTTTCCTCTTTGATTATGAAATTGAATCATTGTTTTAAATGTTGGAATATATTTCCTCTTGATGAGGATTGTTTACTATGTAAGTGGTGTACGAGATAGTTGTGTTGTGAAGGATGACAAATATTATTTGTTTGTGGAAACTATAAGATTTAGTCTACATTAACATAGTTGGAAAGCTTTGGCCAAAGTAATGTATCTAGTCATACATATTGTCAATTAATGTGTCCTAATTATGTACTAATCAGATATCATATGATGGTATTGGTTTTCATGATCTTATGATGGGTTGTATTTCTACAATTTGGGTATAATGCACATGGTTCTCATATTACTATTCTTTGTTGATAGTTGGATATATCTATCTACCCTCCCCATAAACGGTAGGGCCCCTCTCACTTGCAAGAGGTGCACGGGGGAGATGAAAGGTTTTTTGGTTGGAGGAGAAGTATTCCAATGATTTTCTCCCTCTAAACAGTTGCACAAATGAGATATACATGTACATATAAACTTCTAGAAAGAATGATTTGATAGTATATTACTTGTGCTAAGACATATGGTCATATTGTTGTCTCATGTACTTAATATTGAATATGAAGTAAATTTGATATTCATAATTGTATTATGAAGTGATTTTTTATCATACTTTTGTACGGAAACTTTATTAATTGATCAACTCTTTGACATTTGGAAATATGGCAATGAAAGGATGTTTTGAACCTTAAATTATTTAGAGGTATTGTTGTAATACATAATTATATTAATAGGTATTTATAAGTTACATAATAAGATTTAAACTTTAAAAAATTTCATTTTATCTTTTGTTAATGAAGGTTCATTACATTTTGGTATCTGAGCAACCGTTGACTAGGTTCTCTACACTTGGACCCAGTAAGTTCACTATGTTAATAGTATTCCTAATACATACAGGTATAATGGATTGCATAAGAATGAATGTTGATCTAGGATCTAGTGATGCTACTGGAGACCAAAAAGACAAATTGGATCAAATATTGGCTACCCTCCATAGTACATAGGAACACATCAACGCCTTAGAGAAAAATATTAAGGAAGAACCTGAGGAGGAAAGGAAAGTTGGAAAGGACCAAGATGGTTTTGAGAATGAAGAATAAGAGGAAGAAGAAAGGTCGGTAGCCAATAAGGCTCATATGGGTGCAAAGATTTCAAGGGATATAAAGAGGATTAGTCCCCTTAAATTTTATAGAACCACACTTGGAGATGTTGTTGAGTCTTGTCTCAGTTAGATGGAGCATTACTTTGAGATAAGGAATTTCTTCATAGAAACAAAGGCATTTTAGGGAGCTTATCAATTATCTAGAGAAGCTTTGTCATGGTGGGAAAATAAGAAGATGGATCTCAAAATTGATATATCTACCATAACCTGTGAACATTTTAAGGGGCCTTTTTTCCAACGGTGGTTGCCACATCTATTTTATGATTAAAAAATAGAGTTTCAAGGTTTACATCAAGAAGAGTTGTCAGCGATAATACTAGGATAAGCTCACCCATCTTCTCAAATATGTACCCCAATATCAAAAGGATGACAAATTAAAAATTCAAAAATTCATTCTAGGACTAAATATCACGATTGGTGGAGACGTAGATGTGCACATACCTACCACTATGGATGCACTGTTTGAAAAGGAAATCAAATAGGAATAAAAATGGAAGTGGTAGCAAATTTCAGGGAAGAAAATAATAAAAATAAGTTCTCATCTACACCCCCTTCAGATACCAAGAAGCCTTGGTAGAAAAGGGATAAAAATAAAGGAATTTTTTTTACCAAAATATTCCCAGACATTAAACTAGGTGAAAATTACAATTAAAGGAATAACAATGTTGTCTTCAAAGAAAAGAAGATAGAGAGAAAATGGTTAATTGGTAGATGTTGTACTTATGGAGGTGACCACCACACCAATAATTTTACAAGGAAAACTTGGGTAAATTTCCAACAATGAAGAACCCTTCCAAATCAAAGAGAAGATTTTCAACAAAGGATACATGCAACAGTAAATAGCCATTAGCCATAACATCAAGTTATGCTAGTAGAATCTTAAGGTATGTTATTTAATTTTCCCATAACTATTTTTATAGATATTGGTGTTACGCAATATTTTATTTCTCAAATATTATTATCTAAATTTCCTAGGAGAGCTGAATATATGGAAAACTCATGGACTGTTTAATATGGAAATAAGGCCGAAGTTAGGGTCAAGAAGTGTCTCTTTGAGGTAGAACTAAAGCTACTAGGATTAACTAATAAGGTAAACTTGTATGTAGCATCCTTAGGATCATATGATGTTATCCTATGTGTAAGTTGGTTAGCTCAACATAGGGCCAAGGTTGATTGCTTCACCAAGCTAGTAGAATGTGCAGATGATAATGGGAATTTTACAATGATATAAGGAATTAAAAGAGATATTATTCTGAGATAGATATTAACTATAATGCTCAAGAAGGCTAAGAAAAATGGTTGCATTCTTTATGTTGTAAAAACTTCAGACATAGTGAAGGAAAAAGATCTCGTGATGGATGAATATCCATTTTTGTGGGATTATCAAGATGTCTTTCCTGAAGAGTTACTTGGGCTACCACCTAAAAGATAATTTTATTTATCTATCAACATAGTAACTAGCTCAAAACTTGTTTCAAGGGCGTCACATAGGATGACTACTACTAATCTAACGGACCTTAAGGCTTAGTTGCATGAATTGATGGAAAAGGGGTTAATATGTCATAGTTTTTGTCCTTGGTGAGAACATGTAATATTTGTCAACAATAAGGATGGTAATCTAATGTTGTGTGTGGATTATAGGTTGCTAAATAAAGACACAATCAAGAACAGGTACTCGTTTCCCTGTCTTGATGATCATTTTTGAACCAATGATATGGGCCACGATATTCTCAAACATAGATCTTCAGGAAGGCTATCATCAATTTAGAATAAGGTAAGAATATATTCATAAAAAATATTTAATAACTTGGTATAGACACCATGATTTCACAGTTTTACCTTTTGGGTTGACCAATACACTTGTCGCTTTCATGAATTTAATGAACAATGTGTTTTGTGATTATCTTGACAAGTTTTTTCTTCTTTTCTTTGATGATATTTTTATATATTCTTAGAATGAGGAAGAACGTATTCAAAATTTGAAATTGGTTTTAGAGCGGTTGTGGCAACACAAGATTTATGTGAAAAATTTGAAATATACTTTCTTCATGAAGGAAGTAAAATGTATAGGTCATATCATCTAAACTAATGGAATAATAGTTGACCTAGTAAAGATTAAGGTCATTATGAAATGTCCATAACTAAAGAATGTCCACAAAGCAAGAAGCTTCATAGGATTGGCAGGGTAATACATGAAATATGTACTTGGATTCTCCAAGATTGACAACCCTATCACTTCTCTACAAAAGAAGATTAAATTTTTTGAGTGGACCAGAAAATGTGAGTAGGATTTCCAAGTGTTAAAGGATAGGTTGACACTGGTACCAATTCTTAGTGTTCTTGACCCTAATGGTAGTTTCATGTTAGGAATTCATTAATCTAGTGCTCACATTATATTTATGGAATGGTAAAATACAATTATTAATGTGATGTAACTATGTGGGTGAGTTGTTAATAACCCACCACGAATATAATTGTTTGTTTATGGGTTGTTTTGGAGATAGTTAGATCTCCTATTTTATAGGAAAAATATTTCCTATTAATTGAAATGTATATGAGATAAATATATGAATGAAGATTGTTTTTGTTGGTGTGCAAATTGCTCAAATCTTTCATTTGGTACCATAGCGAGATGATCTAATTTCTAAGGGGAAATTAAACTTACTTGATTGCTCCTGTAAATGAAAGTCTGAGATTGTCCTTGCGAGATGATTTTAGACTTGATTAACATATGTTTTATTTACTACTATTAAGGTAATGACATTAGATCCATATGGAGGTTTGATATCAAGTTTGTGGTTACAAACACAAATCTGTTAGTCCATTGTGCATTCGAAGATGCAATCTATTGCAGGAACTCATCGTATATTTTTTTGGCCTATCGTTGGAGGAATAACACCGAGAATTATTTTTTCCATTGAATTTGATGCCTTCAAAGCTGGATAGGATTCTACTATTGAGTATGGTCATCAGCTACTATTCATCCTAAGTACCTAGAGCGTGCCTCATTTTGTGATGCTTCTTTCCATTTCCCTTTCGAATATATTTCAAGTTTTTTGGTGGGTGCAGTCAAGTTTTTTTTTTTGTCTATTCTCGTCTTCTTAGTTCACGCACCATCACATTTACTAGCAATGTGCATTGAATACCAATCTGTACAACTATTCACATGGATTTTTGCTGCATAATATTCCAACTGTCATTGTTGTGTGGGTCTCTGCTGAGTAACGTATTCGAACTCATATTAGGAATTATATTTTGTATTCAAATTAGCTTCTCTTTCTTCAAATATCAGGAATTGTGGTTTCTCTTTATTTAGATATACATTGACTTCTAACTTTATATGATTTGCAAGCATTGTGATCCAAGCTAAATAAATTATCAAGTAACATCGCCATTGTTATTATCTGGTAAATATTCTCCTTCCACTTATTTGACACCATGTTACTCATCACTGAATGTGAATAATGTGGCATATAATGTGAGGATCTTAGAGGACGGACCTCCATGGAGAATATTCGTTGTGCATGATACGGGTATTTAACAACTGCAATCCCATTTGTTTAACATGGATTGGACCTAACTAAGCAAGATTAATATAGGTGTTAAGAGATAGTGTCGTATCAGTGACCTTGGGAATTGAAGAAGGAACTATTAAGAGATATAATATTCCCACATAATTGTGGTTTTTCATGTGCTGTGTAGCACTGTACTACATTACATAGAGCATCTTAGATCTATATCAAGGGATCAACCTGCTACATTATTACATTCAAATACATGATCTTTGCATTCAATTTCTTATAGTGTTCTATTTGTTGTTCAAATCTATTTTCTATAAGTACATACATACCTGACCAGGACTCTATTTGATTTCTTCTCCAAGAGCCTCCTGATTCGCCCATGCCTTTTGTCTCGTGTTCCTTGTATGTCTTTGTGATTCATCATGTTCCGCATACAGTCATATAAGTCTACATATATGTACCTATATGTTAGTGTTTTCAGTTTTAATTCTCATATTCGTTTTATTGAGCCAACACACGATTGTGTAGGGCAATGCCTTCCCATCAGGCACATAGCTGGAAGAGTTTCTCTTTCACCTAGCCCCTATTCTTCGGAACTGGGGAGATAGCCGCGAGGCCTCCTTAAGGCTGGGTGGAAGGACAACATTGTTCACCAGGAGCATTCCCTGGAGACTCCCACTGGCATGGTGGGGTCGGTATCGCTAATTGCATACAACAGACGATGTATGTTACTCAACATGGAGGTAACAAAGATCAGGTTTCACTGTTGTGTGCAAGATCAGAGTCGTAATTTGAAGTCGAGGGGTGATTCCCAAAGACTGCGCTTGCCCCTAACCGTCTTGAGCAAGGAACTATTCAAGTTCAGGAAAATTTATGTTTATTGGTTATAATTCTTACAAATTAAAGTTTATGAATTTGTAGTATTCATTGAGTCCATTAAAATTTTCCAAATATAGTTGTAGTTTTATTTTTTGTGTTGTAGATTTTTAGTGGTCATATTATCAATATCATTTGTTTTGAGTGTTTATCATCCTAAAAGGGTCATCAAGCCTTGTTTTTGTTATTATTCATTTCATTAACTCTTTGTCGTTATCGTATTGTATAGTAAAAAAAGGAGTGATTTTTTATGTTCGTTATTGTATTCCATTTGAGTTGCATATTGTAAAAATATTCAAATCATTTGTCAATATTTTCAAGTCAATTTTTCTTTAGTTAATATCAAATTGAGTCATTAGTTGTGTGTCATCTTTTGTCAAAGGTTGAAAAACAAAAATAAAAATTGCCTTACGGACGCATTTTTGATGTAACCTGACGTCCTGGAAAATAAAATATTTCACATTGCGAGGGGGGGGGGAGTTATACAAATAAACCCAATGTAGAAATCATTGAGCTTCATATTGAAATCTAGATACGTTAGCAACACGTATACTGGAGGATGGAGGAACAGGAGAATAGAGGACAAACAATGTCCTCTCACCAGCTGTAAGCGATGTGTTAGGAAATAAGGGATAAAATATGTGGAATAATCCCTCACAGAATCGCAACAGTAAAAACTAATATGCATAAAATATTACAAATCTCAAATAAAAGTGCAAAATAAAATAACACAACACAAAGAGATAGTATTTAACGTGGTTCATCCAATTTGGGCTACGTCCACCAAGAATCACCTGCTCATATTTTATTACAAGCCACTGCCCTCTCAATATAATACCCAAATCTATTTGGAGCTATGCTCAACAAACTCTACAGAATTCACACCCGAATTCAAAACATATCTACAATGTTACATAATACCTACCATATGCATAAAACCATATAAGTAGACAACTGCTTAAGTAGTTTTACAAAACTGTGGGTATTAAAACCATGGGCCAAAACCATCCCATAAACCTATGGGTCAAAAATCCTGCCCTTATGAGAAAAACATGTTTCCTGATATATCGAGCACGTTTTAAGGCCAAAAAAACAAATTCAGGGGTTGTGCCCCCGAACCCCTGCTACCAGGGGCTACCACCGCTCAGGGCCTAGCCCGGCCCCGAACCCCGGCAAGACAACTATGGAAACTAGACAATACTCTTAGTGTATAGTCTTCAACACTTTCTCACATGAAAACAGGCTCCACAACCTAACACGATGGGGACGTAAAATGAGGTTGTGGAATTTTGTTTAGTTTGCTTTCTTTCAAAGTATCTATCATTATTTGTATTCACTTTATAGTATGTTCCTTCTGTAATAAAGTGAGAAGATTCCTATGTACTTTCTTGATGTGAAAATATAGTGGAAAGATGAAAGCATGAGGAAAAAGTAACATCATGACACTTAAAGAGGATGAACAGAGGTTAATACCTTAGACATGGGTCAATATTTGATAAAAATGAGTTCATACCGGATGAGAAGGGGCTCATACTGAGGTTGTTGGTCAGCCTTTTCGAAACCATTAGTGAGTCAAGATCATGAGCACGCACGAGTGCAAAGCTTTAGAAGAAGTACAATTTTTTTTCTCCCATGTTGGCACTAAGGGGGAATGTTAGTAATTCATTAATCTAGTGCTCACATTATATTTACTTAATGGTAAAATGTAATTATTAGTGTGATGTAACTATATGGGTGAGTTGTTAATAACCCACGCAAATACAACTGAGTAAGTTATAACAACTCATGAATATAATTATTTGTTTATGGGTTGTTTTAGCGATAGTTAGATCTCCTATTTTATAGGAAAACTATTTCCTATAAATTGGCATGTATATGAGAGAAATATATGAACAAAGATTATTTTTGTTGCTGTGAAAATTTCTCAAACCTTTCATTTCACAGTAGTGACAGATTCATCTAGGGATGGTTATGGTGTATTGATCATGTAAGATTAGAAAATTGTTTCCTATGAATCTCACAAACTCAAACCTCATGAGCAGAACTATGATCCACATAATTTGGAATCAACTTCCATAGTCTTTGTTTGTAAGTATGGAAGAATTTTCTCTCGGGTAAACCCTTTGATATAAAGATTGATAATTTGGGGTTGAAATATATTTTCAATTAAGAAAACCTGAATACTAAGAAATGAAGATGAATGGAATTTCTTACTAAATATAATTTTGATATTGGATATATCAAAGGAAAAGAGAATAGGGTGGTCGATGCCCTTAGCCACCATAGGTATCTTTCCGCTTTAATCACTCTTAGATCAAATTACAAAGAAGTAATTCTCAAGCCATTTCCAGTAGATCATTTATATCTACAAGTCAAGAAGGAACTAGAATAAAATCCTCTAGATCATAGGTATGATGGTTACATTTTTTAGGAGAATTGGTTGCTTTATTATTTGGAAAAAATGTATATGTCAAAGGAAGGGGAATTGAGAGAGAAATTTTGTGAGGAGTTTCATAATGCTCTATATTATGGAACTATAGGAGTGACTAAGATACATGCTGATTTGAAATATCTCTACTTATAGAATGGTCAAAAAGGGATATAATAGAGTTCGTATCAAAAAAATTAGAGTGCCAAAAGTTCAAAGTTGAACATGTGGATCTGGTAGGATTGTTATATCATTAGGATATAACATTGTGAAAGTGGAAAGTTATTAGTATGGATTTTGTGTAGGGATTTCCTATGTCAATGAATAAGTATGATGTGATTCTATTCATGGTGGATAAGTTCACCAAGGTATCCCATTTCATACATAGGAATTTGAAATATGATGCATGAAATATTCATATTACTACATCTCACAAAAATATACCACCCATTGTGCATGAATCATATTCATACTTAGGATTACATGGAATGGGAAATATGTATAATTTTAACTCTACCTCAAGAGGGACTAGATCTAGGAAAGGCCACAATTAACATGCTTTGAAGAAAATTTGGAAAATCCTTCATCTTGTGGAGTGCAAATTAAGAAGATTATTGGATCAAAAATACTAGTTGAATTTAAACCCTTAAGGAGAATAGATTACGGTAAGGAAGGTACTAAATCCCTCTTTGATCAAGAAGTTTTACATGCTTTTGTTAGGAGAAATCACCCTTATAAGTTGAGGCAAGGTAGAAAACTAATTATTGCATCTCTTGAAAAGCTATTGCTGGATCTGATCTAATGAAGAAGGACAACATTGAAGTAACTCCCCATATATGAAGGGTATTCTCTCTTGATGGTTGTAGTGTCTCTCTGAGTAAAGGCGAGGGGGGAGTAAAATATGTAAATCCTCAAAGGAACCCTCTCATAATTGTTCTTGAGGGCACCCTGAATGGCATAACATACAATTGTAGGAAAGGAACTAAGTTCCCTCTCCCTATTTAGTTGATATTTCATTTGAACCCAAGTTGGAGTGACCTGATCTCACTTGGTAACCTTCTTTAGAATCTCATCCATCATTGGTTTGTTGACTATGAAATCAACTCAAACTTAATATCATACTTCTTCATTTAGAATGAATCACTCCCTATATTTTATATATTGTATCCCACTCCCATATTTATAGATAGGGCCTAGCAGTATTAGATCGAACAAGTGTTAAAAGATGAAAATATTCATAGGACTAGGTATAAAGGCCATAATCAATGGGATTTAATAATAAATGATATTAGTAGAATTATGAAAATGTGAGTGAGAGAAATATATCCACAACTACACATGTCATGTACATTTATTTGTATTGTATATTTTATTATGAAGGATGTTTATGGAATCCTAAAGGAAATAAAGATTTTAAATGAAGGAATCTTCTTGAGGAAGGAATATTCTAGATGAATCTTCTAAGAGAATAAATTTGTACAAAGATATGTAAAATATTTAAGAATATAACATAAGCTCATTTGACTATGTAAAAGATTTAGTAAAGTACACTAGTCCACATGTGTGTATTTTATAAAATATAACATGACCATGTGGTTATGTCTCATCATATGATATCAAGTTTGATATTAGAAATAGTGTTTTAAAACAGGAGGTAAAAATACCATAGAAGCATTACCACTCAATCATATTTAATCGAGTGTATCCTATGTGGAGGAGATATTGTGATGTCAATCATAAGTTGAATGATCAAAGAACTAGATCTAAAAATAGGTGTATGTAGGGAGAATTTAAATCATCCTCATAACAAGGTCTGAATCTTTAATGGAGACTCCTTCATTTTATTAAAAATCATCACATTAGTTTTAGTGAGGTTCATCACTATTTGTTAGAAATCAAAAATCTTGGCATTGAATCTAGTTGCATTTAAATCCCCCTCATGGTATGTGGATAGAAGGAAAAATCATCTACATGTATAAGAAGTGATATTATAACTTGGTGAAGAACAAAATCATCATTAGCCTATGTGGTTTCCATGAGGAGCTGCTCCAATGTGTCTAACTTTATATAGAGAATGAAGAAAATGGGAAAGAGGAAGTATGCATGTTTAATCATAATAGTTCTAATGATACATAAAAATATATAGAGTGTAATAAAATGAGCTGAAGTGGTATCATTGAGTCTTCTTATAAAAGCTACTAAACCTTTGAAACTCTAATGGAAAATGGGAACTCAAATAGAAATGTATGGGTACTGAGTTAAAAGATTTCTTAAAATCAATAAAACCATAGTGGTTCTTTATTATCTTCTTTTATGTGACTAAATCCCCAAAACTTTAATTATCAAAATATTATTGAATTATTATATATTTCAAGTTGGAATTGAGATTATTTATAAAGCACTATAATAAACTATTGAAAATACGTGGGACCGTTGTGTTGGTTTGTAACTACTCATGAGAATGTTATAAAAGAGACATATGAAAGTAAAAGAGAGACATGTACTTTGGAAAAGGAAATTTTCAAGTATATATTGGAGGGAATTTTTAATCACCCTGATAATTGAACCTTTGGATAATAATTCCAAGGTAGACCAAGTTATAGGCAAGTGGTAGAAAAGAGAGAAGGGAACCATATGTGTCCTAACCGGGGGTACAATGTACAACCTGGGATGGTTCCCGGTCAGGGCAAGCTTAAAATAAACTGGGTGTATAGTATTTCCTCTAAATAGTGTGGCCATAGTCTAGTATCTATTAACCTGGGTGTGCATTGGAATTTTTTATAGAATTCTTGATCATTGTCTCAGATAAGTGATATCTAAAAACTATGTAATCTCTATTGAAAGTTAATTAAAAGAAGTTAAATATTTTGTTTATTTTATTAAATGTGCATGTGAATGTATTTTTATTGTATTATGTATATTGATGAAATATCTAATCATGTTTACATAAAATAGAAAATTTGTAGAGTTTAGATATGTATGTTTTTATTTAAAGAGAATTTGTATAAAACAATTGCAGAATAAGAATTGATATATGTAACCAAAAGTATTATACAGTCAACTTGTATCTCTCTCTATCTTCCACTTCATTTTTTCTGTATTTCTACCGCGGACCCAAAATATTTCCTTAAATATGGTTAACTCTGTGGTTATAAGTCTGTCGGTGCAGTGTAACATTACAAAGTTCTAGCCAATAAAAAATATCCATGTAAATTCGCAATGTAAGAACTTTAATAGATGATAGTGACTATTGTGAAGTGCGAGCCAACGAGAACACTCCATGCTCTTCACAATATAAGACTTTTGTGAACATTGTTCTGACCAATGCAAAACACGATCCAATAAAAAAATTCCAATTCACTTCACATTTCGCGATGTCAGTATTTTAGTAAATTTATCAGTTATTAACCAATATTATTAGTGCTCCATCCCACTACTTTATTTTTACATTAAGACTTTGTCATAAATAGCCAGAATGATCCCATAATATTTGTCCACGTTCTTTCACATGTTATTTTCCTTTTTAAGAACCATTTTAGAGTGTGAAAACAAAGCCATTAAGAAGACTCCACATATGTAAAGTTTTAACAGACATTTTTCCTATATTAAATTATCTTCGTTTATATATGTTCCATTGCGAAGTGTGAACCAGTAGAAAAACACCACATACAAATGAATTTAGTAGTGTCAAACTCTATATATCCATTTCCAATGTGTTATCATCACCTATCTTTGTCCTTTAACCCCACTGACCACCCAGGCCTGAAAATTATTTGTGTTCAGGTTAATTTTGCGAGCTAGTGTCCGTAAGGTAGAATTATTAAGAAAAGGCACAGAATCATGACACATGTCCATCCCTTGTTGCGCCAGTTTTAAAGTTAATTGGTCATGATTAACTATATTGTTTTTTTATCATTTATATATTTTTGTAGCTATATATGTAATATTAATTGATTATAGTTTGTAGTTCAACTTAGTCTTAGGTATAATTAAAATTAAATAGTATTAAGTATAAAATTTATGAATAATATAGGATTTAATTAAATCTCAACAATAAGATATTGTGTCGAGGGAAAATGTTACATTTCATTTGGCATCAGAGAAATCATCCTCACTTGAGACATTCTATTGTTGAATTTCATGAGATGATGATCTGCGAAATACTCAAGAGACTCAAATATACTATTCTCAGACAAAATTGGTAAAAGGAAAGTAATTATTTTGTGAAGTGATATTAGTAATAGATTATGGTGATTTGTTTTACAAAGATAAAATTTTGAATATACATAGAATGGAAACCAACTCAAATTTGAATAGAATGGATTCATAGAATGACATGGATTAAAATGAATTAGAGCACCAAAATCAATAATTGGGAAGTGAAGTAAATTATTTATTCGAGCAATTAGAAATGTGGAAAAATCAATTTACAGAAGCTATGAGTAAAACTGATAAATTTAATAAATCAGATAAAAGTAATAAATCAGAAAAGAAAATAAGAAAGAGAAAACACTCTTCTTTATATGATGATTATATTCTTAATAAATTAAATGATCCTCTGATTCTTCTAGATCATCTAATCCTTATGATTCTTATAATAATGAGCAAGAATTTTCAAGTAAGAATTCTATGGAAATACAAAAATTTACTCAAAAAATTAAGTCACCTGAATATTCAAAGGAAGTAGGAACTGGAGAACAAGCCAAAACTTGTTTAACTAGTTTAAAAAAATATTTTGAATTACAGAACAATAGTAAGTTAGGAAAAACCAAAATAACTTCTTATCAACAGGAAAGTTAGCCCTTAACTGATAGGAAGATACATTGAGATCTGAAAAACTTAAATATCATAAGGTTCCTTATAATAAATTTAAAATTTTGTTTAAGAAAAAATATTTATCTAAACATTTCCTACATCAAAGGCAGAATGAATTCTTTTACTTGAAGCAATGTTTAAAAATTGTTAATGAGTACAAAAAATCTTTTGAGAATTTAAATAGATTTGTGCCTTTTATTTTTGGAACTAACAGAGTCGTCATATTTATTAATGGTTTAAGAGAGGAATATAAGGCTATTGTATGGTGTGGAAAAACTACTTCAGTCGACAAGGATTCTCAATTAGCTGAACAATTTGAAACATATAGAACTATTGTTCACCAAAAGAAAGAATAATTCCAATTTCCAGTTTAAATATATGAAAAGGCCATTCAATGAAAATGTTAAGTGCAATAATACTCAAATTAGAAATCAGCAAAGGAAATAAGATTATGTCAAAAATAAAACAGAAGAAATTAAATGTTGGAACTGTGGGGGTAACTATTTTTCTAGGGGTTGTTCTAAAAAAAGAAGAGTTGGGATAAGAACAAAAATAAAAAAATTGATGATAAGCTAAAGGAAGGTAACCAAAATATGAAAGTTTATGTTGTTGTTGATATAAGTATTGTAGATAAGCAAGTGTATCTAATTGAAATAAAAGGGTCTATTAATAATGCAACCCTTACTTTCTTGATTGATTCTGGTAGACATAATAGTTTTTATATCTCCTAACTTAGTTGAAAAAAAAAATCCAAAAAAAATGAAATTGTAGCTATAGAAATGGAAGATGGGTGGATAGTAAGACAAAAAGGAGCTTTAGTGGAAGAACTAGATTTTCAAATTGATAATATTGTATCTCGTGAATCTTTTCATGTACTTTAGGTCAATATGATGTCATTTTCAAGATGAACAGGTTAGAAAAGAATCATGCTCTTATTAACTGTGAAAATAAACAAGTGTGTATTCAAGATCAATATGAAGTTACTCATATTTTGGAAGGAACTAAGAGACAACTGAATTTAAAAAATATTTATGTTTTTCAACTTAAAAGGAGTCTTAAATAAAAATGTAAAGTTTTATGTTTGTTGATTTCTCAAAATGATAAGCTAAAAATAGATATAGATGTTCACACAGTAATCCAAGAATTTATGGATGTTTTTCCTTCTAATGTTGAAGAATTACCACCTAGGAGTTCTGTAGAACATGATATTGACCTCATTCCTTGAGATGGACGAGTATCAAAAGCAACTTATAGACAATATATACCTCAATTAGCTTAGCTAAAAATACAATTAACTGTATTATTAAAATAAGGAAAAATAAAACCTAGTGTTTCTCCCTAGGGTACACCAGTGTTGGTTTTTAAGAAGAAAGATTGTACTATGAGATTGTGTATTGATTATAAACAGTTGAATAAAATAAATTTTAATAATAAATACCCTTTACCTAGAATTGATGGTTTGTTAGATCAACTGAATGGCGCTAGATGTTTTTTTAAGATTGATTTACGTTATGGATATCATCAAATTATTATAAAAGATGTTGATACTATAAAAAATCTTTTAGAACTAGATATGGACATTATGAATTTGCTGTTATGAATTTTGGATTAACAAATTCCCCAACCATATTTATGACATTGATGCATAATGTTTTTATACCTTTCTTAAATGTGTTTGTGATTATATTTTTATATGATATTTTGATCTATTCCAAAAATGAAGAAGAACGTGAGAAGCATGTTAAGTTATTACTTGAAACCTTAAGAAAACATAGGTTATATGGTAAATTAAGTAAATGTGATTTTTTCAAAATTGAATTCTTATATATAGGACTTGTTATCTCTAGAAAAGGAATTGCACTAGATCCTTCTAAAGTAAAAATAGTAAAAAAAAATGGAATACACCTAAATATGTACAAGAAATTAGGAGTTTTCTTAGTTTATCTAGATTCTATCGAAGATTTATTAAAAATTATTCTAAAATAGCTACTCCACTCACAAATTTAAAAAAGAAAAATAACACATATCATTAGTCTGAGGAATGTGAAATTGATTCTAATAAATTAAAAGAAGCATTAACAAGTGCACTTTTGTTATGTACTCTTAATTTTCCTAAGACTTTCAATGTTGCTACTGATGCTTGTGGTTATGGTATTGGTTGTGTATTAATGCAATATAATAGAGTTGTATTTTTTGGATCTAGGAAATTGTTGTGTACTGAAAATAACTATCCTCCTAATGATTTGGAATTGTTATGCATTATTTATGCTTTGAAAAATTGGAGAAATTATGTGTTGGGTCACAAATTTGTTTCAAAAACAGATCCTATAGGTTTGCAGTATAATTTTACTCAACCCTTATTGAATATGAGATAAAGATGATGGGTAGAATTATTAAGTCAATATGATTTTGAAATACAATATCTCCCTGGTAACGAAAAATTGGTTGTTAATGCTTTTATTAAAAAAAGAATGTGTGCAAATTCCCTTAGAAAGAAGTCAATTTATCAACAGATAAAAGATGCATTGCCTAATGATAGCTAGTTTTCTGAATTGTGTTCTGGTTTGAAAAGTGGATCATCAAATATGCATTTAAAGGATGGGCTTACTTCTTATTTTCTTGGTGTTAAATGATTGTTGTATTCTAAATTATATTGTGTATTCCCAACCTTCCTAACTTAAGACAACAAATTTTGAGAGATTCTCATGATATTACCATAGCTGGACATCTTGGATTTCAAAAGACATACTTATTAGTTAAAAAAATTAATTTTTTCATAGAATGAAACAAAATATTACGAATTTTGACCAACAATGTATGACTTGTCAAAAATTTAAAACTAAAAAATGTAGTAAACCTAGACAATTGCAACCTCTGTCTATTCTTGGTTAGAAATTGGAGTTAGTATGAATTTTATATAGTTTTACCTATAACCAAGAATGGTCATGATGTTATCCTTGTAGTGGTCGATAGATTAACAAAAATGGCACATTTTCTTCGAACCAAAATTAAAACGTTTACTCCTGATATAGCTAATTTGTTTACTAAGGAAATAATCAAGGTTATCAAACTACAACCAACTGACTCCTTTTGAAGTTTTTTATGGTAGGTGTTGTCCAAAATAACTCTCCTAGTTATTTTGACAACTTACATCCTCATTCTAACTATGAAGTTCAAATTCACATATTGGGTGCACTCTAGTTATTACCTTTACATAGTTTTCTTAGTTACAATTATTATGTGCACCTTTGCACACCTCTCCTTATCTATTTCCCTAACTTCTCCCATCATCCCCTTGCACGCACTCCTTTTACACTTTCTTTCATTGCCATCTTTTTACACCCCCTGCACACATCTATAGAATTTCCTTTCAATTTGGCTAAGTCCATGACATTTCTTTCCACACACATGCCCTTCCTCATGATTTTTGCACCAACTCATCTCCCTCTTTTCATTACTCCCACATGCTTACATACTTGTGTCCTTCTATAAATATTCACCCTCCATCTCTTTTATACACATTCCCATCACGTCTTGTCTGTTACATCCTTGTGCCTCTTTCTCTCATGCACACTTTGTAAATTCTTCCCCACCAATCACATATGCCATGTAGCAACCTGTCAGACTTGAGTGTATCACACATAACCTATCAAAGCGTGCAAATAGGACATCAAATCCTTGTAACAAACCAATGCATGACATGTGGAATAAATGAAAAAACAAATAAATAGTTGGCTGATACTTCATCTAATAAGAGAATGGCACATCTCATTATGTGTTCAGTATGCACTATAACCTTCATATCATCATAGCTTCAGCTATAGGGCTCAGATCCATGCACTCTTGGCCTTATTAGAAAGATACTAACATCGACTACACTCTAGAGCATTAAAAATCATATTTTAGCTGGATTTGGTAGGTGAGAATAATGGAAACATGTTCTAACCATTAATGTAGACATCTAATCGACTCAACCACCATATTTTATTCAAATCTCTCCTTCTTCCTTCTTCTACAAGGAAAAAAGACATGGGGACATGTATCTTCCATCATTACAAGAAGATTTGAAGGCATTCAATGCTTGTTATTGGTGGTTAGATTTCAAATATGAGTTTCCCTCTTCTTTATCTTCTTCTTCTCTCCTTCCTCTATAAATGTTATAACAATGGTAATTGTAAAAGGTTGGACCCCTTTAGTTTGCTAAAGGATTTGGTTGTTTACTTATTAAGTTGTAGGCCCTTAGATATGGCTCTATGCATGTGGATATCAACTTCATCCACCATTATAATTGATTGTGCATTTCTTTGAAGCAATAAAAGATTTGTTTTGTGAATATTCTTTGTCTTGTCTAGTTTTATTGCATCTTCTTTCCTCTCTTTTGCATTGTTTATTTTATTTTCTTTCTCATGTCCCTTGTAGGTCCCTTTTCCAATTGTGCTTCATGAAAAATACTGTGTGAGTGTGTTTCGAACTATGATACACATGTCTATCCTATCTGCGTGCATTCTCTATCTTTTTAACTTAAAGATAACTGTATTCATCACCCTCTTTCTCGTGTTATTTCCTCTTTTAGATTAGTTTTACCTTTTTCATGATTCTCCTTCTTACCTTGGTCCTTTGGATTATTAGAGTAGTGATAGGTAGCTACATTTCCATTCATAGGAGTAGTTTTAGTGTTAGAAATAGGTAGAGGAGCCAGATTTCTTCAGAGGTTTGTCTCAAGAGTGCAAATACCAACTTGGAGACAGTCCTATGTCACCTCAAAATCCCAGTTCATCTTGATCTGGGATGAGTGCAATTTTGAGCTCCAATATTTTTTGGCATGCCTGATGGGATAAGTTTGAAGAGCTAAACATCTTCATCTCAACATGTTTGATGTTTTATTGTTTAAATTCATCCTTTAGAGGCATCCTTTTATACATTTGGCGACTCCCATCATCCATATCTACTGTTTCAGCTGTCTAGGTGCCCTATCATGAAAGGAAAGAAAACATAGAAATGTGTAACCATATGTATAAAGAATTGGCATAAAGCATAATCAAAGGTATATCTTTCACACGTAAATCTAAATAGCAATTATCATGTAACCTAGTAATGTGCATGGGAGAAGGCTCCCTATTATTTCATTTACCAATTTGATGTGTTCTTAGTGAATTTTCAGCCTTTGGAGGCTATTTTAAGCACATCAAATGATTCCAATGATTCAACCAACCCATTATCTCATTTACAGACCTTTTCCTTCATTCTTTCATCCATTCCCTTTCTTTCCATCATTCCATTTTCCTCTTTAATGAAGTTGTGCAATCATGTCTAAATATCCTCAATAGAACCCTCATTTTCAAGAGCAATACCAATTCCCTCTATCCCCATATTTTCAAAACCATCCTCTAGATCATTTTTATGATCCCTATCATGAAGAATGTGCATATGACCCAAATCCCATTGATGAATATGGTGATTCTAATGACCATGTTTTTTAAGAGAAGGGTTATGCAGGTGATAGCAGAGATTCCATGGAAGATATTGATTTTCAGAGGTAGATTCAAGAAATATAGGTGAACACGGTGCAGATCAAGGATACATGTGTGATAAGGGCATCTAAGATTGGTTTTAGGAAGCCTTGTCCATGGGTTATCCCTATTCCAAACTATTTCAACTGTCAGTAAAAGATATCTTTTATAGCTGAGTTGTCTCCTCAAATTAAAGAATGGTATGAGCAATTGGAGGCTTATCCATCTAGTTGTGAGGAACCCTATCAATGGGGTAATCCCTTGATACTATCTAAAAACCCTCCCATTTATCCTTTGTAACCTAAACCATCTCAACATATTTTCCACATTCTTGTATTTTCACTTGCTCTTCTTGAGGATTCATTTTCCCCATCTTCTTCCATTTTGTCTCAGAACCTTGTCTCTCTTCCATCTTTCATTCCACATGTTTTCCCTTCACGTACATCCTTCCATCTTCTTTCGAGTCCTCTCTATCTAACTATGTTACAAATGAACAAACCCCCACTTGTGCATCATCCCCAACTAGTATCATCATGTTTGGAGATTGTAGAATTTTTAAAGAATGGTATGACTCTAATTGATAAGATGAGATTATACATACTAAGAAAAAAAAAGGCATCTATTTTAAAGAGAAGTTATCTAGATTTAGAGGGCATAGTTTTGGAGGAGGAAGAATTGTTTTTTGAGCTAGAACAATACACGACCCAACCTAAAAACACTCACATTCATGAGGAGACTCTACATGATGATCCCATATGTAGGATTGAGCTTCAAGAAAATGGGAAAATCACAAGGATTAGGCCATTCTTGATCAAATATTTGGCTAGTCTAGAGCCAAAAAAATATTTTCCACTTTTACTATGCTAGAGTTGCCATGTGATTGAAATGAGACTAACACCTAGTAGTCTCAAAAGTAAAGATAATCTACCATTAACATTGTGAGAAGAGCTTAAATGAAATAACTATTCTAATGCATCAACATGAATGAACATATAATGCTAAACCATTCCTACTATTATAAATGTATGATTGTTATTAAATTATGAACCTATTTATATCATAAGAAATAGATTTGTGCGTTATCTCTAGATGAGGAAATGATATCTATAAAATGGATACAAATCCATGTTTAGATATTCCTTTACTACTCAACTATGAGAGAATGGATGCAAGGATGAAATAGCTATTCCAAAAATGGAGAAGGCTCTTATCATAAGCTTATAGAAATGAGAAATATTGTAAAGGTGTAAGGTGTGAAGGATGTAGGAGGGTTCTTTATATAGATTTCCAATTTGGCGAAACCTTGCAAATAAGTGCATGTTGGATAAAGGATAAAGTAGATTTAGAAGAAATAAGCTTTATTAGAGGAATTAACAAGTGATTAACAACTCATGGGAGTTTGAAATGATTTAATGAATAAAATTGGATTAATTAATAGGCTAGAATAAGATTAGAAAACTATTTAGATATGATTTAGAGGGAAATAGGTGTGATTTAGAGGATTTTATAAATGTATTTAACCAATAAGAAGGTTTATTTATTAAATGCAAGGTTAAACATGATTAATTAACTAATTATAGTTAATTAATTGATTGAAGGAGAATTATAACCAACGAAGTGTCATTAATTGACCAAAATTGAGGGAAATATTAGTTAATTAATGAAGTGTCGTTAATTGAATGAAATGGAGGGAAATATGGCAATTAGTGCAATATTAGTATTAAAAATACATAGGAAGATTTTATGTGTCTACATTTTCCCCTCTTTGGGATGGCGTAAAAAATGCCAATTCAGATATAGTAGACAATTATAGACAAGTAAATTTTGTAGGGATAGAAGAAAAATTAGTAAAACAAAGGATTCCCCCTCAAGTGTTGATGGGGTGATGAAAGAGTTTGATCGACAATAGAAAAGATGAAGGCAATAGATAGAAGAAACAAGGAGGGGGAGAGGGGATAAAAATAATCCCTATAGCCCCATGTGCTGTTGAAGAAGAAAATGACAATGAAGAAGAATGGACATGAAGAGAATGGAAATAGATTTCATCCAACTTCGATAAAGAGAAACTTTATTTCATCATTTTTCTTATGATCTACATCATCATCCCTTTATTATATATAAACATATAATAAAAGTGTAAAATAACATGAAAAGATATAATAGTAACATTTTTTCATTGCTAAAACACTTACTCAATGTGAAATAACTAACGTAATGAAATAAAATATATTAAACAAGATAACCTAATTGGGAAACAAGTACAAACACACATACTCAAAAAAACACTGTTCAAGACAGTTGCACCAATGTTTGTGTTATTGAGCTTCAACTCCCAAATGTATAGTTAACTAAAAGGGTTAAAAATGGCACCCCAAGAAAGGATACATGTGAGGTGAATAAATGGAGGAAACATGGGACCTATGAAAAATAAATCATGCACTATGAAATAATACCAAACAACTAGTTGTACAAGGGAGTATAGACATAGTAAACAAACCAAATTTGTTAATGTGGTAGATCTAGATGATCCGTGAGTCATTTGCGAGAACAAATGAGGACCAAAGAAAGATGTTTTATATGAAATTTTTTGATGTTTTAAGATGATGTGTCTGATAAATGCTTCAACTGCATGCATGCTTCTTACTAATTTTTCAATTTTTTTTGAATTTTTACAAGTTTTTTGGTCTTTTTAATTTATATTAATTTTTACCAATTTGTTGGTTTTTTTAATTTTTAGGAAGAAAATGATGTAGAAGAATGACAATGTTTTGGGACACTACCAAAAAATTACTGGGAAGAAAAAGCATGCCCCAGGTAGAAGACAAGGTCACCATGAAGCAAAAATATGCCTAACGCAGCAAAATTGCTATAAAAATGACCATTTAATAAAAATAAACATCACAATGGAATGCCAACACATGGAGGGAAGAATATAGAAGAATCATGTTAATTATCTAGCGCCTAGAAGGCAATAAAAATGAAGAATTAAGGAAAAATGGGTATAAATAATAGGTTGGGAGTGTAATGCCTCCTTTTATTAAAAAAATAAAAATAAAATAAAAAAATATTTAAAAAATGAAATAAAAGGATTAAAATTAAAAAGCCCATGAATTATTTGTTGGGGTGGTTTAGGGCAAGGGGGGCTCCTTTATGATTTTTTTGTTGTTTATGTCTTTGTGTTCTGTGAGGGAAGCCGTTGCCGCCATGGAGGGAGGATGGGAGCTCTGACCCTATTTCTGCACATCCACCAGAGGCTGAGCCTTTTAACCTGCATGGCACCTCACATAGTATGGGCGTCATTTTAGTGTTTGACCAAATGAAAAAATGAGAGAGACTCTCTTGGAGTATTACGACTGTGCTTGGGTGCCTTTTTGTTCTCTTCATAGAAATGCCTCACCAAATGTCATCCCATGGAGTGCCATGTTTCCTTTTTGCATCCTGTGCTAGCATTCCCCCTAGCCTGTGTCAAAAAATGTGCCCAAACCTGCATGACTTCTTTCAGCGCATAAAAGACAGAAATTTTTGTCAGATGTTGAAGTTGCAACTACCCTGGTAGACATGTATGCACAAAATGGATTTGTTGAAAAGTCGTGTGGATTTGTTTGTTGGTTTGGTACAAAGTGGGTTTGTTGAATATGCCTTGGAACCTTTAAAAATAATTCTTATCCATTGCTAGCATCCTCACGCTAGTTTCTTAAATAGGAGCTTTTTCAGGCATAGATGTTGCAGGTGCTCAGTTAGATATGAATGCAAAATGTGGAAGTATAGATAAATCCCATGGACTATGTGACAAAATGCCTGCAAAAAAACGTGGCTTTTGGATTTCACCTTGACCATGGAAGCTTCATTTTTGGTTTATTTGCTTTTGGCTGCCATGCCTATGGTGGCTGCGTGGTTATGTTTGCTTGGTGTTGGTGAGCACATGAGAATGTGCAAAATGTGGAAGCATGCGAACTATTTCGACAATTCAACTGAAATAAATGTGCTTTATGGACTGCAATGAATTTACAGGATGTGCAAAAAATGAGTTTGTTAAAAAGGCCTTGGAAACTTTCAAGGAAATGCAATTGGTACATATAAAGCCAGACTCCACAACCTTTTCCAGCATCCTCCTAGCCTCTGTCAAAATGGGAGCTTTAGAGCAGGCCTCAGACAACCGTCAAAGCATAATGGTAGAGGAATTTATTTGCAAGTACGCTAGTAGACAAGTATGCAAATTGTGAAAGCATACACACAGCAAGTCAATTGTTTGATAGAATGCCTCAAAGAAATGTTGTCTCCTGGAATGCCAGAATTGCAGGATATGCTCATAATGGTTCTGTTCAAAAGGTTTTAGAATCACACAAGCAACTACTTATTCTGTTGGAAAAACTTCAAGTGATCGGGAAGTTGGTGTGAAGTGGTGGAGGTTAGACCCAGGCTCATGAACTGGTTGACGAAGTGCCAAGCGAGATGCTGAACTGAAGCCTGCGGGTTTGACTGACTCTATCCCTTCCAGGCATGGTTCATCTTCCCTTAACTCTCATAATTCTCATGTTTTAGTTCTCTTTTGCAAATTAATAAAATCTTAAAATATTAGGTTTTTAATACAGTTAAATGTTTACATCAACTCGTTGCAAAAACAATGAAAGGTCGTGTTATAACTCACAAAATAAAAATAACTCTTCTGCATTAAACCAAAAACTCCCACCCTCATTTTGAGGTGATGTAGAAAACTTCCTACCCAACTGGATCGCTACAAAATTGTCTTATTGACTAGACGAAATTGAATTTCCAGTAATAATGTTGACCTTCTCCCGGTTTAAATAGTTAATTTTTTGCAATTTTCAGAGACTCATTAAGTACCCTTCGAAACTCTGAAAAAGAGATGTTAGGCTTCATTCATATACCTTGTTATGTAAGGAATCACCTAGACCATTGGACTAACCCCGAATGAATATTTGTGATCTTTTTGACGCTCTTATAGGAGCCCTGTTACACTAGTTTACAACAGTAGAAAGTTGTCAAATCTAGAAAGTTGGCTTTCATTTTGAACCGCCTTTTGAAACCGAGATAGAGAAATTATGTTCCGTCTTCGCAAACTCTATAGCGTTTATACTAGAAAATTGCATGGAACATTCATTTTATGGAAAATCAATCTTCTGGATAGTTTGGTAAAGCCATTTTGTAGGCCTCCAGTCACAGTTTGACGAGGTCAAACTGGACCAATTTCGACTTGTCTCTCCAGAAAACTTGTCGCCATTTGAAAATGGTTTTCTAGTTCTTTGTCCCGTCAACTCTGATGAAATTATCCTTATATAGGGGAACTTGTAGGAAGTGTCTCGTGGCGTGCTCATCCATCGAACGTTAGTTTTGGACATGGTTTTTTTGAGCCCTTGAGCTAACGTTTGTTCAATTTGCACTGGGCCAACTATGACCAGTGGCCCCGGAAAACTAGCCACCAAATGCAAACCGTTCACTTTTTTCCAATTCTGTCAGTTGCTATGAACTCTTGGTATATCTAGGAATACGTAGAAATTTAATTGTGGTGTGCTTTCTCATCGGAAGATAACTTTTGGAAGTGGTTTCTTAGCCCCGAGCCCATTTTGAACGTTTTGTAGCTAGTAAGAAAATGTAAAAATAAAAAGCTATGGGACCCTTGTAGGGTTTCCAAACCACCCTGGAAACTTTAAACACATGTAAATAACTGTTTAAAACACTATAGTGTAACTTGTGTGCATTAGAACTTTTGACAAAATGATGTTTTCTCTCTCTTCCTTTCTCTTTCTATCTCCTGTGTTACAAAATGAAGTAAAATGAAATGTAATGAATGCATGTCCCTAGACCATTTTATTTCTATTGAAAATTGTAAATTATTATCATATGTAAATGAGAAAATAAAAAATGATACTGATGTTAGATTAGGGTGGATGCCATGTTAGTGATTTATCGCTGATATCATGCTCACGTGGGTTTTACAGGATGGAAGAATGACGACGAAAAAGGTGATGTGTAATTTAATTATTATCATTGTGATTTATATGGTTCATTGTTAAATGATTAAATGTATAATTTAATATCATGTTATAGAAGGTTATATTTGATAATCTATTGAAATGTATGAGATGCTAGTTCAAGGACATCTAGGAAATGTGCATTTAATCTTAGGTTTGATTTTGATTTATAGTACACATGGGAAAAAAAGGGGGGGTTGATATTTATATAAGGTAAATGAAATTGAGCTAAAACCATGTAGTGCATATTTAGTGTTCAATAAATGATTAATGTGTCATTTTTTGCATTCATACTTGTAAATGAAATAAAGAGAATTAAATCAAAACACACTACCCTTGTGCAACATCAGGGCATAACTCATTTTTTTCCAGGTGCGATACTCCTTACCATAGAAGACATTGAAAACTGTAGTATGAACTTAATCTTTAATCCCGATGGAATGTCCTAATTTAGAAAAATCAGAGCTCAATAATGGTTTTATCGTCTTAGTCAATATGGTTAGTGACATTGTCATAAACCTAGTAGATAAGAGCGATACAGTCAAACTTCATTGGAGTAAGATGAACTAACCCTTCCTCCTTATCCTAGTGGATTACCTTGTTTTTTCTGAAGATAGATTTAAAAGTAATTTTTTTCCCCCATTGAATGAAATCCCTATTGGATCCAAACGACATAATTAGAGATCGTGATATAGTTGTTCTATGTCTTGCATTCTTGTTAGTGAACTCTTTAGTCCCTCGTAGATAAATGTCTTATCTTTGGCTTGTGATAATATGGTTCCTTGAACTCTCGCGAAGGGTTTATAGAGTAAATAAATTTAAACCTTAGTCAAATTTGTAATAGGGATTAAAGCCCTGGGTGAAAATTGGAATCAAGCTTAACCTTAGTTATATTGGGGGTTAACATGGGTATAGAAAATCATAAGTAACTCTTTGCAAAACAAAGTTGTTTTGAAAGGTGTTGACTTTAGAGAACCCAAGAAACTAAATTCTTGTCCCATAATCCCTTATTATGTATTTTTATGACATTAAGAAATAAAGGGTATTTCACATGCGGGATCGTGAGATGCAGAAACATGGGATCTTACCTTGAACACAAATCACTTGTGGTTCATGTGTGGTTTATAATGCTTATAACCATGTGCTTCTTTAAGATGTCAGACAAGTACTTTCGTAACTCTTATGTTATAAATTGATGGTAATAATGAGACCTTAGTGCGATGCAAGAGTAAATCATATGAGAGTAAAACCAATTTGAGGTTAGGAATAATGTCACTGGGAGTCCTTATAACTTAATTTAAACATCTTCATGTGTTACAAAGAATATGAATTGTGAAATGGTGTGATCAAACTTCGAGAAAACAAAATACACACACACACACACACACACACACACACACACACACACACACATCTTATTGGAATTTAACAAGTTTTTGAACTATAATAACAAAGGTAGGGAAATAAATATAGTGTCAATCGAGGAATTGTTTTGGTAAAAAGCTACCTTGTATCTAAATCTTCATCAAAACCTTTTATTGTGTTCTATATATCAAGTCACTTTCACTTTTGTTGTAAGGGTAAAACGGTAGACATCAAATAAATGTTGGAGAAGAATATACTTAACATAATAATAAGATAATTAAGTACTTTGTATGCAAGTTGGTTTATGCCATTTATGTATATTAGTTATGGAAATTTTTATAAAGTATAAGAATCCAACTTAAGATGGTCAAACTATTTTTTTTTCAACCGGGGGATAAACTAAGGAATATGTGGGTGGGCAAATGAGAAATTTATCCTTGCTCAATAATGTTCTTGGAATGTTAACCGTAACAAAAATACATTTAAAGAAATGATGTGTTGTGGGTTTGCCATTCCTGAAGTCATGTTTCTTGTGGTTGGGTCATTGCTAGTATTTGTTCCTTAGGAAAAGTGTGGCATCAACATGCTTATGTGTTTTCTTGTGTCTATGTGAGTTGACGACTTATGTGATTTTCGTATGTGAGTCGAGTTTCTGTACTTGAAGCCCATGCTGTGTTGTGTGTAGTGAGCAATGTAAGTCAAAAAAAAAAAAAAAATTATTCCTAGTATTTTACTGTTGTATTTGGGTGTGTAAAATGTGGGCATGACAGGGAGGGTTAAAATCCATCACGACCAGCTATTGTTATTAGACCCTTTTGAGAATCGGTAATATTTTTTCTCTAACTTTGGAGAGAGATGACTCTATATCAGAACCGTAAACACTGCGCTAATCGAGTTCAAGAGTTAGGAAGGCCTCCTACGGAAGGTACACCAGTACGTAAAAAAAATAATTCCTTTTTGAGTGCATTTATTACATTTTAAGGCTAGGGAAAATTGGTCAGTTCATAATAGTGAAATCCCTAGGGAATGCTAGCATCTAGGGTCACGCGTTGTTACAAAGCGGTCATGCGCTAATGAGAAAAATAGTGCGTGAGAGTAAAACTAAATTTTAGGGTAGGTCAAGCTTGTGCTAGTGTGAAACTGAGCGAGTTAGTGGAGAAAAGCGTGTGCTACCGCAAGATTCTACTAGGGATAAGATGCATGAATTAGTGTGGAAAGGAACATGCTAGTGCAAGATTGCACTAGTGCCAAAAGGGGGGTGCTAGTGTAAAAAGGTTTGTGTTAGTGTAGAATTCGGGTCTTAGAAAAAATCTAGAAGAAATTTGAAGATTGTAAAAAGAACTTAGGATGAATAGAAGAATGTCGTAGCAATAAGAACACCTTAGGAAGATTTTATGTGAAGAAATTATTTTAATCAAGTAATTTGAGTAATCTTGTATGTGAGATTATGCAATTTGGATGTACATGAGTGGCATGGGTGCCTTAGATCCTATGAGCATAATTTTTAAGACTGAGAGAAGATTTTTGTGACTTAAACATTGGAGGCTATAGGCCTCTCCTATATTACAAAAATGCCCTACATTATTTTGGATCACATTGTCCCAACTTCCTTAGCAAAGAGGTGGTGGATAAAGATATAGACTTTCATATGTCAACTGGCGACATGACCGTGAATCTAGAGGATGTATATTAGATCATAGAGTTCTGATTTAGGGAAGAATAATGAAGTATGATGGGGATCACCGCTAGATTATAGATTGTGTTTGGGAAGTGTTTATTTAACAAGACATACCCTGTAAGGGTATGGCAGTGCTCTTATATATATATATATATATATATATATATATATATATATATATATATATATATATATATATATATATATTTAAGGATCAACAAATTACACATATACCCATATATTTTATGGCTCTTGTCAGCAACTACTTACTACCTGACAAGACTGGTACACACTTCCCACTTGGTTTGATGGGAGTGGTGCATAGGTTTATGGATGGAGAGATCTTATGTTGGTGTTAGTACATACTATCCCACATGTAATGGGATTTGCATTTGATTTCCTACTGAGGAATGAGGAGCTTAGGACTAGCCACACTACTACAAATCTAGGTGTGGGAACATATTGAGATTGGGTACCCACTAGGAGTACTATGAGCTAAGGCTCTAAATGAGCCATCTTGTATGGGGTGGGAGCTAGTATGCGATGATGTGAGATCAGACATGGGTTATACATAATATTATAGACTTTCCTTGGATGACATACAAATCCATATGGTTACTTGGCATCCATCCTGATTTTATTAGTGGCATGACAATGGCATAGACATTAGCATTATAGAGGTTGACCACTTCATTAATGGAAGCTAGAGCCATATCATATATTGATACCATGTTGAATACGTGCAATGATAGTTGGGCCATATCTAGGGTATACCAAGAGATTACATGTGGTATGTGCACATAACACGTGATACATTTGATTTTAGGCCATACATTAAATAATGACGAGCTCGAGATAGATACAGTTATGTCATCCCACAACTATGGGTTACACAATCACAGGTGATAGTCCTTGGGACCATGCTTGAGTATGGGCCTTGATATGCGAAAGTATTACCTCTATGTATTATGATCCCACAAGCTATGATAGAAGCATGTATATCCACAACAACATAGATTTTACATGGACATGCTCTGAGAGATAGGGCAAGATTAGGACAACCTAAGGCCAAGGTGGATTTACAAGCCCTGGGCTATGGTCCACAGGCATAGTGTCATATCACTAGGCTCCTCTATAGCTACATATACCACCACATCTCCACAACCATAGTCACAGGTATAGATACTTGTGTTATAACAGGTTGTGCAATAGGTTCCACATTCACCACCTCAAGAAAAAAGTCTACATATTGTAGTTGTTGGGGATGGATGGGATGGATGGGGATTACCCATGAGAAAAATTTCAGCAGGTGGGGGTGGGGATCACCACTTAGGTCACCACAGAGAGCACTGCTGATATAGGTGCCTAGACATAGGATAATTATAGGAGCAGGTGGGCCATCAGTGGCCACATTATAACTTGAGTGAGATATGGCTTTATAGGGAGTTGACATAGTTTATATTATAATGAATAATTTACAACACTAAGTAGAGATAGTCAACGCAGCGTGAGACCAGATTGCGATAAAGAGAGTACAATGGGGAGTTGAGAGGACTCGATTATAGGTGGATGTGGAAATATTCACATCATAGTGTGATGCTCTACATCATGTAACATTAGTAGAAGGATATTTGGATTTGGTATATGATTTTACAGAAGTGTCAACTGAGGTAACACACTACATGAAGTTATATCATGTTGTAGTTCCAGAGGGATAGAGGGAAGCCCCTTACAGTCAGATCGTAGGTAACAGATCCATATCAAGATCACATAGACCATCTCAGCTTGCCAGATCCATACAGATGCTACCACTAAGCCAAAGGAAGGCCAACGTGAGTCATAAGCTAGATAATCCTAGTGTCAGTGAGAGTAATCCATGACTCTGTATTTGTGTACTATTTTTTTATGCATGCCTTGTGATGAAGGAAATTTTTTGTAATGGATGCATATGCATTGTTTTTATTATTCCTTGAGATGAAGGCACATTTTTTATCCATGCTCATGATGGCATTTATTTTATATCTGATGTACATCGAGACACTTTTGGTATATGGACATTGACATTTGATATGGATATATTGTGATTATGGACTTTACGTTGAGTATCACATTTTTTTGATGAGATAGCATATTTATGATACCACATTGTTTTTTATGAGATATGATGTTCCCATGTTTTTATTTATGGTCTATGATGGGGGGGGATAAAGATAATCCATGTTGCCCTAATTTGATGATATTATATGATGTTAGCTTAGCACACATGTTGTAATTTTCATTTGTATGATGATGTATCTTATCCTTTATTGATATATGATGATGTTTGGATGTGATGATAGATGATATGGATGATGAAATGATTACAAACTGTACAAACAAATAAAAATAAGCACAAGCAAAATTTAATCAAATATAATACAACACAACTATGTACAAGAATGAAAATAGAACTAATCTAATGAGCTTCACAACATATTAAAGAAAAATTTAATCTAAGCAAGAAAAGAACCAATGAATATTTTATAAGCATACAACACAAAAAATCAAGCCAAAAAAAACTATGTACAAACAAACAACTAAGTAAGCAAATACTACTTTATTTTTCGAGGACAATTTTGAAATGTTTTACGTTGTTTATGTATTTTTCAATACAATGTTATATTATTTTTTGAGTTTTCTATGAAACGTATTTGAATGTTTTTTACAATTTTTCTGAAAATTTATGTGAATGTTTAGAGTTTTTCAAACATTTTTCTAAATCCATGTGCAAGAAAATGAAGAAACATGGATGCCCCCAAACGATAGATGGGAATGTAAAAGGGAAAATGTCATGTGTATGTGTAAGAAGGTGAAGATGTGAAAATTCCCCTAACGTGAGATGAGAATGTACAAAGGAAAACTCTTCGCATATATGAGTAGGATCATATGGATCAAGGCCATGAAGGATATAATAAAATTATCTTAGACATAGGAAATGCCTAGCTTAGGATAAAGCCACCGTATTCCTAGATATGAGATGCTTGTGAACAATGGACCCCCTAATGGCACCAAAAACTGGTTTTCATCAAAGGAATTTTCAAAAGTACCACAATTACATGGTTCTCACACTTAGACAGATTGATTTCTCTTTACTTATTTATTCATTTTTATGATTTTAGTACTTTTTTAATTTTTTGATATTTGAAGGACCTCCATGTTTAAGCATAGAATCACTTGAGATGTATGGCATCCATAGGTTGTCACATCTCATCACCATCAAAATCAACAAGTTTATATGCACTTGAACCAAACTTAACAACCAAAACATGTGTTTCTAACCAATTAGGCTTAGACTTACCCTTATTCTCTTGATCCTTCATAGTGTTGAACGGATTTTCCTTTAAGACAAGGTCTCCTACCTCAAACTAGCAAGGTATGATTCTTTTATTATATCCCGAGTGCAATAAATTTTGATACATATTTAGGTGATCTAGTGCATACAGGTATTTCTCAACTAATAGCTCTAGTTATGTGAGTATAAAAACTCCATACTCATCCTTTTTGTCTAAATAATGTCACAAATATATGTACCAAGAAGGGATCTTAATCTCAGAGGGTAGGATGGCTTCTGTGCCAAAAAACTAAGGAATATGGATTAACACCATTAGCGGTGTGGATGGATGTTTGATACACCTAAAGGGTAGGATGAATCTATAAATGCCAATTATGGTTAGTCTTGTTAACCATCTTTTCCACTAGACAAACAAGAGTCTTGTTTGAGGCTTCATCTTGTCCATTACCTTGAGGAGAATAGGTATTTGACCACTTGAGTCAAATTTAAAATCATTGACATAACATCTTCATGGTTTTGTTTTTAAAATACTTACCATTTTAAGCTACAATGGCAGAGGGAATACCGTAATGACAAATAAGGTGGTTCATGATGAACTTTGAAATCTACACACTAGTGACATAAGTAAGAGTAACAACTTCTACCCACTTTTTGAAATACTTTGTGGTAGTAATAATGAACATATGACCATTAGATGAAGTAGAGCTAAGCTTTCTAATGATATTAAGTGTCCCATTCAAAAAAGGTTATGGTATTGTGATTGTTTACAAAGATTGTTGTTTACAGAATTTTCTCTTTCATGTATAGATTAGTGAAATATATACTAAGAAAAATAAAACAACTTAAAAAATGTAAGGTTTTAAGGTACCTTTCGTGGAAAAATTATAGCACCCCCCCAAATGGCCAAGTTGTGAATGGGGCATTTGGTGTACTTTTCTAGCATGGATTTATCTTGAAGTGTGGGAATTTTCAAATTAGATAACTCTTTGGAGAAGGTCGGATCCTCTTCCTAATCATGCCTGCCACAAATAATCCTAATGCAAGAAAATACTTACATAAAACTATTCTAAAATTCTAATGAGATAGAGAGAGAGATGCATGAAATAAAACCTACACTAGAAGCGGTGATACACCAAGAAAAGGAGTGTCAATCACTTTCCCAACATACAAAATAGTAAAATAAATGAACCTAGAGAGAGTGGTCCTGTACCACATACTAGATCACATTCAATGCATCATGGAGAGGGTAGAAATATGAACAAAAGACCATAATACAATATTCACCATTATTATATAAGCACAAATAACCAAATATGCAATGAACAAGAAATTTGCAAAGACGCAAGATGAAAACAACAAAACATGAGAGGCTAAAAAGATTAACGTAGACACAATTTTATTGCTCCATATGAATTTACACATTACATTACATGTAGGTAGAGGAAAAATGCCATTATAGTGTTTAGGAGAAAGGCTTGAAGCCCTGGATCTGCCTAAGAGAAGAAGAGGGGTGCATGGGGAGAAAAAATTACCAACTCCTTGAATAATACAACCCCATTACAATTTATAGAGGAAATTTTAGAGAGAGAGAGAGGGATTTTGATTTCAATGAGTATGGGACTCCATTCCTGCTCACATCATTCTTTGGAGTCATTTAATGTTTCCCATACCTTCAGTATGTGTCCCTCATGCTGAGAAATGGGTTACCCATGCTTCCATAAATGACCCCCACCAACCCTAAATTATTCATTATTAGCCAATTTTAGAGATCCATAACTTCCAAAATTGCATGCTTTGAGCCTCTATGCTATAGGGATCATTTGCACCTTTCAAACGATTGGTAGATTGTAAAAAATGGACAAATGGTACTCAAGATATTACATTTTCTATGGAAAAGGGGGGTATTTGAATTGTTCCAGGCCTATTGCAATGTCTGCATGGTGAGTAGCTCATTGATTTCTTTCTATGTTTCATGAATTTACCTTCCATTGTGCTCGAAAATGACTTATTGAACTTGCAAAATCTTACCTCTGACCTCCCACTATTGAATCTTTGCATTCAACTCCTCACTGTGACAAAGGGCAGGGTCCTTGGCCATTGAGTTTCTTGGTTTCACATTATCCCCACATCCATAACAAGCTTCCCTTCTACTTGAGTGGCCTCGTTCATTGTCACTCCATGGAGTCTGAATATTCTCTCCGATGACCCTTCAAACTTTGCACTAATGACCACATTACTTCTTTTTTCCCCGAGCCAATGACCCCTATGTTGATTGGCTTTGTGTTGGTCTCGTTGATGATTCAGAAGACACGTTACCATCTTCTACCTCAAGCTAAATCCATATTGCCACCTTACCTATTTATTTAAATCTTCAAACAAATCGTTGATTACCCCAGATGCCTCAACATGCAATTCACCACCTACACCTGGCATGTTGGCTTCAGACATTCTCTAGTTTGGAGATTCATAATTTTTCATTTCAGAGTCTCTGAAACTATTCATCAGTTCGAGCCCCACAAAACTAATATTTATTGAAATTCTGAAATTTGGAGTTTGGATTTCAGATGTTCGATTCATCATTTCCCTACCAATATTCATTAGGATCGAAGAAACCCCAAAACTCCACCTTACCAAAGCCCAAATTTTCAGACTTTTGCCTCTCTCAATCATCACCACTAACTTCGGCCTACTAAAACTGTTTGCATCCTCCACTGACCTATGTGTTTTTCCATTTCCTTGGCAAAGTTTACCTTGCCACTACTTTTCCCTGTCATCCGAGCTCTAAGCTTTCCTTTCCATAAAACTCATGGGGCACCTCAACTTTCTCTATTTTTCAATGGCTGCATGGATCAACCTCTCGATCTACTCCATAGCTCGTGTGGGTGAGATATTTCTCATGTCGAGTCCCTAATTTGACTCATTTCATAGTTCTTTGGCTCCTTCATTTCATGGTACGGACCATTGATCCTCTCTATGAGACCTTTTCTTTTTTGCTACCACAGGATCCTTATCCTTTGTGTCATGCCAAGTTCATTTCTCTAACTCATGTCTGAGTTCCTCCTTTTGCGTTGAACTGAAACAACTCACCATGATGATTTCTTTTCTTTTACATTGCCCAAGTGTTAGCTCAACTCACCGAGCTACTGAGTGGGATAAATTTTAGGTCGTCTCCTCTCTAAGGTGCTTTTGAGAAATTTCTTACCCTATCTCTAGAATTTTTGCATTTTTTAGATTTTCTTGAGTTAGGAGGCTAAGATAAAACACCATGAAGCTGATTTTCACCCCTTTTGCTATTTTGCCCATTTTTCTTTCTTATTAAGTTAAACCTTAAGGGTCAAAACCCAAAAGAGGAAAAAAATCCTCTTATGAACCAACACCCTCAATAATGTTGAATTTTTTCCCCAAAAAACACTGAAAGTTGCATGTAACCTCAATTTCACCCTTAAGTTACTTGTCCTATGTTTGGGACTATTACACCCTATTGTCCATTTCATGCTAGGGGGAAAAAATGGATAACAATTTTGGTGACTTGCAGGGACATATGCTTGTTATATGTTCTAGACCAGAATCCTGAAGCCTCTATTGGGAACGTAGTCATAACTGATAGCCTGAAAATGATCCAAACTTTTGAATTTCACCACCCGTAAACTGCTAAGGCACTATTGAACCTAAACTGACCCATTGCCTGCACTCCTAATTTTTATAAGAAAAATTTGAAGTTAAAATTGTGAGAGTGGAAAATTATTTTAACCTAGGATTTTATTTCTCTTCTCTCTACAATCCTGATCTGTGGAACTAAAAATGGACTCCTTAACCCACCCCAAAACCTGATTTTACCAAGTATGAGCACATTGAATCCAATGATTATTTGGAAAGCATAACACATTATATAGTTTTCAGTAAAACATTCATTGAGTTGTGACATCATGGAACTCTATTAAATTTTGAATTTCTCCCTTCCAAATGAGTTCTTGGAACACCGCTGAAGGTTGAGACCCCTTGTGATTGATATGAAAGAACCAAGGAATAGAAATTATTAAAACTTGTCCTTTATCAAATTTAGTTACTCTTCATTTGAAATTTGCAATTGTTCCCTATAGTTATGAGCTTCTTCCTGTCACAATGTCTTTCTAGGAGGCCTACTGAAACACAATGTAGTGTGTTGGAGCAACAAAAACAAATCTATGTACAAAAGGGAAAAATCATACATGCCCAAGTGAGATATGCAGAGTCTGTAAGACCACTTGTTATGCAAAAAAAACCTACTCCTACCACTAATTGGAATCATGGAAAAATTCAAACAAAACCCAACACAAATAGGGAAAAGTATCTCCCCTTTCTTAAAACTTGCAGCCATATAGATGATTTGATGTTATACATGGTTGTTGATATCAGTGAAAATATTATATAGCAACAACTTTCCACCCAAATCATCAAGGTATCAACTAGAAACAAAACAAGTACCTCCTTAGGATGATCTACATGAGGTTCTTAGAGTTGTTTTAGTGGATGAAGTTGATCCTTAGAACTATAAGACTTATCCTCATGTTTGGAAGTGAACATGACTGGTAATGGAATATCTGATTCTATCTCAAATGAAGCTAGATATCTGATAAGGAATGGCCTAATCCGCTAGATGTGCCTACTTCTTCAAGTTTCGTGAGAAACGTTATTTCCTGTGAATGGATTTTCTTCTTTCTCCACATCTATAGAAAACTGATGTTCCACCTTGGTGGATGGTTTGAGAGAGATAGTATCATCTTTTCCTTTTTATTTCTCCATCAGTGTGATCTCTAGAAGATTCAATTCCTCCAATGTTGATCCAAGAGGACTCTTGTGAGAAATAGGTTGTTATTTTATGTGGCTCTCTGTGGCAAGAAGAAAATATTTAATGGCATACAACTCTTCGGGAATGTTTGTAGCATTTGATGGAAAATTTGATGTCTCGTTGCAAGTAGTTGAACTTTACTTCTCATTGTTTGGATCTTGAAGTTCATCTTTCCTCTCTTGGAGGCAATGCTTCCATGCACATCCATATTCTTTTTAAATTAGATTTTGAAATTTCAAACCCCTATTTTTCTGATCTTGAGGGTGGTTATGTGTTATCAAAATTTCAAATCCTTCCTCCTTGGTGTATTCATTAAAAAAACCATCTCCAATAAAAAATGAAGGAAGAGGGAAATATAAAAGTTTTCTGCCATAAGAAAGAAAAAATCTTTCTAATCATCTCCTCCTCTTGTAGGGACTCTGAAATTGGTTTTTTTTCCTTTGTGGTATGAACATGCTTCTCATTCTTCATGATTCCCCTTGAATCTGCAACATATTCATCTCCATCCTTGAACATGAAGTTGGAAAGATAAAAAATATCCCTGAAATTAGAATCTAGATAGGATGAAGGGGAAGGATGGCTTGGAGTTTCTTGTATGGCATGCCTTGTACTTGAATCCTTTAAATCAGTATTATCCTCCTCCACGGTAAGAACATGCTCCTCTTATTTTGGATTTGGAGTTTCTCTATCTCCCCTCTCAACTAATTCTACAATGGATGATGGATCTACAATCTCTAAAAAAAGAGTGCCCATATGAACATTGCATTCTGAACACACTGATTGTTAATCTTATTATTCTTTTTCTTTCTTTGTTAATACTATAGACTCATCTTTCACCACCTATTATTTTCCAACCTTAGCCTCTTCCAAAGGCTTAACTATCAAGGGAATCTTCTCAATTCAAAACTATGTATCCCAATTCTGGTGCACTTCTTAGCTCAGTTATCCATCTATAAAGTCATATTATGACTTAAACCTCCATACTTGACTCAAACATCCTATATACAAAATTCTTTTCCAAATGGTTCTCTTTTCAAGACTGTGTCTCTACCTCTCAACTCTTTTCTCACTCAACTCATATCACCATTCATGTATAGCTTCTCCTCTAGTATAACTACCCTAACTATTTTATTACCCTTTTCTTCTAGTCCATTTGTTTAGATCTCAAACTCTTGTCTCCTAGAAAACACATCCTCTTGTTCTTTTATTCACAACCTTATCCCAAACTGGTATACCCCTATCTTAACTCATCTATGAATATCTATGTCAACATTCATTTCTTGAACCCCACAAACCTGCATACTTGAGTTGGACCTTTTTAGAATAGTTGGTGAATCTTAAATACCATCAAACAAAGGTAGATCCTAATATTGTGTCAACCTGTGGTCCTAAATAGGTGTCATGCACATTGGAGAGTCACCCTTGCATGCTTAATCCAAAATATACTTTGTTTTAGCATACATACAACCTTAACTCTTTAATAAGTATTATATAGTTGACATTACCTATCTTATTCAAAGTGTGGACTAGAATTTCCTCTTGAGATCATAACAAATTAGTCCAAAGGTATGAAGTTGCTAGTATATCTGTTGAATGCTACCTAATAAGGACAAAATATGCCCCATCAATGTGTAATGAATGATCTCATTTTACTCTCCTTTTAATCAATTTTGATTGCATTTTGTGGCTTTTTTTTATCTAGTATAAGTTAGGATGTAATTGTCCATCTTTTGTTTGATTTATTTATAACATCTAAAAACTCTTTAATTCCTAACAAAATGTGTGGAAATTCATTTTTTGGAACAAAATAGGTCACATTTGGTTAGATAAGCAAAGTATGAAGCAACCAACACCTTTTTTAGGAAATTGGCTTCAATACGGCTTATCTCTAGAACCTTTAGACTTAGTTCTGGAACTCTATAGCTCAGCTCCAGAACTCTATCACTTAGATATGGAACCCTCAGAATTAGTTCCAGAATTCAAGCACTTAGTTATGGAACTCCTGCACTTAGCTCCAAAACTTTCACAGTTAGTTCCAAAATGTTTCCCTTTGGTTCCGAAACTTCTCCAAAGTTTTGTAATCAATGGGAATCTATTTATTTTCTCAAAATCTGGTGATAGATAAATTAATGGGCCCTCAAATCAGAAACAGATCAGAAAATTACCAATTCTTCACACTCCAGAAATATTTATATAAGACCAAAAACTGTATGTTCAGTTAGGTTTCTAAAATTCATATCTACTTTGAGCACTATTTTGTTTCACTAGAACCTATAGGTGGATGGAAACCTATTGAACACTCATGATTTTAAATGCATCTTTAGATGATGAAATATATATAAAGACATGAAGATAAATAAAATGATATGATATAGATAAAAAGACATACACTGTCAAGTTTTGTAAGTCATAACAATTCAATAATAAGATAGCCATTTCATTTTGAGAGTATTATACTTTGTCAACTCCTGATTCAAGGTGGAGCAAGGGCCCATTCCTCCAAAAAACATGATCCTTTATTTTATTAGTATTTACATCTTCAAACAAATTGTGTAAATATGTTAATTAGTAGTTCTGTAAGTACTTTTGATTCTTAAACTAAAATATGTTATATAAGTTATTTATCATTCATGTAGGTGTTTTAATGTATATTTTTATTTCCTGAAATAATTTTAAGAAATATTTCTAAAGTGTGTTTATTTCTAGCAACATATTTAATTCTACAAAGTATATTTATTTCCAGCAAGTTGTTTAATACTGCAACATGTGTTTATTTCCAAGCAGCGTGATTGATTCTGCAACGTATATTTATTTCCAGTAGTGTCTTGATTTTTGCAAAGATTTATTTATTTCAGAAATGTGTGTTTATTTCAGCAAGTTTCTCATAGTTTATCTTTAATAAGGCTCTGGCCAGGAAATCTTAAAGACACTTTAAAATCCCCCAAAAATAAAAAAATAATAAATATCTACAATCAATTACTAGTTCACTAAGATTCTTCTCATTGCATATAGCTTCAAAAACACACCTAGTTTGAATATGACATTAATCATGAGTTGATTAAATGAAGGGAATAATGACACCGACCATTTTTTTGTGTCATTGCCATGAACCACTAGTTAGAATTGTCTAATTAGGTGTCAACAAGAAAAATAATCATACATTCAGTAATTGAAAAATCTTCCCTCCGTTATCATAAAATTTATGGGTAGACCAAGAGACTCAAAGGGTAGATTTCTTCCAAAAATATCTCAACAAGAATTATCAACATCCTCTAGTTCAAATAAGGAAGTTGAGAAGGAATTAGAAGCACCATTTCCCCCTATTAGACAAGAAGTGAAACTTCTACCTTTAGAATTTTTGGATCAATCACCAGAAGGAAGTGGAAATTTTAGGAGAATAATTCTATCCCAAGACCCACTTAGAACAATTTTTTATTATCAATTGATCAATCAACCTCCTACTCCTGACTTCTCACCTTCACCAAAGTGGATCACATACCAAATTACTTGGGAAAAATACCTAGAAGATACTGCACAAATGGCATGAGAAGTTGAAAGAGGACCTAATATGACCTTTATTTATCCAATTCAGTTGGAGGATTATGATACACCTATGAAAAATATTTTACCTACACACTTTACCACATTTAGAGGGATGTCATTTGAGGACCTTGACCAATTTTTTTTTTAATTTAAAGTATTGTGTCAGACCTATGACTACAAAATAGAAAATCAAAAACTCAAGATGTTCCCATCTACTCTTAAAGATGCAACAATGAGGTAGTTTATGGCATTAACATCCAATTCTATTACCAATTGGGGGAAAATGGAAACTTCCTTCCTAGACAAATATCAGGACTAATGGAGAGGGAGAAACATAGGATCAAATAGGAAGATGATGAAAATTATAATATTATTTAGATAAACCCTTATTTGTAAGTAAAAGGTGTGGATTTATACTTCTAGAAGAGCTAAGAAAAACCATTTTTATTAAAGGTCTAAATGATGAATATATGGAAACCCTTAATTTAATGGCAGGTGGAAACATCAATCAATTGAGAATGAATGATATTAAAGACCTTTTTAGAAGTTATTCAAGAAAAAGGGGTGGACCTATGAAAGGAAAAACTGTGAAAGGTGAAAATCAAGACATGAAAAAAATTATGGATGAACTAGCAAACTTTAAAACATATATCCTAGTTCAAATAAATTCCACCGTGGATGGATTGCAAGCCAAAGAAAATGCTAATACTGAACCATTAGCTATGTACTATCCTAGATGTAGAAAGAAGCATGCAATAAGAGATTATCCTCTAGACAAAACAAAAATATGCATTATTTTTAATATAGGGAACATGAAGTTAATGTTTATTCTATTCTTCCATTCATAAAAAACAAGCTTAAACAAACCAGCACTCCATCCACTAAAGAATAAGTAAAATTTGTCCAGAGACAACCTAGCGAAGGGAATTTCATACCAATATCTGTTCCTAATCCTTGGATGATGCCATGGGTGGATTAAAAAGTACCAAAAAATTAGGGACAACCACCTTGGACCCCTCAACCAACATGGAATCCCCAGGATTGGGTAAGACATGCTTGGTATTCTCAAGGACACCAACAACCATGGTCTGGTCAAAGTAACCCTTATACTTGGTCACAACCTAGGTGAAACCTTAATAACTATGCTCAAGGGAAAACATATCCCAACCAACATCAACAGGCCATAATGGGTTCTCCAGCGTAAGGTTCACAAACTAAAAATATGGTTCAAACACAAATACCAACACAACCAGTGGCTAATCCTAAAAACAAATAAACAACCCTTGTCTATGGAACAGAGAAAGAAAAACTAGTTGATCTTAATGTCATGGACTGTAAGGATATTCAAACAAGATCTGGAAAAATAATTAATAGTCCACCTATTATAATTACCGAGATGTCAGATGATACTAAAACCCCTAGTTCAGTTATTCCTAAGGTTGATGAAAAAGGAAAATAGAAGCAGCCAGATAAAAATTCTATAAAAACTTCATTTCTAGAAAGATTTAAGGAAGTCATTGAGACCAAGAAATCTGAACTAGTGCAGGAATTAAGGAAAATAAATATTGAAATACCATTGTTGCAAGAAATAAAGGACATTCCTAAATCAAACAAATTAATCAAAATTTTATGTTTGAAAAGACCTAGAAGGAAGAAGCAATACCATAAGACTATTAAGGTATATGGGAAATTTGTTGATTTATTAGCATAAAAACTCTTACTTCCCAAATATGGTGATCCTAAAAGCCCTGTTATTTTTATCTCTATAAGAAATAAACATATACATAATGTTTTGGTTTATTTGGGAGAATATATAAATGTGATGACAGTAGTCACTTTGAAAACATTACCATTTGTAGGTATATAACCTACTAGCACCATATTGTAGATGGTAGATCAGTCGGCAGCAAAAATAGAAGGGATCATGAAGATATGGAAGTAATGTTGGATTCATGGGAGTATCCAGTGGACTTCCTTATATTACGGCCAAAAGGTAAAACACTTGGCTATCCCGTTATTTTGGGAAGACCATGGTTAGCTACAGTTGTTGCCTTAATTGATTGTAAATCAGGTGATATTACTATCTCCAATGTTAATAATTCTAAGTAAATTTCCCTATATCCTTCTGTGGGACCTTTTATTGATAATCAATAATAATTATGGGTTGATGATCCTGATACTAATAACCCAAATATTTATTATTTAGCTATGATAACATTGTATGATCATGTACTAGAGGTAGAGAATATGATTAATCATCCATTGAATAATCACCAATTTTCTTTGGAATAATCAGGGATAGTTTTGAAACCTTTGGACTTAGTTCTACAACCTTCAGACTTAGTTTTGGAACATTCATATTTATCTCCAGAACCACAGCAATTCCATGCGGATGTAAATAATTTCACTATGGAAGAACATGATTTCTCTTCGAAAGGGGCATAAATAGCTACGAAATCAGTAGCTTTAGTCTCAAAGATATCAGGGAACATTAACGAATGTTTGGAAACATCATTGATGAGGAGTTTGACCAACGATAAGATAAGTATCATAACTCTGCTTACTATCCTTTATCTAGTATTCTTTCTCAAGGGAACTTTAGAGACATTACTGCATATCATATGTTTTTACCACATTCATGTCCACTAAACACCCTAATGAAACCTTTTCAACAAATTGGTTCATCACACACCTGAACCAAATAAATTAATATTCAACCAGGTAAAATTTTGAACATTAACAACTGGTTGGAAAATGATCAAGAAGCTAAATTGTTTGATGTCTTGAAAGGTCAAACTAGAGATTTTTCTTGGGACTATAAAGACAAGAAATGAATCCATCCAAGTATTTATACCCATCACATTTATACTAAAAATTTTAAACTAGTTAGGCAACCTCAAAGAAGGATTAACCTAGCCTTAAGGTACATAGTCAAGTAGGAAATTGAAAAGCTATTGCAATTAGGCTTTATCTACCTCATATTAGATATTCATTGGGCGTCTCCTCTTGTGATTGTGCCTAAAAAGAATATAAAATGGAGAATTTTTTTTATTATAGGGAATTGAACAAAGCTACACTTAGAGATTATTTTCCCTTACCATTCACAAATCACATTTTAGACAACATTTTAGGTAAATAATACTTTTCCTTCCTTGATGGATTTAGTGGATATAATCAAATCAGGGTGGCTACAAAGGATCAGAAAAAAACTACCTTTACTTGTCCATGGGGTACCTTTACCTAAAGATTATTTCCATTTGTAATATGTAATGCTCCAACAACCTTCCAAAGGGATGTACTAGCAATTTTTGCAAATCTAACCAATGATTATGTGGAGGTATACATGGATGATTTTATTGTGCATGAAGAAACATTTGATGATGCCTCGAAAAATTTGGATAGAATATTAACAAGATGTGAGCAATACCATTTGTCTCTTAGTCATGAGAAATGCTTGATAGTGGTTGATGAGGGAATCGTACTAGGACACCACATTTCAAAAAGAGGAATTCAAGTTGACCAAGATAAAATCTAGATTATTTTAGACTTACCTATTCCTCAAACCCCCACATATATCAAGTCATTCTTAGGACATGCTAGATATTATAGGCATTTTATGAAAGATTTTAGTAAAATTGTTATTTGGTTTGCTTACCAAGGATTGTGAATTTCATTGGGATGAAAATTGTCACTGTGATTTTGAAGAGATTAAATAAAAATTAATCACTTCCCTAATATTAAGAGGACCAAATTGGGAGAAACCCTTTCACATTCAAACATATGCTCTGAATAACTCAATTGGTGTAGTTTTGGGATAGAAAGATGAAGAAGGGAAAATGTATGCTATTTACTACCTTAGTAAATATATTACTCCCACTAAAAGGAATTACACCACCACTGAAAACTATTACAGGGTACAAAATATATTAATAAGTTTAGACATTATATTATATGGTACAAAATATTTGTACATACAGATCACTAAGCAATTAGATACTTAATGAACAAACCAGTGGTTGGAGATAGGATAATTAGATGGTTATTAATTTTAAAATAATTTTATATTACCATTATGGATAATCCATGAAAATTTAATGTGGTATCTAATTTATTGTCAATATTAACTACTACAGGGGAGAAAGATCCAGTTAAGAACAACTTTCCAGATGAACAATTATTTTCTATTTCAGCCGATACACCATGGTTTGCTGATATGAAAAATTATCTTACAAAAGGAAAGTTTCCTCCTTTTACTAAGAAACAAATGAAAATATTAATCAAAACTAGTTCACAATTTAAATGGTTAAATGGAATTTTATTTAAATGTGGTCCTGATTTGGTTTTGCGTAGTTGTGTGAGAGAAGATGAAATATTTGACATACTTAGGACATGTCATGATGAACCAGGTGGAGGACACTTTTTAGTGAAAATAACAGCACACAAAATACTTGGTACTCACTATTATTGGCCATCTCTTTATAAAGATGTGAAGAAATACATCAAGCAGTGTGATCCCTATAAAAGGATGGGACAACCTACTTTCACTAGTGAAATGTCTCTGCAATATAAACTAGTGATTGAACCATTTGAAAGGTGGGGAATGTATTTTGTTGGCCCTTTTAGTCCTCCTTCACAAGTAAAATAGAAAATTCTTATATGTAATGACTATGTAATAAAGTGGGAAGAGGTGCAGGATTTAACAGATGCTAAGGAAGATGTAGTTGTTGATTTCCTTTGACACAAAATTATGATGAAGTTTAGTGCACCAAGAATTATAGTTTATGACCAAGGCCCACATTTCATGTCCAATATGATCCAAGCCTTCATAATATACTATTAGATCATTCATAAGAAGTCATCTCCCTATCACCCACAATCAAATGGATAGGTAGAAGTGACTAATAGGTAATTGGAAAACATCCTCACCAAAACAGTTAAAGCAGGTAGAAAATATTGGGTGAAGAGGCTACCTGAGGATGTCTGGGTTCATAACATAACTTAGAATACTACAACAGGGTTCTAACCATATGAGTTAGTCTATGGTAAAAATTCCTTGTTACCCATTGAATTTAAACCACAAACATTGAGGACAACAATTAAATTGGGTATTGAATTGGATACAACACAAAAGGAAAAAATTCTACAACTCAATGACTTGGATGAGATGAGATTGGAAGCGATTCAAGAGACGGAGATAATCCAAGACCAAAGGAAACAATGACATGATACACATATCAAGGAAAGGCAATTCAGAGTAGGAGATTGGGCATTACTGTTTGATTCCAAGTGCCATTAATTCAAAGACAAGTTGAGAACCAGGTGGTTAGGACCTTATCAAATTGATCACATATATGACAATGATTCTATTCATCTACTTCCCATTGATGGTAGTAGAAGGACAATTTTGGTCAATGGAAAAAGGTTAACACTCTATAGGAAGCCTCCTTACAAGGATGAATTCTTGAAGAAAATTGAAGCAAACAAGGAATTTAATAATATGGAAGAAACTAGTTCTTCCAAAATGATCAACTAATCATATGCAAGGATCTAAAATAAAGGGAAGGGAGTGAAAACTAATAAATGTCGTTCTCTTCCCCAATATATATATATATATATATATATATATATAAAATATAATATAAAAAAATAGAAAATAAAATATAAATAAAATGGAAGGGAATGAAAACCAGTAAATGGCATTCTCTTTCCCAAAAAAATCTCTCAAAAGGCCAATTGAAAACTAGAAATTGTGGTTGGCCTCCTCAATAAGTGGCTAATTCAAATAAAAGGAACTTCTTTGGAATTCCAGCTATCTTTTCTAACCATTTTTTTTTTCACTTTTTTTTAGGAATGATGATTCATCAAGGCAAATGGATTATATTAGAAAGGATGGCATTTATGTCTTGATCTTATTAAAGGTTAAATTAAAATTCTACATGTGTGATTAGACTTGATTGAAGTATATGGTATAATGAATCATTTATTACACAGTATGATTAAATGAAAGTAATCATGAAGGTAATTCTAACTAAATAAGTAAAAGTGGTGGAGTATTAATAATGAACTATCATTTAGGTGGAATAAATGAAAATTGAGAGTAGTTGTAGAGAAAATCAAGGAAGAAACAATAAAATCATATTTGAAATTCTGCAGCTAAATCTAGTAGTTCCACTGTCAAATCTAATAGTTCTATAGCCAAATCTAGTAGTTCCACAACAATCTCCTGATAGAGTAAGGAATTGAAAGAATAAATAATTTGAATCATCCTCTTTCCCATGGGTATAAAAAATAAGTCAAATCTAGAAGATGATATGCAACTTCTTGCAGATGGAGAAGTAGGAGCCATTTTTGAACAAGCAGGTTGGCTGGATTTTTTGAAGAAATTATCAAAATACAATGACAAACTGGTAAGCTAATTTGTTAAAAATTTAGAGCACTCCAGAAGTAAGGTTAAAAGCATTAAAATTCCCTTTACTATTAATACAATGAGAAATGTATCTGGGGTACCAATGGTACATGTTCCAAAAAGAACGGGTGGAAACCTTAAGGCGAGAGGGTGAATCTAAACCCAATTACATTTAGAATACTAAGAAGATCATCAAGGGGTTCAGAAGAGCTAGCCTACCCAAACCCTTTGACAGAGTAGATTTCTGGGTAGTTACGTACCTGACTTGCGATGGCCAATATGGGACTATTGGAAGGGAGGTCCTTAAAATGTTGATATATCTTAGGTATGGGGCAGAAAAATGGGATTATATAGTAAAAATTCATGGTTTCCTCTTTGACTCCATCAAGACAATCACTCAGGGATATTCTTGGGGAGTTGGGATAATTAGGAACCATGTATTAGTCCATCTAGTCTGTCAGCATCATTTTCTCTTAAAGAAAAAGGGAGAAGAATCATGGAAAAAAATTCCTCAATAAGTTCAGAAAAATCCCTGATATTATCAAAAGGGGAATACTAACCCCTTTCTCTCCTAAAAATAACTTGAAAATTGATCCCCCTAATTAGAAAAAGAAGGAAATAAGTGGGGTTAACATACCAAAGAGGAGGAGATCTCAAAGGATGATCAAAGCTGTAAAATATACTGTTTCTTTAAAAGAAAATCCTTCCTCTATAACAATACCAGAAGAACTAATACATGTCTCTGATATTGATAGTTCACCCAAGCTGGACCGTGAAGTAAAACTTAGGATAAGTTCAAGGAGAAATTCCAATTTAGAAAATATTGAATCTCCTAAAATGAAAGTAATTCATAAGAAGTTTGGGGAAACTCAAGTGGATATTTGAAGTACATGAGTGTTTAGAGAAAGAAGCTATTGATATTCTGGGAAGCATGACAATGTCTCCTCCTCTACCAATTCAAACTGAGGAGTTGGAGAAAGAAGATGAAAGATTAGAAGAGAGGGATTTTCAGGAGATGGGTAACTCAACAATACTATCACATGAGGAAGAGGAATTGGCATCTTGGAAAAAAAAAATGGAAATCCCCTTTGGTGGAAGAGCAATTCTCATTCCCTAAGGAACTTCCAGAGAAAGAAGAAAAACAACTTAGGTAGGCTATGTTCTTGTCTAGAGTAGAACTTATCGTTAGAGAGAAAGATGAGGAATTAAACTTCCCTCAAACATAAATTGGAACATAGGGAAACGTTCATTGAACAATTGAAAACTCAGCTCATAAACAAAAAATGAAGAATTGACATTAGTAAAGCAACAAATGTTGGAAAAAGAAAAATAATTTCAATTGGCTAGTGAACAGAGTGCTATGAAAAAAATATCTTCAGTGGATCAAATTGTACAAACAAAGCTAGCTTACAAACCAAGTCAAGAAATTATGGGATGATACCTGGAGAAAGATTAATGAGTTCAAAATATCAAATCAGGAACTAAGAAACAAGATGAAAGAGGAGAAGAAGGAAAGGAAAGAGTGGGAATAAAAATTCTATAAAATGGAGGAAGAAAAATTTAAATGTCTAGAAAAGATACAGATGGTCTATATAATGAGTGAAATATTACTCACATGTAGAAGACCTTCTCCTACATACAATTTCTTTCTAGAAGAGAAATTTATCCATTGGAAACTATAGAGGATTTCATGTGGTCTTCTAGAGGAAGTGAAGGATGAATCAAAATTCATGGAGTCATATTACTCAGCGAGTACAGAGTAGAAAAATATTCTTTGCAAATATTATCTCTGTAACTTTATGTTAGAAAATAATATAGGCTTCATGATTAATCTATATGTAGGGGAAATCCAACTTAATGCATTTTTTTTTACTCTAGAATAAAATAGCTTAGAAAGAGAGGGATACTTAAAACTTATTGAAGGCTAGTTCATCTTTCCTCTACATGAGAGCTCATTATGGAAAACCATCTATCTTTGTTGTACATTTCAGATCCCATGCCTTTGATAGCCGATTCAAGGCACGTTATATTGCCAGTCTACAAAAAAGTATTGATTCCTTCACCTCTCACAAAGAGAAAAACTTTGAGGACATTTATGATGGATGCATGAAGAGATGGGAATTCCTCACTGAAGCATTAAGAAGAAGAGAAGTGATATCTCCCACAAATTTAATATGGAGTCTGGAGAGGGCCATAACTTTTTGTATACTCATTCCTCAAGTCAGTGAAAAATGCAAGGGCATGTGGATGGGTATGATAACAAGGCCTCCTCTCCTTCTCACACCCATGTCTCCATAGCAGAATAGAGAACCTCAGGATCCCACTCACTTTAAGGATTGACAGAAAATGATAGAGGAAGGATCAGGATATAACAATTCTAAATAGAAGAACTGGGATATTTACTTTCAACAATTTGACCTTAGCAGTCAATTGTAATGCAAAATTCACAATCCCAATTTTGAAAAATAGAGTTTGTAAGAGGAATTAAAAAAAAGTAAGTGCGGGGGAGTTGATAAGGACAAAATATTCCCCATCAATGTGCAATGAATGATCTCATTTTAATCAATTTTGATTGCATTTTGTGGATTTTGTTTAATCTAGTATAAGTTAGGATGTAAATTTCAATATTTTGTTTGATTTAGTTATAACATCTAAAAACTCTTTAATTTCTAACAAAATGTGTGGAGATTCCATTTTTGGAATAAAACAGGTCGCGTTTGGTCAGATAGGCAAAGTATGCACCAACCAACACCTTTTTGAGGAAAATGGATTCAATGTGGCTTACCTTCTGAACTTTTAGAATTAGTTTAGTAACTCTATCACTTAGCTCTAGAACTCTATGACTAAACTCCATAACCTTTATACTTAGTTCCGAAACTCCAGCACTTAGTTCTGAAACTCCTGAACTTAGCTCTAAAACTTTCACAGTTAGTTCCAAAATGTTTCCCTTTGGTTCCAAAACTTCTCCAAAGTTTTATAATCAATGGGAATCTATTTATTTTGTCAAAATCTGGTGACAGAGAAATTAATGGGCCCTCAAATTAGGAATAGATCCAAAAATTACCGACTCTTCACACTCTAGAAATATTTATGTAAGACCGACAATTGTATGTCCAACTAGGTTTCTAAATTTCATATCAACTTTGAGCACTATTTTGTTTCACTAGAACCTATTGGTGGATGGATAGCTATTGAACACTCATGATTTTAAATTCATCTTCGGATGATGAAATATGTATAAAGACCTAAAGATAGATAAAAGGATATGATATAGATATACAGACATATACACAGTCAAGTTTTGTAAGACAGAACAATTCAATAATAAGATAGCCATTTCATTTAAAGAGTATCATACTTTTTTCAAATCCTTATTCAAGGTGGAGCAAGGGACCACTCCTCCAAGAAACATGATCCTTTATTTTATTGGTATTTATATCTTCAATCAATTTTTGTAAATTTTTTAATTAGTAGTTATGTAAGTACTTTTGACTCTTAAACTAAAAATTGTTATATAAGTTATTTATCATTCATGTAGGTATTTTAATGTACATTTATATTTCCTTAAAGCATTTTAAGAAATATTTCTAAATTGTGTTTATTTCCAACAACATGTTTCATTCTGTAAAGTATATTTATTTCCAACAATTTGTTTAATACTGCAACATGTGTTTATTTTGAAGCAGTGTGTTTGATTCTGCAATGTATATTTATTTCTAGCAGTGTTTTCAGTTTTTTAAAGATTTATTTATTTCAGCAATGTGTGTTTATTTAAGAAAATTTCTTATATGTTAGCTTTGATAAGGATTTGGCCAAAGAATCTTAAATACACTTTAAAACCTTCCAGAAAATAAAATAATAATAAATATCTACAATCAATTACTAGTTCGCTAAGATTTTTCTTGTTGCATATAGCTCAAGACACACCCCTGGTTTGAATATGAAATCAACCATGAGTTGATTAAATTAAGGGAATAACGACACCCATCACTACCATTTGAACAACTTGGGATCACTGAATCCATGTCATATAAGTGTTCAAGTCCTATATCTTTTTATGCTAAAGATTATCTCACACTCCAACATCCATTCTTGAGGTCATTAGCACATATGCCTTTTATACCCTCTTTCTATGCTTTTTCCTTCAATGCATTCATATTTAAAATAGATTCATAGGGTTATTCATACATGTTAGGCATGTTGAAGGCATCAGACTAAGACCTAGGATCCTCTAGGAATGATCTAGCACTAGTTGTCAATAGTTCTCTACCCTCAAGCTTTTCAAGGTAATAAATTACCAACTCTATCCCCAAAATTAATTTTGAAAGGCTTCATGGCATTTTTCCATGGTTCATAGATTCCCTTTTTCATATTTGAGGTGATTACAATCTCACATGTACTAGAAATTGGCACTCTCTTCTAACACTTACCTCTTTGTATCTTTTCACAATGGTTTAATGCAATAGTATACCCTGTACAATCATAATTTCATTAGAATGATGACATTATTATTCATGAAATCCTCTCAAAAACTCAATTCCACTACTTTATGGACTCTTAGGCCCCATCTCAGATTTGGCATATCCCAATTTGTGTAAAAAGACACCAAAGTGCCTCAAGGCTTCTTAAAGCCTTATATAATTAAGCTAGAGGTATATATTGCAAGCGTATCCCTTGCATCATGTGGATCCATGTTTTTCAAGAATCTTTCACCATTTTTTAGATGTCCAACAACTTCAAATACTGATTTCTTCATTATTTTCCCAACTCACTCCTTTATTGGTCTCCAAAGTGGCCTGATGCAATCCTAGGAAGCTTTGTACAGTCATCATTTTCTCAAAATGATAATAGTTTCTTGATGCATGTACCTCTAAGACTATATAAAATCTCTAATCTACCCTCATTCCATCTACACATCAATTCTAAGATCATGACAATCAACCTTCATGATAAATTTGTTCTTCTTCTCTAACAAACTTATACACTATAATATGAAAACTTGGTTTGAAATTGTTGTCAAAAATATCTTTGAATACACCAAACCAATCACAAAGAAATTTCAGGGGTTTCCTAATTATGCCCAGATAGAGATATCTTGATATTTTTGGTTCGATTCATCCATTCATTCATAAGATATGAAAGGCCTTAATTCGAGGCCGAGACAAAATAAAATGCAATATAGTTTCTTTTCAAGCACTTCAAGGCTTATAAAAATCATGAACACATATCTTGTCACCTACAGAAACTTTTCATCTTAACAGTCAAGAGAAATTCAACCAATAAATGCTATGGAGGGTTTTAAATCCACTATCTAGTCACAGGTTTTAACACAGTCTACTAATAATATGCAAAAATCACTGAAACAAAGGAAATTTTCTTATTTCAAACATTATTCATGCATTATTCCACATCCTTCAACATGTTACATGCCCCTTTCCATCAAATTATTCAACTCCATTTTTTTTTTCATACCTATTGTAGCTCCCTAAGAATCTCAATTTTTCCTAGTTTGACTGAATCTACCCTAGGAAAGCTCAACCATGTTCTAAACATAAAAAATGTGGATAATATTCACCTAAGAACACCTCCTACTCATTTCATAAGTATTTTTATGGTCTTCATGACCTTATCTAGCTCATAACAACTCATAAACACCTATTTAACAACTCTTACCTAGTCAACTTGACCTATTACCCATGGTTACAATGCTTTCACTTTTACTATGAAAATATACATTCAAATTTAGACTTGGACAATAATAAGATGGAGATATAAAAATTTGCAATCCTTCCATAATATTAGTGCCTTTCATATCCTTAATCAAAATTTATTATACTCTCCAAGCCATGAGGATGGTGCTCATGCATCAAATTCCTTAGGAAATTTTTCATTTCATCTCTATTGGGATCTTCTCTTTGCTGCTCTTCCTAAGTGGTTTTTTGGATTTCTCCCAGACATGGACTCAAGAATGCAATATGCTGCAAATTTATTTTTTGAATATTCCATTGTAACTCAAGCTCTTTAGATGTAGGATATCCTCTAAAATATGTATACCCTTCTCATGGTTTGGTGTATAGCCAAATTGATCTACATTGTGTTCTTAGGGATACACACATTGTTGATTTCCATCATAGTATGGTTTTGAAGGTGGTTGATAATAACTTGAGAATGAACAATAAAAATTTGGTGGTGGGTTAAACTAATAAGGTTGCTACCTCAGATGTGAATCCCTTGATACAAATGAAGCCATGATTGCATGAATTCATGGAATGGAAGAAAATGAAAAGATGTGTAAGGAAAAAATGGATGGAAATGGGTGGAAAAGAGATGAAAAGTCTACAACTTAGAGAGTGGTTTTTTGACCAAATGAAGTCATCAGTTGTGCTTTGCATATGCCTTCGGAGGTTGAGACTTCATCAAGAGAACAAAAAACTTGATAAAATGAAGTGAACACATGAATGCACACCTTGAAGGGCTAAAAAATGGTTGCGAGGTTGGACTATTTATCACCAAATGATCCCTAAAATTCATATTTCGGAACCTAGCTCCTTTTTAAAACCTCTAAAATCCCAATATGTAATACACAGTTGAAACTCTAAAATCCTAAGTAGGAAAAATCTGAAATATGAAATACCAAGTAACCTCCAAATTAATGAAATCCAAAATTCTAAAAACTTAAAAATTCTGAAAAACCCAAAAAGTTTGAAATTCTGAAATTGATATTTAAGGCCTATTTTAAAGTATTTGAACCCTGATCTATCTTGTGTGAGCCCATTTTGGACATGTCAAACCCTTGAAAAATGATTTCAGAATTTTGAGCCTACAACAAAACCTCTAAAATCTTAAATTTGACATTTCTGAAATTTGAAGAGCAAGGGAACTCTGAAAACCTGAAATTTGTGAACTCAATTTCACGATGGAAATATCTTATGATAGAACACCTAAAAATGAAACCCTAACTTCAATTTTTTCCCATCATGCATGCCAAAATAGTTGTGGAAAAATTAAAGCATCCACCGAATGGCCAATTTGTGAATGGGGCATTCGGTGTAATTTTCTAACATGGAGTTATCTAGAAGTGTGGGAATTTGTGAATAAGATAACTCTCTAGATAATTCTGGCTCCTCCTGCTAATCCTACCTACCACAACTACTCTTGATGCAAAAAAACACGTATCAAACCCTACTATAACATTCCAAGGAGATAGGGAGAGAGATACATGAAATAAAACCTACAATAGAAGTAGAAATACACAAAGAAAAAGAGTGTCCATCACTTTCCCAACCTACAAAATAGTAAAAGAAATGAACCTAGAGAGGGTGGTCCTGCACCATAGACTATATCACATTCAATGCATCACGGAGAGGGTAGAAATCATTACCACATACCATAAAACAAAATTCACCATTTTTGTATAAGCAAAAAACAAAAAATCTGTAATGAACAAGAAATTTGCATAGAACACCTGATTTGTAATGAGAGGAAAGATGAAAACAACAAAACATGAGAGGCTAGGAAGATTAACACAGACACAATTTTATTGATCCATATGAATTTACCTAGTACATTTCATGTAGGGAGAGGAAATATGTCATTACAATGTTTAGGATAAAGGCTTGAGGCTCCATATCTTCCTAAGAGAAGAAGATGGGTGCATGTGGAAAAAAAATGACCAACTCCTTGAATAATGCAACCCCATTACCTTTTATAGAGGAAATTTGAGAGAGAGAGAGAGAGAGTGAGAGGTATTCAAAATTCAATGAGTATGGGAATCCATTCATGCTTGCATCAATCTTTGGAGTCCTTTTATGTTTCCCATTCCTTCAATACTTAGTCCTCATGTTGAGGAATGGGTTTCTTATGCTTCCATTAACGACCCCCACCAACCCTGCACTATTAAGTGTTCACCAACTTCAAAGATCCAGAACCTCCAAATTTTTAGTTTTGTTTCCTCGATGCTATAGGGATCGTTTCCACCTTTCAAATGACTGGTATCTTGCAAAACATAGACTATTAATGCTTAAGATATATCATTTTCTATGGAAAATAAGGGTCTTTGCATTATTTTGGTCCGTTGCAGTGTCTGAAGCGAGCTACTCGGTGAGCTAAGGAGCGAGTTCCTCCTATGTTTCATGACATTACATTCAATCATGCCCAAAAATGACTCATTAACCTTGTAAAATCTTACCTGTGACCTCCCACCATTGAATATTTACATTCAACTCCTCACTGCGACAAAGGGTGGGCTCCTTGGCCATCGATATGCTTGGTTTCACATTATCCCCACCTCCATTAACAAGATTCCCTTTTTTTTGAGTGGCTGAGTTCATCATCACACCATCGAGTCTGAATGTACTGTTTAATGACCCTTCAAACTTTTCACTACCAACCAAATTACCGGTTTGTTCCCTAAGCCAACAACCCCTACATTGATTGGATTTACGTTGGTCTCTTTGATGATTTGAAAGACATGTTACTAGCTTGTCCCTTAAGGAAACTCAACATTTTCACCTTATTGACTGCTTTAACTCTTCCAATATCTCATTGATTACCCCAGAAACATTGACATGTAAGTCACCACCTACCTCTGCCATGTTGGCTTCAGACATTTTCTAGTTTGGAGATTCAAACTTTTTTATTTCATGGTTTTTGACACTGTTCATTGATTTGAGTCCCCATAAAACTACAATTTCCCAAAACTCCAAACTCTAAAATTCAGAGTTTATATTTCAGACATCTAGTTCATCATTTACCTAACACTAGTCATTAGGCTCTCAAAAACATTGAAAATCCACCTTCCTAAAGCCCAATTTTTCAGACTTCAGGATCTCTTGGTCATCACCACCGACTTCATCCTCCCAAAATCACTTACATCCTCCTCCGACCTATGTGTTTTTTCATTTCCTTTACATATTTTGCCTTTCCATTGATTTTTTCATGCCATCTAAGCTCTGAGCTCACCTCACCACGAAACTCATCGAGTGTGTTAAGTTGTGGAGATAAATTACTTCAGTTTAGCATGCAATGGAACTTGCTGGAAAATATAGTAACCATCATCGGTTAGGGTGTAACTGGCATAGGTCACCCAGAACTAGCATCGGTCAAGTATGACCGACATTACTTAGGTCTAACCAACATTGGTTACTTGTGCCAGGATGTTTTAATTAACTCTCAAGAATTAGATCTATTTTTAGCATTAAAGTATATCTATTGATTGTAATTGCATGGCTAAGTGCCCTAAGTCTACAAATGACTATATAAGCATAAAATCTAGGATTTAGAAGTATATAATTAACAAGAATTAGAAATAAATTGCAAAAGTTTGTGATAGAGATAATTCTTAGTGATGAAGTAAAAGCTTGAGGAAAGAAAGTATTAAACATCTGAGAGGTGTGGAAGATTGTAAATCTTCATTGTATATCTTGTAAAATATTTGGATAATATATTGGCTTGTCTCTTGGTGGACGTAGCTGACACTGGGTGAACCACATAAAATTTGGTGTTGATTTATGTCTCTTGTTTTGTATATTTCTTTTGGTAGAATATCCACTTTTATTTGCATGTATGCTTGGATCTGATATATTGTCTGTAAAACTAGTGTGCTAACCCTAACAATTGGTATTAGAACTTTGTTTGAGGGTTTTATGTATTGATAGGTTAACTCACAAAGGGTTTTCTGATAGAATGGGAGCTACAACAATGGCAGAAGAAAATAAATACAAGGTAGAGAAATTTGATGGCTGAAATTATCAATTATGGAAGATGTAGATTGAGGATTATCTATATCAAAGAGATTTGTATCTACTGTTGGATGAGAATTATATACCTACGAAGATGACCGATGAAGAATGGAAGATTCTTGACACAAAGGCTTTGGGATCTATAAGATTGAGCCTGGCAGCATCCGTTGCTTCTAATATTACAGAAGTGACTTTTATGGTAGACTTAATGAAATCTCTTACTAATTTATATGAAAAACCTAGTGCTTCAAATAAATTTTATTTGATGAATAAACTATTTAGTTCTAAGATCCATGAAGGTGGATCTACATCTATTCATTTGAATGATTTTCGATCTATTGTAAATAAGTTAAAATCTATTGTTATACCATTTGATGATGAAGTAAAAGCACTTTTATTGCTATGTTCTTTTCCTGATAGTTGGGATAACTTGGTAATAGATGTTAGTAATAAAACATCTGCTAATGCGGGCTGTATTGTGACTGTTAAAAGGTGGATTCAAACCTCCATGGAAACCGAAGGTGGTGATAAAGTGATTGATGGTAGGGAGCAGGCTATTCTCACACGCGTTTTTTAGCAGGCTCAGATCAGCAGACACGCAGCCGATCATGGGAATAACAACGGCTCTCATTTCCATTTTTGTGCGGATTACTATAGCAAAAAGTGGACTGGCTTTAGCAATTAGTTAGGAATTAGTTGCAAACAGTTCAGAACAGAGAAGATGGGGGGTCCTCCTTGTAAAATTGAGCCTAGTGTGGACCCAGACTGGAAAGACAATATCAAGCTGTGGAGCATTCTTAGCAAGGGTGGCATAGAAAAATTCATGGAAAAAGTTCAGGGGCATGACCAGAGCATATCTGTGCATTTTACAAAGGATTGGAAGGAGAGGACAGTGGAGTATGGGGGGTAGAAGGTCTTAATCAATGAAGAGCTTATTGCTGAAGCGACCGGCCTTGGCTTGGAGGGCTTTAGATTCTTTAACAAAAGGGTCGATAGAGATGTGGAAGAGAGAAGATTTGTTGAGGGAGAGGAGAAATTGACCCACTTAACAGTGGGCCTGCTTGTTAGCTTGATCCCTCTGCCATATGATGAAGTAACCCGCATGATGATACGGTTCATCTCCTTGGAAGGAAGGTTTGTCACTGTTCCTGCAAAACACCTTATTTTTCTTAATCATTTTCATAGGGATCGTCTGGTTTGTTTCCCCCATTACTTGCTGAACTCTCTTGAACACTCCATTCTTGAGTTTCAAAAGCATTCCCAGGAGGTTCCTTTGCACCAAGGGCTCATTTTGTTGTTACACAAATGTTGTCTACTCAGGTTTCCTGGTCTCCCATCCTCCCCTAGCTCGATTCCCCCTTTGTTGAGCTCTGCTTCTGTCAGCCCTGTTTCTCCTCTCTCTACCCCTGCCACCGCTGCTATCACCCCCATGCAGGCCATTCAGGATTCTTCTCCCATTCCCCCTACTGATGCTCCTGCCCCCCACTTGGCCTCTACCTCGCGGAGACCAGTTATCAGGGCTTCTAGTAAGCTTAACCTTGAGACCCTTGCTGTGGAGAAGGGTTCTCATGAATTTAAAATTGCTCATGACCTCCTGCACATTAGTAGTGCCAGCCCCCGGGAAGTGCAATTGGAAAGCCCTACAAAAAGGCTGGAAGCCTTAGAGGCAGATATGAAATTATTAAAGGATGAAGTTAAAAACTTGACAAAACAGAAAGGAAAGAGGAAGAAGGAGGAGGAGGAGGAGGATGTGGAAAGCAGTTAAATTGAAGATATATACAAGAAATTTCACTCCTTAGACTCTCGCTTAGGGAAGGCCAAGACTAGGCATGATTACAACATCGCCATCTTTAGGGCAATTGAGGAATTTATTGAACAACACGTCAGAAGTGTCTCCAACCTAAGCGGAGTGGCAACAACTCTTTGGGGTACTGATAAAGAAAGCAAGAATACCTTGGAGCAGCTGGATTCTAATGAAGTTGCCCATATGACTACTTTGGGTATGTTTAAATCCTAGAAGAATATCAAAACCATCATAGACAAAGCTACTAGGAAGTAGCTGCAGTTGATTCTGCTGTCCTTGTTTGCTTTTTTGCTATTTTTTTGTGGATCCTTTACTACTTTTTTGCAGTAATTTTGTTGTTCTGTCTCGTTTTGGTAGCTATTTTTTAGCTACTTTAAACATCATTGTAACATTTGGATTATGATCCTTTTCACTCTAGTTCTCTTGCTTATCCTGGATTTTAGGCCTTCTTTTGTAATCAAGGGTATAGTCCCTTTCAAAATACTATTTGCCAATAATAATTTAAAAAAAACATCTGCTAATAATATTTTGAAGTTTGATGATGTGGTTAGTATAACCTTGAATGAAGAAATTCGCAGGAAGAGTACATAGGAATCATAATCTAGAAATGCTTTGAATGTAGAAAACATGGGTAGGAAGAAGGAGAGATCCAAGAGTAAGAGTAATGGGAAATCAAAGTCAAGGGATGATAGATCTAAATCCAGAAGTAAGGGAATTACTTATTGGAAATCTGGAAACAAAGGACATGCAAAGAAAGATTGTTGGTCAAAGGAAAAAGAGAACCAACACCTAGATAAAGGTAAAGAATTAAATCTTTCTACATCAAAGGTAATGCAATATGCTCTTATTATTTCTTTAGATAATAGAATTGAAAAATGAATTTTACATTCACGAGCTTCCATGCAAACCCTAATAAGGGTTATTTCAGAAATTATGTCGAGGGAAATTTTGGGCATGTTTATTTGGGTGATGATGAACCTTGCAGTATTACTTGTAAAGAGGAAGTTCATCTAAAATCGCAAAATGGAAATACATGGGTATTGAAGGATGTGAGGTAGGGGCCAAGCCTCAGGAGGAAATCTTATTTCTATGGGGAAACTATGTGAATCTAGTTGCATGGTTAATTTTACAGGAGACTCTTGGAAAGTCACAAAGGGTGCTTTTTTTGTGGCAAGAGGTAATAAGGTAGGAATGTTATATTTACCTACCTGTATTACTGATTCCTTTTCTGTATTATCTACTTAGATTCATATGCATGTATGTGGCATAACCGTTTGGGTCATATGAGTCAAAAAGGAATATATATCTTAAAGGATAAGGGTAAGTTATTAGATTTGAAATATTTAGATCTTGATTTCTATGAGCATTGTATCTTTGGAAAGAAAAAGAGAGTGATATTTCTAAAAGTTGAGGCAACTAAGAAGGAGCAAAAACTAGATCTTGTACACTCAGATATGTGGGGACCAACTGAGGTGGCTTCTCATAGAGGATCCTGGTATTATGTTACTTTCATTGATGATGCTACAAGCCAAGGTATGGGTTTATTGTATTAAACGTAAGTATGATGTTTTTGAGAATGTCATAAAAGATGGAAATCCCTTATTGAGAATGAATTAAATTCTAAGTTAAAGTGCCTTAGATCTGACAATGGTGGTGAATACTATACCAAGGATTTAAATGATTATTCTTTAGTGAATGGGATATGTAGAGAAAAAATGGTTCTAAGAACACCACAAGAGAATGGTGTTACAGAAATAATGAACAGGACAATCATGGAACATGCTAGAAGTATGAGAATACATTCTGGATTGCCCTTGCAGTTTTGGGCAGAAGCAGTTGATACATCAAATTTATTTGATTAACCATGAGCCTTCAAGTTCATTAGATGGAGGAATACAAGAGGAATATTGGATTGGAAAAGAGGTAGATCTTTATTTTCTTAAAGTTTTTGGTTCAGAATCTTTTGTGCATGTTGATAAGGAAAATAGAAAAAAGTTGGATGTAAAATCCAAGAGATGTAATTTCATTGGTTATGGATCTGGTGATTTCGGTTTTCTTTTTTGGGTTTAGAGAATTATAAAATTATTAGGATTCGTGATGTTGAATGGAATGAAAATAGAATGTACAGGGATCAAATTTTAGTACCCAAGGATGAACCAGTTGAGAAGTTTGTGAATGAAAATAAACTCTTAGATTTAAAAGTATTACCTACAGAGTTACACAGTAACCGGTGTCATTTTACCCCTAACTGGCACCGGTCAAAAAAACTAATATCAGTTACAGAAGATCCAAACCGACATCAGTTAGAAGAACTAACGTCAGTTAGAGGTGACCGATTTCGGTCACTGTCAATCCTTATATAGGAATGTCCAGGAGGCCCAGAATGAGTGTTTGATACCCCAAACTACCTGTGATAAGGCCACAAAGGGTAAGTAAAATTTGAGAAATATTAACACCTTCTCTATTTTATTTATTTTTGAATAATAATGGTAAAGCAAAGAGCTTTGAAGAAGCAATGTAGAATAAGAATCACATTCAGTGGGAGCATGACATGGATGAGGAGATGGACTCCTTAGAATAGAAATAGACTTGGGATTTGGTTAAGTTTCTAGTAGGTATGAGAACGTTGCAGAACAAGTGGGTTTACAGGATCAAGGAAGAAGAGTGTGGACATAAAAGGTACAAGGAAAGACTTGTAGTAAAGGGATTTGTACAGAAAGTAGGTATTGACATTGGTGAAATTTTCTCTCTTGTTAAGATGAATTCTATTTGTACTATATTGAGTTTAGTTACAGTAGAATATTTACATTTAAAGCAACTAGATGTGAAGATGGATTTCCTTCATGGTGATTTGGATGAAGAGATTTATATCACAACAGTCACTTGGGTATGTGCGTCAAGGGTAAGGATAAACTAGTGTACAAGTTAAAAAAGATCCTATATGGTCTCAAGCAAGCTCCAAGGTAATGGTACATGAGGTTTGATAGACTCTTTATGCATAAGCATGGTTACTTGAGATGTGAATCTAACCATTATGTTTATTTCAAGAAGCTTGAAAATGGGAGCTATATTATTTTGTTATTGTATGTGGATGATATGCTTATTGTAGGATCTACTATGCAGGACATTAGTGAGATTAAGGGAAAGCTAGCTCACACATTTTCTATGAATGATTTAGGAGATACAAAAAGAATTCTTAACATGCAAATATATAGAGATAGAAAAATAAGAAATTTTATTTGTCTCCAGAGGATTATATCTACAAGGTGTTAGGAAGGTTCAACATGCACAGAATGTAAAACCTATCAGTACACTTATGGTTGGACACTTCAAATTAAGAAAATATTAGTGTGCCTTCATCACGTGAGGAGGTAAAATACATGACATGATTGCCATATGCTTCAGTAGTTGGAAGTCTCGTGTATGCTATGGTTTGTACCAGACTAGAAATTGCACAAGTAGTGGGAGTTGTGAGTAGATATATGGCTAATCTAGGTAAAGAGCATTGGAAAGAAGTCCAATGGATACTCAAGTATTTGAAAGGGACATCTAGCATGTAGTTATTTTATGGAGATTCAGATATTTCATTATGTGGCTATGTTGATTTGGATATGGCTAGAGATCTGGATGGTAGGAGGAGTACTAGTGGATATTTTTTCACAGTAGGTGGAATGATAGTTAGCTGGATTTCAAGATTACAGAAGGTTGTGGATTTTTCTACTAAAGAGGTAGAGTATGTTGCATCTACAGAGGCTAGCAAGGAGATGATATGGATGAGTAGGTTCATGGAAGAGTTGGGAAAAGAGTAAGGTGATTGTAAATTTTTCAGTGATAGTCCGAGTGTAATTAATTTGGCAAAGAACTCAACATTTCATTCAAGAAAAAAAGACATTCAATCGAGGTATCACTTCACACGACAGTTATTGCAGGATGGACAGTTGAATCTGGAAAATATTCATACGAGAAAGAACCCTACATATATGCTAAGAGAAGCCATTAAAAAAGGAGAAGTTGGAGCTACACTCCACTTTTGTTGGTTTTCGAGTTTGAGACTTGAAGACGAAGAAATAAATCTAAGGATCTAAGAATGACGTTGTATATGTATGGTGAAGTAATTAATCTCTAAGAGGGAGATTGTTGAGTTGTGGAGCTCAATTACTTCAGTTTAGCATGTAATGGAACTTGATAGAAAATATAGTAACTATCATCAGTTAGGGGGTAACCGACATCGGCCATCCAGGACCGACATTGGTTAGGTATGACTGGCATCAGTCAGTGAAGGGATTAACCGACAACGGTTAGGTCTAACCAGAGTTGGTTACCTGTGCGAGGATGTTTTAATTATCTCTCAGGATTTAGATCTATTTTTAGCATTAAAGTATATATATTGATTATAAGTGCATGGCTAAGTTCCCTAAGTTTATAAACAACTATATAAGCATAAAAACTAGGGTTTAGAAATAGATGATTAACAATAATTAGAAATAACTTGCAAAAGTTGGTGATAGAGAGAATTCTTGGCGATGAAGCAAAATCTTGAGGAAAGAAAGTAATAAACATCTAAGAGGTGTGGAAGATTGTAAATCTTCATTGTATATCTTGTCAAAGCTTTGGATAATAGATTGGCTTGTTTCTTGGTAGACGTAGCCCACACTGGGGTAACCTTGTTAAATATGGTATTGATTTATGTCTCTTGTTTTGTATATTTCTTCTAGTAGAATATCCACTTTTATTTACATGTATGCTTAGATCTGATATATTTTTTGTAACTAGTGTGCTAACCCCAACAGAGTCCCTCGTCTTTCTCTATTTTTCTTTGGCTGCATGGGTCAGCCTGTCCATCTACTCCATAGCTCACTAGGTGAGATATCTCTCATGTTGAGTGCCCAATTTGACTCATTTATGATTTCTTTGGTTCCTTCGTTTCATGGTGCATCCCATCGAGCTGCTCTATGATCCCTTGCATTTTCTACTATTGCAAGCTCCTTGTCCTTCATTCCATTCCAAGTCCATTTCTCGAACTCGCACTTGAGTTCCTCCTACTGCATTTAACTTAATGAATTCACCACGTGAATTTATTTTCTTATACATCACCCAAGTGTCAACTCAACTTGTTGAGTAGCTCTTCGAGATGCTTGATGGGATAAATTTTAGCTCATCTCCTCTCTAAGGACCTTTTAGGCAATTTATTACCCTAATTATGGAATTTTTGCTTTTCTTAGATTTTCTCAAGTCAGGAGGCTGAGATAAAACACATTGAAACTGATTTTCACCCCTTTTTGCTATTTTCCCCACTTTTTCTTGTTGCAGGCCCGCCAAGCCCCACTTTTCTTCCTTTTTAAGTTGAACCTTAAGGGTAAAAACCAAGCAGAGGAAAAATCCTCTTATGACCCCAACACCCTCAACAATGTTGAATGTGTCCCCAAAAAACACTAAATGTTGTTGTAGACACCAAAATTAGGTTGTACCACCCTTATAGCCCTGTTAATTAAATAAAGCATACCTTACATATTCATATGCCATAGCCCACATGATTAATTAAATTAATTACATTAATTAATTTGATTAATGTCCTCACTTGACCACATCACCTAGATACCTCATCATGGACCTATTCTTATCAGGTTCATTCTAGCTAGGACTCAATCTCTACTTACCATAGCTAACTGAGACTTAGTCTAACCCTAAATTTAGATGCATATCCTTTCTCTAATAGCATGCGTACTTAATTACGTAGAAAATACCAATTTAGACTCAGACCAACAGACGAAACTGGTCAAAAGATAGCAAAGATGTGCTATTTTGGAAAACCTAGGATTTCCCATCATAATCGACGTCGGTTAACCCTAAATCAATGCCGGTTAACCTAAACCATGGTTGGTTAACATATATTCACATTGGTAACCTTATTCCATAGGTTGGAAGAATTACTTTGAGTTTGGAGAGAGAGAGATATATGCATGCAAGCATGAACCAGAGCCCTCTCGCACATCCAAACACACCCTATCCAGCACCAAGACTAATCTGAAGATGTTGGCATTCACGGTAGCATTTTGGGAAGTACTTCCGCAACACTGACCACCAGTTGTGTAGATAAACCATCACCTCCATCTAACCATCAATTCTGCAAATACAAATTAGTGCGTTTTGATCTGCATCATTCCATACTTACTTAGATCATCATTTCTTTATATTTATTTGTTAAATCCTATTCTCTTTTGCATCCTATCATTCTCACATACCTACCAATCCACCCGTCTAACCATCCATAACCTTTAGGCTCCCCATATTCAACCCTTAGATATCTCTGAGCATTCTCATCATCTTTACCAACCTATCCATCCTTCTTCCATTATCTGTGTAATCACATAGAACCTCTAAAACCCAAATTTTATTGAATTTCTACTACTCTGCCTCTACCGATTCCGGTTAACCTAAACCATCATCGGTTTCTCTCTCAACCAAAATCAGTCATACCTGACCAATTTCGGTCTTTATATCGGGTAATTTTTCCTGTAACAACAACCTCATAACCTTAACTCAAATAACCCAAAACCACCCCCAAAACCTAATCCTAACTTGTTCTTGTCATCTTGGCTACATGCCCAACCTCCAGATCTAATCATAACCTTACCTATTAGATTATATTTTCTTATTATATGTGAATGAGATACCTAAATCATATCAAATACAATAGGATGTTATTTGTTTATGTTACTTCTTGCATTAAATTATATTAAACAGTGGATTGACATCCATCTAGGAAGTATCACACTTCCCAGATATAGCACACACTAGGAACTCCACTGATATATATTGTTTAATATTCTTTTTGTGGTATTGTTTTATAGTCACAGGTAGTTCCTCCTAGCAAAAAGGAATTTTTCACATTTAGCAATGGATCAGGAAATCAGAACGCATGCATTCTACCTTCCACCTTCATTTCACAAGTATTCCTCCTCACCTTTACCTTATCTATTTTACTCATACGTAAGAAACTTATTGGTGAAACATTTTGGCATGCCCGGTGGGACCCTCATTTATGGGTTCCTTTCTATTCATATAGGTTGCATCTTGTTTGTTTCCTTTCTAAATCGTTATTCACTAAATCTTCTTCTCTGGTAATCTTCTCCTTCTTTCTAATTGTTCTAAATGAAACATTTCTTTTGGTGCATTTAAAAATAATCATTCTTCTTTCTTTCTGCAGTAGTGAAAATCATCCTTGCTCCTATTCATCATTTGCTACATTGAATATAACTGTCAATTTGGGTTATAAAATTTGTTGCATTTCATCCTTATATGCTACATTGTTAGCTCACATTTGAAAATGAGGGCAACGTATATGCTGGAAGTCATGCCCAGCTGATGATTGAAATAATTGAACCGTAGAAATCACTTTCTCTTCTCTATCTTTTTGCAAAACTACACATATTCTTAAGCAACACCTTACCTAGAAGAATATGCTAACAATCACACAATCAAAGGATTGACAGTGGGAGCCTAGCTAGTTTCTCTGTCCAGTCATTATCTCAAAGAAAGGACCAGCCCCACCAAAACATAACCTAAAACGTCTCCTTTAGAATTTTCCTCTTCATAGGATGCCTTCCCAACAAAAAAACATTGTTCTAAATTCACAAGTCAGTCTCAAATAGCAAAAGCTAAAGTAAGATAAAATTCACTCATAGGATTATGTGTTTTTCTTAACTTTCTTCTTGAATTGCATTTTGAGTTAGGAGGATTATGTTTCTTCATTTTCTTCTTCCTTTCACACTCCACCATCATAGTGTGAGCATTATGATTGTTTATGAGTTTGTCAAGGCCTCATATTATCATTCTTAGATTTATGGATTAATTCTTCATCTGATTTAATTTACAAAATCCATTTTTATTCACTTCTTCACATTTCATAGTAACTGGTGTCGATCCAGTGACTATCATCGGTTCCCATTTGGCTGTCATCTGTTTACCTGACCGGTGTCAGTTACCAGCTATTTTCGTTATTTTACCCAAAACATCTTTCATCACCTTCTCTTTTCTATTTATAGTCCTCAGGACATCATCATATTCCCAACATTCTGATATCAATGTCAAGTATAGTTTCGCCATTTCATTTTCATCAGTTCTGCTTCATTTTCTCAAACTGGTGTTTTCCCACAGTAACTGATATCGGTTACTGTAACCTTCATCAGTCCCCTTTAACCATGGTTTTTTTGAGGGCATGGGGCCCTTGGAGGTTAGCTCAGCCACTCTTTACCCTAACCATTTTCCCCACATATTTTCTATTGACATTCTACCATAATTAGTTTCCATTTTTCATAACACTTGGAAATTTACCACACCTACGTATCTACCATTTTATCACACCATAAAAACATCCAATCAATCATTCCACATTTCTATCATATCAAAAACAATTGGAAATTTACACCATAACATACATATAACTCATCATTTATTTCCAATTTTACCAATAACTTGGAAATTAAATGAAAAGTAATAACATGATCAAACCATGCTTAACTATACCTAACTCAACCATGCCTAAACTGACCTAACTTAACCATGCCTAGCTGACCTAACTCAAACATGCCTAACTGACATAACTCAGCCATACCTAACCAACCTAACTAAACAATGCCTATACCTTACTCCACCATACCTAAACTGACCTGACTCCACCATGCCTACTCTACCTAGTTTCCATCCATACAAAAATTACAATGAAAATTTCAAAACACAAGTACATCATCCATACCATCAATCTCACCATCTATAAATGACAGTATGTGTATCCATAAAATATTCATTGATACAAAATAATACAAGTATATCTCAGGTACAACCTCAAAATATTTGGCACACAGGCTGGTATAATAATCAACTCACAAAAAATCTCATGTACAGTCTCACTATCATCAGCACGCAGGCTTGGTATATATCAAAAAATTAATATAATAATCATGTATGGTGACTAATCATCACCCCACATGGTATACATGTCATTCTCATCTATATCCTCCTCCTCTCCTCTATCTCGGTTCCCTCCCAACATCTCTCCACCTTCCATAAGTCTCATCTCTACCTAGCTTGTAGTTGGGTCTGGCCTCCGTGAGCTTGTGGCCTTACCCTGAACCTGTCTTGGGGCTCATTGGCCCCATGTGATCTCTTAGATATGTGTGCAAGACATCGTCCTCTCAATATTTTCCCGCTATGCCCTATACTTAGCACAAGAGGGGACATCTATCCCTATGGTTGTCAGCTGATCCTGGTAATATCTGGCATCATTCAAGGCATCCCTTAATATCACCATCGACACTGTCTGTGGTGGTGCCATAGGTCTCATAGTAATCTGTGATATTTTTCCTACTAATTATGGCCTCGACCCCTATACATGTGAACTCTTCCCTCCTCCCAATATTGTGGGACCCCTATCTCGTTGCTTCCTATAATATGGGATCATGTCCCTAGGCCTGTCAAGGTGCCTGCACTATAACTTAGGCCTGTAGGGCCACAATATGAGCATGTGAAGTGCCAAATGACCCTACAAACATGTTATCTCTTCCTGTAAGGTGGATACCTGTCCCCCATCACCATCACCACCCTATCTGGGTACTTTTCCTTATGTAACTTAGGCCTACAGGGTTACCACTTGTGCATGTAAAATGGTAACCTGTGCCTCTGATCTTGTAAGTTTCCCCTGCAATAATCCAAATTGTGTCAAAAGGTTGCCACCTGCCCCTGTAATGTGTCCCTATAAACTATAATAGTGGCTAAGTTATGCTTCGCTAGCCTCAGTTGTGCTACTTGTAGTTGCGCCACTCACCATTACTTGTATCTATCAGTGACCCCGGCATCATAAATCTGCCTGTCCACCACATGCTCCTCCTACCCTATTGGTACAATCGGTTATGGTAGAGGAATAGGCCTCTCCATGTCATCTCTCATGTACTGTGGGAATGGTGGAGGCATGTCTTGGGGAAGCCCAAACTGTTGTCTAACCTTGTCAATGGGTATCATCTCATACTTTTCGGCACAACTCCCCCTCTATCCATATAAGTAGTTTTAGCTCCACCAACTCCACTGCCACGTGTCTGGAGGAAGGGAAGACAACATATGTCCTCCAAATAATGTCAACACCTGACAATCCCTCTAGCACATGTCTATAATATGCCACATCATGTGTAGCCCTAACTGCCATGTGCTCTCTCCTAATAGGTACCCATCACCTATAACCAATTTAGACCAAGCCCATATTAAATGCATCAAGTCGAGGAAAACCAACTGGACACACACATACAATTTGCTTGTATTCCCAGCAGTGAAGAAAGAAGGTACATCACAAACTGAACCTCCATAGCCTCCCATAGGCTAACAAATCTCTGTATAACTGACCAAGAATGTTGGTTCCTAGGAAAAATAGGTCCTCTCCTCCATCATGTCCTGAAGAACTCCCATCTGTGGTCATGGGAATCTCTCACCCTCCACATTTGGCAATGAAAAACAATACACTGCCTCCATAATCAAGATAACCAACCTAATATCTTGAGGATAGGTCGTATACATGTATCCATAGCCTAGGCTCATGGTATGGTATCTCATCTCCTCCATTGCCTCTCTAAAAAATGCCACTATCGGCTCCTTTAAGGCCTCCAAGGTTATAGAATAGACCTGATCCCAAACTATTGGAAGCTGCAGGATCCTATATACATCCTCTAGGGTGACAATAATCTCACCAATCGGTAAGTGGAAAGTATTGGTCATTGAATCCCATCTATCTATGAGTTTGACCATCAAACTTAAATATCAAAATACACATTGGTAATGTCAGATCCTAATCAATCCTACATATGTCACATGCCTCCACCCCTTAGTAGTCATGCTCGACCATATCACCTATAATAGAGGTGGTACTTTTTCCTACATCTATAACTTCTCTCTCACCTACACCAATCAAACACAACATAGGTCATCCTTGACCATACCCAACACATCTTTTACCCAAAATATCTATTACATGACATAGATCTTTCCCACCACACCCTACCTAAACCACAACCCTACCGAATCCCCCCGTAGTCCTAGTGTATTGTTATACCTATTCTCCCTTATTTTACTTGTCAGCCCCCACCATCACCCAAACACCCCTTTTACCATCTTTTACCTACATACACCTTCCATTATCCCTCCCTTAACTATTTTCCTCCCCCTACCCATTCCTTACCCCTATTTCTCATCATCCATAACTTGTGCCAGTTTCTTTAATCATCACCAGTTTTACTTGACCAACGTTGGTTCAATTTCACTAGTGTTGGTCACCTAAGTCTTTCCTAAAGCTGGTTAAAGCCAACTAGTGTTGGCCAAATTCTGACCGACGTTGGTCTCTATCATGACATAGAAACCGAAACCCCCCTGCCTACTAAAATTTTCTCACAAACACCTAAAGCACCTACTCTACCCTACCCAAACCTACCCTAACTTATTTTCCACCCCTATTTACACTATATTGGACCCCCCTCCCTCATTTCATTCATTTTAACTACAAATTCCAAATAAATTCTCACCCAAACTCCCTTTAACCCAAACCAATTTAAAACATTATTTTTCAACCCAAAGACATAAGTGGGTTAATTCCTACCTCATCTCGATGTCATTTTCATGGTGGTATGTCTGGCTATTGCGGTGGTGGTCCACCTGACCCCTCTCCTACCTTCACCATCACCAAATCAACACCTCACCTTGCAACCAATCAAACCACTCTAATCAATCTTGTGGACCCACCTACCAGCCACCAATCATGTGCTAGTCACTTGCCAACTCAACTCAAGCACCTTGTACCATCACTTTCTACTCTTACTCCACCACTCTGTCATTTTCCCAAATAACAACATGTTAAAATGAATCCGTAAAATATGGATTTTTATTTTTATTAATTCTAACCTGACATGACCAACATTGGTCATACCAAACCAATGTCAGTTACTTTATAACACACATTGGTCTCCTGCTATTACCATTTTTACCGTGTTTTGCCCATTTTTGACCTCAAATCATCATTGCCTAATACCCTCTAACCTCACCCATACTTCGTGCAACCTACATACAAGACCAAACTACCCCTACATTTCCTTAGTTGCATCTCGAGATTTGTTATTTTTCCTATTCCTTGGCCTTACCTGTGCCCTGACCTATTTATGTGGCCCTAACCTGCTTGGTGTGACCATTGACCTTGTGTATTCATTTTACCCTACGATGATGTTACCCATGTTGTTTTAGCCTACCAACCATACCTTTCCTATTTTTGTTCCATTTATCTTGACAAACTCTTTAATGTACTGGAACATACCTAAACGTTCCTGCACCTAACCTAAGTTGTGTTTCTAGACCATATCCTATTCCTTAGATACTTGAATCACTTCACCCTTGTTTAGATAAACCTATCGACCTATGACAATATATAAATTTCAAGCTCTTCAACTTGGTACCATGTTACAGTCTATACATGTGCATGTGTTCGATTTCCATTACCCATTACCCAATTTGATCCTAGCCCATTACTTATAACCTGAATTGACCATCACCCTTTCCCAAAATACCCATACTCTTCCCCACCTGCCTTCACTTCCACCAACTACACACTTATCAAACTACTTGCCAATTCCGCATTACACCTCATCAGTTTTTGGTTTGAGGGGGATAATCTTCACCCACACATGGGGTAATCAATTCCTATTTTTGTCAACATGACTTACCAATAGAAGCTACATGACAAAAGAGGTAAAATGTATACACCAAAATTAATTCATACCTCCCTTATAACCCCGTTAATTAAATAAACCATACCTTACATATTCATATCCCATAGTGCACATGATTAATTGATTTAATTACTTTAATTTATTTAATTAATCCCCTCACTTGACCACCTCACCTAGCCACATCACCTAGACACCTCATCATAGACCTATTATTAGTAGGTTCGTTCTAACTAAGATGTAATCTCTACTTACCATAACTAACTGAGACTTAGTCTAACCCTAACAATAGATGCCTATTCTTTCTCTAACAACATGCCCACTTACTTACATAGAAAATAAAATTTTAGAACCGAACCAACGGGCAGAACTAGTGAAACGATAGCCAAGATCTGCTATTTTGGAAAACCAAGGATTTCCCACTGTAACTGACACCGGTTAACCATAAACTGAAGTTAGTTAACCTAAACCATTGTTAATTACCATATATTCACTTTGATAACCTTGTTCCAGAGGTTGGAAGAAATATTTGAGTTTGGAGAGAGAGATATCTGCATGCAAGCACAAACCAGAGCCCTCTCGCACATCCAAACACACCCTATCTAGAACCAAGACTAATTTGAAGACATTGGTATTCATGGTAGCATTCTGGGAAGCACTGTCATGGAACTGACCACCACTTTCATAGATCAATCATCACCTTCATTCAACCTTCATGTTTGCAAATAAAAGTAAGTGCATTTTGATCTACATCATTCCATACTTATTTAGATCATCATTTCTTTAACTTTCACATTTAAATCCTATTCTCCTTTCTATCTTGTCATCCTCACCTTCCTGCCAATCCACCCATCTGACAATAGATAACCCTTTAGCTCCCCACATCCAACCCCAGGAATCTCTGAGCATTCCTAGCTTCTTTGGCAACCTAACCATCATTCTCCCATTCTCTTTGTAATCACAAGGAACCTTCAAAACCAAATTTTATTGAGTTTCTATCAGTCCTCCTATACTAATGCCAGTTAACCTAAACCCTCATTGGTTTCCTTCTTAGCGGAATTGGTCATACCTGACTGACATCGGTCTTTATATCTAGTAATTTTTCTTGTAACAATAACCTCATAACCTTCGGTCAAATAGCCCAAAACCACCTAAAACCTGATCCTGGCCTGTTCTAGTCATCCTGACTACCTACCCAACTGCCAAATATGATCATAACATTACCTATTAGACTAGATTCGCTTATTGTATTTGAATGAGATACCTAAATCATATCAACTACAGTAGAATTTTATTCGTTTACATTTTTTCTTACATTAAATGGTATTAAACAGGGGATTGATAGCCATCTAGGAAGTATCACACTTCTTGAATCTAGCATACGCTGGGTAGTCCACTGACATATATTATTTAATATTCTTCTTGTGGTATTTTTTTTTATTCACAGGTAGTTCCTCCTAGAAAAAGGAATTTCTCACAATCATCACTGGATCAAAAAATCAGAACGCACACACTCTACCTTCCACCTTCATTTCACAGGTATTCTTCCTCACCTATACCTTATTGGTTTTTCTCATATGTACATAACTTATTAGTGAAATACAAGGATCCTTGTGAAATTTCATGTCCCTTTCATCCCTCAAGCTAAGGGACATGAGGGACATAAAAATACATCCAGCCCAAATAAGCCCTATGGTCACATGTGAAACCTCTCGAATCACTAGTTCATCCCTAAGGAGCTAGTCGAGGAAAATGGATAGCTATCAGATCTTTGCCAAGTGTCTTCATGAGGTGCACCGTGTAAATTGATGAACCTCATGTACCTTAATTCTTAAGTGATATAGGGGACATGAAAATTTTCGTAGCCCAACGAATGCCTCGTGGTTCCTCATGCGACCATTTTCCAACTCCCAGGTGCTTCCAACAATCTCTTTGGCCAAAGCACTCAGTCATTGGATTTTCACCAAGTGTCATCACGAGGCACATTGTGAAAATTGATGTCCCTTTCATCCCTTAATGCTTAAAGGAAATCATGGACATAAAATTGTGCCCCACTCTTGGCAAGAAGTTTTAAAGCATTTCAAATTTTATGCTTTCTTTATTTTCCCTTCGCTTCTTACTTTCCACAACTTCATCCTTGTCATTGATCTGCTCTTACTTGCACACTATTCAACATAGCTACTCCAAACCAACTCTGCCAAAGAAACAAAACCATAAAATCCATGAGAACATATAGGTTTCAAAGAGAAGGTTTATAAAGACTCAAAGGATTGAAGAAAAAAAGGAAGAACGAAGAAATTTATTGAAAACCTCATTACCAGGGATTGAATATTTGGACATATCTTGTTAACCGATGCACAAAAAAGGAACCATTTCCTATTGTGTTATTAACTCTTGAAATCCATTAAAACCTCACCTTCTAATCTTCCTTTTTAAAGCAAAAATCACTCATAGTGAAGAAATCTCCCTTTCGGCTCTATAAAGACAAAAATATGATTTCCCATCAAACTGAAAATTGGTTTGAAGATAAATTTCACCAGTGAAACTAAAAGCAAATACCCATAAAAAAAATCATGAAGGGAGAATAAAACTAGATTTGCAACTTTCAAGGTCCGTTAATGGCTGTCATGTTTAGAGGTGTCGTCAGGTCAAAATTTTGAAATTTTAAATCTCCCAAACCACTGATCGGGTAAGTCCAAGATTTCAGAGGGGCGATATTGGGAAAAAAACCCATATCGAATTTTTTTTTAACACAAAAATACTACCACCAGAAGCTTGATTTCTAAAAATAGCAGGTATTCTACATAGGAGACTACTATTTTAGGAAAGTCATCAACTGAAGAACTTGCGAAGGAGACGGTGAACACATAAGAGATATTGCAGTTGAAAATTCATCGAAATGGTCATCTTGGTAAAAAACAGACACTTACTAAAAATAGTATGTAGTCTCATGAGCACCTGCTAAAATAGAAAATTGATCCAAAATGTGAAATAAATGTAGGGAGAAAGGGGGATTTGAGTTTCCGGATATAGTTAAGGTTCGAAGGAGCTATTTTCCATACTTACTAAAAATAAAAGGTTAATTTTCCTTAAGAAACCATGAATTACAAATGGACAAGGCAGAAACTGACACATCCTTTCACTTCCAAGTATGAGATAGAAGACAATGATATCTCATATATGGACCTAAATGACCTAAGGGCTTGCATGATAGCCAAGGAATGAGGAAATATTAAGGATCAGGTATTCACAAGTGGATTATTCATAGCTGCAGGACACCATGTGTCTGTACAAATCCTTGAATCAGTCTTGGATTGCTCACAACACTATGATCCCGAAACATAAAATATTCTAGATGAAATGGAATGGAAATGGTGGTCATCAACCCAAGAACCATCTCACTTTCTCTATGAATCCTGAAATTACCTAGCATGGTTGTCATCTCAAAAGACATGGCCCTGTACGACTCGGAAACAATGGATGTATATGTACAAGGGGTTACACTTGGATCATGGATGAAGAGAGGGAAAAATCCCTTAAGTATTCCCAAGACCCTTCCGAGGTGTGTGTTTTGTGAGGGATATTTAGATACAATCACCCTCCTCAATAGGGTGATGGGAGAAGTGAACACAGGATACTTCCAAGAGTGGATGGGCCTTTTCATTTTGACAAAGAGATAGCAAAATTTCTTCCATTTTTCCCAATTCTAAAATGTCTTCCATTATTATGCTATGTATAATTTCTATTTGAGCATCAATACAAAAATGAGTTTCCAACCTTTTTTGACTAAGGGGTTTATTGATACTTTGTGATCTATAAATTCTATTTGGTCTTATTGCCCTTAAGCAGATTTGTTTTCTTCTAAATTTTAGTGCATGTTATGAAACTTATAACTGGTGTATGCAAGTATTTGATTTTCTACTTGTAGTATTAGTTTCCCTTGTCTAACATTCTCACTCCCTTCCCCACTCTCCTATAAAATTCCTCCCTTTCACATATCTGTAATCTTTTTTTACATGATTAGTGGAGTTCCCTTGTTGGATCTTTAGCTGTAAGGCCACTGTTATCACCAAATCATAGCACCATTATGTTTTAAAAAGTGCATGTACTTGAGCTCACAGTGTGATTGGATAACATGGGTACTATCTCCAAGTTGTGGGACATGCTACTTGAGATAGACCTCCAGAGAAAGCTGGTTCTTTCTCCTAAACTACTTGCCATAATCTACTCTAATGTAGGCAAAACTATCTTACCTAATCTAACTTTCCAAGGGACCAAGGAGAGAGAATTCATAAAATTAAAACCTACACTACAATGGTGATACACCGAAAAATGAGGGGTGTTAGATTAGTCTTCTAATGTGTGAGATACAGAAGCAAAGTGCACAGTAGAAGGGGTGATGACAGTTCTCCACAATCTAGCTAAATACATTCAAAACAACATCTCAAACATACACAATAATAATGGATCCCTGCAAGAGCATAAAAATAGACACAATATTCTTGTAATGAAGGTTTAAAGGGAAAGAAGAGTGTAAACAAACATAGCAGGGGAAGATGCATCCATAAACTTGTATTGTATTGCTTCATGATATGCACAGTTCAATCTATTACAAGATAAGGGCCTGGATCACCATGCAAGGAGTCCACTATAAGGTCCTGCAGCACATTGGCTTCACAAAGAAATTTTGATAGATATTTTCTACAACAAAACTACCTCCTCTTACAATGAGCCCAAAACTCCAATTTCTAGAATAATGAGAAGAGAGAGAAGGGGAAAATAGAAATCCCAAAATTTTTCCTTCAACCACTTGTAAGAGGAATTAAATGGAGTGAAATGATTTTATTTTACTTGCAAAATTCTCCCCATACTGTCTTGGGTTCTGCAGAAGAGAAAGAATGATGACCATGCCTCTTAATTGCACTCCCAAATACCAAATAAAACATTGTCATGAACCCTACCATGCTTTATAAAAAATCCATATATATTTCTCATAAAATCTAGAATTTCTTGATTTTTGTGCATTAGGGTCGAATCCATGATTCCAATGGTACCAATTTTGTGTAATTTTGTTGAAAAATGCAAAAATTATGGCCTTCTGAGTGTGAGCAACTATTTTGGGTCTGTCAGGTGTTTTTTGTCATTTGACAGGAATGAGTATTAATTGACTAGAGCCAAATATGTTTATTTTATTTAAATATGACTATATGATGTCATTCTCATTCTATAAAGTCCAATTTTATGAAAATCAAAGATCAGAGTCAAAATTTATGGCCGTTAGAAGTTTCTGGAGTCAAACGTTGACTTTTTCTTTGAATTGCAGGTATTGTGGCAAAATTAGGTTTACATGTCTCAGCTGTCCCAGACACATTCTTCTACATCACCCACATCTACTTAGCTTGGCTCCTTTTGTGGTGATTTCACCTCTGTGTGTCCTATGCATACTTTTATCCTGACAGTCCTGGACTAAAATCTCCGCACCACCCGCAATATACTGACTTGTGGAAAATCAGTCGATTCACGTCCTGCGCGTACTTTTGTCCTAACTATCCCAGAACACATGGAACAAAAACTTACACTTTTTATAATTTTCACTACCTACGGCCATTTCAGATTTGCACGTCATGACATTCCAGCTGTCCTGTGGACCACCTGGGACAAAAATATCTAATTTTTTTGCAAAACACCAGAATGAGCCTGTTTTTCAAAAAAATTCCAATTTTCTCTAGCTTCTTGGGTTTTTTCCTAGATGGGGAAGTTAGAGAGAAACAAGGGGGCCCGAAAAACATTATTTTGGGCATTGGATCAATCTACTTGCTCATGACTGAATAATTTGATGCATGTTATCAAAATTACCTCGAGGGATGAATTTTGGATAACAACCACTAGAAAAATCCACCTTTTTACTCGTGCATTCATATATGGCAAATTCACTGGTTAAGTACAGGGACTTAGATTCCCAAAGCATTGGTGAGAAATTAACCAATTTTTCACCAATTTTTTTTTTCACCAACAATTTTTGGAGCCCACAGTGGGGCATATTTAACAGCATCTACACCCAAAAAATGATCTTGAAAAATCCAAAAATTTCAAATTTTTTTTTCTAGAATTTAAATAGTTATTCGAGCCTTATTTCTTGTAATTCCTCTACCAAGGATGTTATATTTGACCACTTTTGTTAATGAAGTAGTAACGTTGATAGGTGATTCTCATTTTGAAGATGGTGTACTCCTTAAAACTGATTAATCATGTTGTTGTAGATGATATGCTATATCTTCTGAAACTAGATAACTTCATACCATGAAAATTCAGAATTTATTAATGAAGTATTCATATACTTTTTATGTTGAACTTTTTGATGTATTCTGAATGTGGATGAACGAAATAAATTTGGTTTAAATTGTTCATTTCCTATTTTGCAATGTTGAACTTTTTTTTCAGTCTGATGATTGCAAAGTCCAGGATTAATCACCTTGGATCAAATATAGTGATCCAAGGCATGTTTGGGATTTTTTGATGTTTTGAACATCCTTATTAGTCAATCAGAATATTTGATTTCTATACCAAGGCTTGCACTGGGGTCACAGGGGCATCCTGTAGCATCTTTTGGATTTCAAACTTCAAGGTGATTTGTCCATCATTTTGATGAATTATGGAAGGTAACATTCTTTGATTAATTAATTAGGACCTAATTAATCTAATTGTTTTATTATTGATCTATCCTGAACTTATGCTAAGTTGATTAATTCATTATATTGATTAAATCCTAAAAATGATAATGGGGAATTATCCTATGTTGGACACTAATTAATCCTAAGCTATTTAGAACTATTCCTAAGGCCCTAAGCTATGGTTTCTAAACTATTATTATTGGGAACTAACCTATTCGACATCGACCTAACCTATGACATTGGTGGTGGCTTTGTTATCAAATTTATTTGGATGACATTGGCACCATTCTAAATGCATCGCCAGTTTTTAGAGGGGAATTTTTGATTCTTGTTGGCATTTATGATCCTCAACTTGAGAAAAACCCACCTGGGGAATATTAAGGAGGTTGTAGGAAAAATAAATGGTTTTGATTTTATTATTTCATTTAGATGTTTTGAGCCTTTGAGCTCTACATGTTGTAATCCATTTTTCAAACCTTCAGTTCAAATTAGTTGCATGTATTATTTCGCCCTTGCATGGTGGAAATAATGGCAAAATTTGATCATGGAAGCTATAAGAAGAAAGAGGGGAAACTTTCAATGGATTTTTTTGGCATTTTTGTTGGAAATATTTATGTGGAAGAATTTTTTGAAGAATTGAAGCAAGGAAGAGAGGACAAGAGAACTACTAGGCATGATAGGCCCTATCACTTTAAAATCTCTTGATTTTATTTAAATGTTTTGATTAAAAGAATGTTGTTCTTCATGAAAACATCTCTGCGAATGTTTTTTGGAATGATTGATTGTTTTTTTTTGTGTTTATTTTGGGCATGGTTTCTTGGATTTTATTATTCATGTGAATAATGGTGTTTTACTGATTATGGGTTTCAAATTAAGTTGGAAACAAATGTATCTATTTATTAAGTGATCTGAGTATGAACTTTAATTGAGATTATTTGGTATGTTATGCATTTATCTCCTATTTTTGTATCCTTTTAGAGTTTAAACATTTTTGAAGGGATTCTGGTTGAGATTCTTGAACTTGGAACTCCCAACTTGTTCTAAAATTGGGTTTGAGTATATCATTTGGGTCGACTTGGTTATAAAAATGGAATGATGCCTATAAAAAAACTTTTGTTTTAGTTTTTGGTTATTCATTTGGTTTTGTTGGCAAGTATTGTTGATTTACTTTTTTCTAGTAGGTATGTTTTGGGACTCTTGTCTCGGTTTATTTACCATCATTTTATCTTAAGATTTAAACAGATATTTGGATCATTTTGTTTTAAAAATACCTCGCTCAACCAAGAATAGGTAATCTCGAAGGTGGTTTTGAGCACTGAAATTACATGTTGTTAGGTAAATGATGAAGCTTTCTATTTTTGTCTCCTTGAGTTTTGGTTCATTGTTTTAAATACCTTGTTCAGGTGGTCATGTTTGAAGAATAGGGAGTAGTAATCTTCTATCTATCTCTTGCATGGGTTTTTATTTTCTTTGTCTCTATACCCATCTTGGGTTGGCTTAAATGGAAAGGAGGGGAGAAACTAGGTAAGTTTTGTCTCTTTTTATTCGCTACGTTCTGTATAAACTTTGCAACCATTATGGGTAGATCCGTTTAATGATATTTATGGATGTATTCTTGAACTGTATCAAAATAGGTTGAATGTGCATGTTCTTTCAAGACGTCTCTTAGAGACTGTACTCTAATCTTTGAGTTGTTCTTTAACTTTTAAATTAATTCTTTTTCTATTTTGTGAATTCATTTCATGGGTAAAATGAAGGTTGTACTCTATGGTTTATGTTCTTGATCAATTCAGATTTGATTCTCCTTAGCTTGTAATGTGGGAGATATTGTGCATTTAGGTATTCAATGTTGATGTCAAGAAAAATTGTGTAATGACTTTCTCTTTGTTGTATGGGTTGAATGGAATGTTTTGGAGTGTAGTTTTTGTTAATGACAGAGCCTTCTGTAACTATGTATCATATGTTTGTTTTGACTTGTGAAGGCTTGGACAATTCTCTTGTAGAAAATATAGTGTTTATATTATGTATTGTCGAGTTTGTTCTTTGCTTTGGTACCATATTAGTTAGAAGTAGGAATTTTGTTGGCAGGGTTGTTAGGATAGCTATTTTCCATGTTGGGTCATTAGAGTTTATATATGTCCTTTTATTTTTTATATGAAAGTGATTATTACAGGAACAATATTTAGCTCTTATCAAATCATTGTGTTTCTAGGTCAATTTTTTTTCGTTCGATTGATTAAGAACAAATTGTGTTTTATGTGGATATTTGCTTAATGAATTCAAAAGAACCCAATTTAAAAAAATCATTACCTTAATTAATTCTTTGGAATGTTATCATGTTGAAATTATTATCATTACTCTAATATAGATAAAATTAAATTATGATGAACTATTAAACTTATTATACAGTCAATTGATATTTAAATTGATATATTGACTTCTTGTCTATTATGACATTGTAGACTTTTGGGAAGTTTATTGATTGTTCTTCTTTTATGTTCTTGGAACCTTTTCATAATAATAGGGTTATTTTCATGAAACAATTAGATAAAAGTATATTGTTTTAAAGTTATAGCGCTTATCATGCTCAGTTCTTGTGAACTGACCCATGCTAACAATTTTGTAGATGGAATTCATGAAAAGTGAACAGATAAAGACTTATAAAAAGATGCATTTGTTTTATTAATGAAATATTTTTCTTCATTCAGGTGATTACTGTATTGAGATTCTCTCGAAATGAACTTGTTGGAAAAATTGAATATGTACTACATTTTATTTGTAATGATGAAATACGTTTCTTGTAAACTTTTGGAGTATCAAATAACTTGGGGATAAAGTGATCTCTCTCTTTTGAAGAGTGAATTGTTGTGAAGGTTGTTGATTTCTTATTTATGCTAAAGTCTTATATGAATTAGAATTTCTTAATATTCCTAAAATAGTAATATGCATGCTTGTATTTTATTGATATACTTAAAGATTAACAAGTTTAGCTTAATGGTTTTTAAGGTATAGATTAATACTTGTAAAGGAACTATGTGTATCTATATATATATATATATATAGATATATACACACATACATATGTGTGTGTGTGTGTGTGTGTGTGTGTGTGTGTGTGTGTGTGTGTGTGTGTGTGTGTGTGTGTGTGTGTGTGTGTGTGTGTGTGTGTATACTACCAATTTACCTCAAATGAGAAATTATATAACTAAGATGATTATGAATTTCATATCCTATTTCGGGAAAAAGGGGAATAAGGATAGTTATATAGATGAATATGAAATTCTTTTATGAATCTACACCTTACATTTTTTATTTCATTAATAGGGCTATAGTCCTTAATAAGAAAGAAAAAAGATACTTCCTTTTATCATTGAATTAGAACTATGTCTGTTATCTAGTTGTGACTTTAATTTTAAATCATGTATTAGATGATTGGTTACATGCTCTTTATATGTAAACAATAAATGGAAAAAGGGGAAGCTTAAATGAATTATTAGGATGATTTTGAAATTTGATAACACTAATTCTAATGTATAAGATTTCAATAAATATTGTTTACAATGTTGACTATAGTAATAAAACTTAATGATCTTACTTACTTATTAACGAATTCAGATATATCGATAAATGGAAATAATGGTTAAGATTAAAATGTTCATATTCATGAATGCATATTCTATCTGCATGCCTTCAATTGGTGTAAAAGTACCTTTCGAATCATTCTTTGGATCAATCGTTCTTAGTGTGACGTAGGTGCGTGATTTAAAAGACTAAGTAATCTGATAACAATTTGAAGGGTTAATAATCTAATTTTCTTAAGTATGTTAGTTTAGTTGAAGGAACTTAGTAGGTTTTTGTAATATAGGGATTGCAGTAGATTACCCTCATAATGATGGAACTCATTACAAGGATAATGTGATGCAACCAACTATGATCTAACACCCCACTTAGTTCAATTAACTCGATTGACATAAGTGGAAATTCAGTTCATATTTATACTCTAAACAAAGATAGACATATGGAATAGTGTAGTGGTCAACTAATGTTGACTTAGGGTATCTAAGCACACCATATTGATGAAAGTTGATTGAGTATGTCTATGTATCCTTAATCATCACAAGTAGTCTTCTACACTAGTGCATATAAGTTACCCTTGTTTAATGTGAAAATTTGACTCGTGTTCGGTTGAACGTTGTCAAGGAAGACCAATCTAGATAACAGTACGAGTGTGGTGAAAGACATATTCCTTTCTATGAGTATGTTCTCTTCGAATATAAACATGGTAAACATGTTTAAAACTTTGGCCAAAGTATCACAAACTACTGGTTATGTTGTCTTATGTCACCTCGTCTAAGTTGTGGGATTTTAGATGAATATCAGTAACAAATATTTAGATAGGATTCTTAGACAAAACACTTGAGTGACCCTTGATGGGTAAAATAACAAGGTATATATAGTGTACATTTGAACAAGTTAACATGATAGATAGATTTAATACTGATTCATGGAATGAGAGATCGATGTTTCACCAAATCATTACAACTGTATAGGGTTTTATGTTATGAGATGGATTTATAATGGAATGTGTGTTCTGAATTATATAAATATAGAATAGAGAACATTATGTACAAAAAATCCCTTTCTTTTAAGTCATTAAAATTGGAAGTTGCATCTTGGTATCAGAGCTGAAGATTGTAGATCTTGGACCTATTGAGTCCATATATGATAAAAACTTAATTTCTTGTTAACAAAAAATGGTTAGAACAAGGGGAGGTGCTTCAAATAATCCACCTCTAGGTGGAGAGCTGGCTACCACACAAAAACTTGATGAGATTCTTTCTTCCCTCTTGGAAATAAGAGATTTTCTTGTTGTACTTGAACAATAAGTAATGGAAAATGAGGAGGAGGAAGATGATGTTGATAATAACAATCATCCACCTCCAGGAGTCAATGCCAATGCTAGAAATTTGGGCGTCGATAATAATAATGTTGGAAATGCACCTAATCCACATGAAAATAAAAAGGAAAGATTAACAACTGAACTTACTAATGACATAAAGAGGATAAGTCAACAAAATTTTGATGGCATTACACTGAGGGATGGAGCTGAGAATTTGATCAATGAAATGGAGAAGTACTTTGCAATAAGGAACTTCTCAGAAGAAACAAAAACAATATGGGGAGCATACCAGCTTTCCCATGAGGCATACTCCCGGTGCAACAGTCGTAAGGTTGAACTAAAATTTTATAAAACCAACATTACATAAGATCAGTTTAAGGGTTAATTTAGGAAACATTGGCTTCCATAGCTCTATTATGATCATAAAATGACATAATTTTAGAATTTACTCCAATGAAAGTTAACTGTAACTGAGTATTGTGAGAGGTTTACCAAACTTCTTAAGTATGTTCCACAACATCAAACTGATGAAAATTTTAGAATATGCAAGTTTATTATGGGATTGAATCTTTTCATAGGAGGAGAGGTAGATGTGCATAGCCAAACCACTATGGAAGGGGTTGTAGAAAAATCCATAAGGTAAGAATAGAAATTGAAGGTAATTTCTGCTCATAAAGAAGAAAATTGAAAGAAAATTTCCAACTCTTCTTCGTCACTTGCACCCAAGAAAGTGGCATGGAAAAAATTGTGATCCAAAAACAAGTTTTTGCCTAATAGAAATGAGAAAACAACAGCAAATAAACCTACTATGAACATTAGAAACAATTTTTTGAAGAAAAATAATAATGGGCAGAAACCTTTTGGAGGTCAAAACAATAATTTCAAGATTGGAAATAAGTTTGAACCAAAAAGAGGACCTGTAGGGGGATGTTTCAACTATGGTAAGGATCACTACACAAACTAGTGCCCTCTAAAGAAATATGTAAGAAATAAATAACATAAGATATATGTTGCAGTAGCTGATAAGCAAGCTGAAAAGTAAGTTACGCCCATAGAAGTGCTAGGTAAATTATTTGGTACACCTGTTACTATACTTTTTGATACTAGAACTTCAAAATGTTTCATTTCTAGTAAATTAGCTATAAAATTAAAAATAAAATAGGAATAACGGAAAACTATTGGATTGCACATTATGGTAATAATGTTGTCCATACTGTTAGTAAATTTTGTTTTGGAGCAGTCTTAGAATTACCAAGTTTTTCCATTGAAGTAGATATTTATGTTGCTCCTTTGGGGTCATATGATGTCGTAATTGGTGTTAACTGGCTTGATGATCATAAAGATAAATTTTATTGTTTTGAAAAACAAATTGAATGCCTTGATGATATGTAGAAAATAGTAGATATTCAAGGGGTAAAACAAGAAATTTTAGTTAGGAAACTCTCAACTATGCAAATTAATAAGGCCAAAAACAAAGGTTGCACTTTGTATGTAGTAAAAATTTCTGAAACAACAGAAAGGGATAGTGATTTCTTGGAAAAGTATTCGTTGTTAAGATGTTTCAGCAATGTGTTTCTGGAAGAACATCTTGGTCTTCCGTAAATGAGAATTTGACTTCGCAATAGAAATCAAACCTGGAACTGAGCCTATTTCCAAGCAACCTTATCAGATGACTATAATTGAACTAGAGGCACTTAAGGCACAATTGTAAGAACTATTGCCTAAGGGTTTAATAATATTTAGTGTCTCACCTTGGGGAGCACCAATATTTTTTGTGAAAAAGAAGGATGTAACACTTAGAATTTTTATTGATTACAGAATGTTAAACAAAGAAACAATCAAAAATAGATATCCACTTCCTAGAATTGATGATCTATTTGATCATATGTGTGGTGCATCATTATATTCTAAGATATATCTTCATTCTGGATATCATCAACTAAGAATTAAGGATGAAGATATTCATAAAACAACTTTTAGAACAAGATATGGACATTATGAATTCACAGTTTTACCTTTTAGTTTAACAAATGCACATACAGATTTTATGAATTTAATGAATAATATTTTTCAAGAATACTTGGAATTTTTTTGCTTGTATTCTTTGATAACATTCTTATCTATTCTAAAAGAATTAATGAGCATGAAGAGCATTTGAAAATTATACTTGAAATATTGAGAAAAAGAAAAATATTGGGTAAGTTGTCCAAATGTTCGTTTCATGAAACAAAAGTGCACTATTTAGGACGTGTCATAAGAAAATATGGAATAACAGTTAATCCATCAAATATTTATGCCATAACTATATGGCCTACACCTAAAAATGTACACGAAGTCAGAAGCTTCATGGGGCTTACTGGTTATTACAAATAATTGGTTAAGGACTTTTCAAAATTTGTTTCCCATATTACTTCATTAAAAAATAAAGACAAAACATTTGTGTGGAGTAATGAATGCAAAATCAACATTTAAAAATCTAAAAGAACAACTAACTTTTTCACCTTTTTTGGCTTTACTGGATCCAAATGGAAGCTTTACGGTAGTTACAGATGTTTCTCGTGAGGGACTAGGAGGTATACTATTGCAAGATGATCATGTTATAGCATATGAGAGTAGGAAACTCAAGTTACATGAGTTGAATTATGCTCCCCATGACCTAGAGCTTGTTGCAATAGTTCATGCACTTCAAGTATGGAGACATTATCTCTTAGGAATACCTTTTGAGTTAAAAATTGACCACCTTGGGCTGAAGTATATTTTTACTCATCCAAATGTTAATGCAAGAAAATGAAGATGGTTAGAGTTTTTGTCACAATATGATTTTGACATAAGTTATATTAAAGGTAAAGACAATAGAGTTGTAGATGCACTAAGTCATAGGAAACATATTTTTGCACTGTTAATTTTCAAAATTAAGTTTAAGGATGAAGAAAAGTGTATCATGGATTATGATTTGTATTTTCAGCAAGTAAAAACAACACTTACTGCAGATCCTAATGATGTAAAATACAAAGGTTATAACTTTTATAATGAAGGAATTTTAAGATATGAAAATAAAGTGTATGTACCTTCGGGAAATGAGTTAACGAAAAACTTACTGATGGAATTTAATAATTCACCTTACTCAGTGCATCTCGATGTGACAAAAATGTTTGCTGATGTAAAACAACAATATTTTTAGAAAGGGATGAAGAGGGACATAACTAATTTTATTTCACATCTCCTAGAATGTTATCATGTTAAAGTTGAGCATATGCACCCAACGGGTTTAGTGTATCCTCATAGTATACCTGTAGTAACCAATTTTTGTCACTTCATGTCCAGAAATTATTTATTTATTTATTTATCATCCTTTATGCAGTTGATTTAAATATCCATATATTTAAATCCAACATAAACCTTTAATGCAATCCATTTCTGATAACTATTATAAACCATGTACAACTGCATGAGGGAATATTGAACTTACTCACTCTCACTCAATGTTTTGTACGAGCCAATAAATCAATTATATCCTTTGGTTATCCTTTATCAGGATATGCTATTTAAGTGAAGATACCTAAGTGTCTACCTGGGTTTCACCTAGGAATTCCATAAGCATCTCCCAGCTTAGATTATAGTGAAATCATGATAGTGTGATAAACATCTTACACTACTTTGTGCAAACTTTCAGATTCATGTATGCCATGCCCAATTCCATGACATCACACTCGTCATTTGGAATTTTTCATCTCACCTTGATCACTTATTTAGTTATATGTATTCACAATAATTGATGTTGTAAATAGCTACAAGTCTTGTACAAGGTACAAATCTAGTTTAACCTATAAGAAGATGTACCTCAATGTCATCCTATGATGCCTATGGAAAAGTAAGTGTATTCGTAATGATTCACATAATTACTAGACCAATTACCTCCCCATAGCCATCATAAGTTGATATAAGGGTGCGTATCCATGAGGTTCAATATGTATTTGTAACTCTAACAAGTTTTGTACTTAAAGCAATACCATGCCACAATCCAGTCTCTTGATGAGGCAAATCAGTACAACTACTAAGAATTGGTATCGAAATGGTGAAAACCGTCATTATAGGGATATGACTGTGTAGTGGATGTAGTGAGTTAACCCATCAAGAGTCATATAGTTGGAATATGCTATCTTATTATTTTGAAGGAAATTATCGAAACATGATATAATAGCCTAGGTCCTACGAAAATTCCTCCTCAAATGAGCCATACCTAAGGTTCTATCTCTGTTTAATCCAAGTATATTTAATTTATCCAATAACATTTAATTACCTCATTATATTTCAAGCCAGTGATAACCATAAATGGAAATCAAAACTATCTTTGTTTAAGTTCATAATTTCTGATTTAATATTGTCTTAGCTTAAACAATTGAGCATATGTTTCTTAGTTACATAGCTATATTGTATGCCTTTAATTTACCTATAACACTATAGGGTAGCATGGATACTCTGTCTCTATAATTCCTATTAATAGAGATTATGCAATTTCAAATTGCTTAAGGGTAGGCACGAATCATCCCTTTATTGAGTTTCACATACTCTTAATGTTAGCCAGTAACATAGCATATTTCTTATTTTATGCTTAATTGAAAATATTCAATTGTGCATGCTTATATTAGGTCATTCATTGACCTCTACCATAAGCTCATAGTTTGTAAGTATTTCCTTAAGTTTCAACACTTAAATACTTACTCTACCTTAAAGGTGTGCTTCTTTTCTTTCCAATTTAGGACATATAACCTTATTCATAAGTTCATTAGAATTCATTACAATATAGCTATTGAAAAGGACTTAATATTATTTCCATGTGTACATACTTTCCCATTTCAATAGCTTCAATAAAAGGATTGTTATCCCTTTCAATTTAAGATCCTATATGACATGCATTCATTCACCTTTCATATCTTCATAATAATTCATAAGTTACTTAGGTATACATTTAATATTAGCTTATTCATTAATGCAATATAAATCACTATATTAGCTAACTCATAAAATTCATTATTTATAAAACTTATTCAAAAATAATTTATTTCAATGATATAATCCAACACATAAATCATTTAGTACCCATTATGTCTTATAATTATGTATGGTACAATAATAGTTACCTACTAAAATACCTTTCCTTATCGTTTGTTGAACTATTAATTCATCTTTTTACAACAATCACTTCTAGACAAGCTATTGTAATAAGAATCAAACTTTATTAATTTCCATAATAGGTATCAATTCATGTTTATAATATTGGTCAAATATTTACTTTCAAAATAATTAAATTAAATGGCCAAGGGCCTTTCTCGTTTCCAAACATAAGTAATTCAATTAGGAACTCCATAATAAGTTATCCCACTTTACTTTCTTCTATCAAAAGAATAAATGAAACTATTTACATCATCCTTCTTTTTCAAAGTGAATCTACAAAATTTTTAGCATGATTCATTTCACATGAACTGAGCATGATAAACACTAAATCTTTAAAACACCATGCTCAACTTAATAATTTCATAAAAGGAACTATGCTTTTCAATGAAACTATTCTAAGGTTCAAAAAAAGGAACACAACTCTAGAAATTATGCCATTAGAACTTCATAAATGAATCTTTCCAACTGAGGGAAATTCATAATAATATAATTTCCTTTAAATAATTCAAATTAGATAATAGTTAAGTTTCACAAAAGTGAACTGAAATAAATATAATTAATCCTAATATAAGCATAATATAATTTCAGTCGTATAACTCCATTTAATATGACTGAAATTTCTACCTTGGTCACCAAAAATATTAACATACCCCTTATCGAATTATTATACCATTCAACTAAAATTATAAATTAGTATCTTATTAATTCATAATCAATAAGATCTTTGAGGTTGCAATCATATAATTCTATTATATATGACTGTTAACTTATATAATAACAAGAAAGTTTCCAAACAACTTCATTGAAGAACCTTATTTATCCTTCATCAACCAAAGAAAACTATCAAGTAAGGTTAAACTCAATAAAGCAGTCAAGCGGTTTCACTTACTGACCTGAAGTACCGAATTACAATAAGTAAAAATTAATAGTAAAATTCACTCTTAATAAAGATTTGAATTACTAATAGACTAAATTTGAACGAAATATCAGATCATAATGTATTGATAATTTAATTTGTCAGATATAAACCAAGAACTTGTAACTGAACTACAAAATATCACATCCCATACCATCTAAGGAGTTACCAAGAACAAAAATTATTTCAAACTCGGTAGGGAGGCCATTGTATGAAAGTATTAAATTTTTTTGACAAAATACATGTAACTTTAACTATCACCGATGCATGTAGACTTTAACGTCCTCAAGGAGAGAAATAACTATAACAAATAATTCCAACCGATCTTATTATCTCTTTCATTAAGTTATCCAACTTTTCTATAAACTCTCTACTATTCTACTTAGGCTATTACAAGCCAATCATACTACATTAAAATTCAATACTCCAGACAAGTAATTTATCTTACTTTCTTTTCACATAAGGATCCCAATACCTAAGCTCTTATAGAGTAGATTCCCTACAAGATAAGAATATTTCAAAGAATTATAAGTGTAAGGAGTTGGAAAATTATACACTAATCAACAATTATGACATGGGTAATGTATAGATGAGACTAAATTTCATACTAAATCATCCGTCCAAGAGTTTATCAGAAATGAACATTTATTTCACACTCAACTACTAAGCCACCACATGAAGACATCTGAGTTTTATCCTAAGCTAAATACAAAGGAGCAAACTAATTAACCACTCTAAATATAATTACATCTAGTCAGTAATTCATGTAGAAGCGAAACATTTTCAAAGACCCCAAATAAGACACGGATAAAACCAGTAATGGTTTCTAGTGAGATGTCTAATTGAACTCAAGCTTCATAATTTCATAAAGATCCAAACAAACATTAATTCAAACATGTGTCGTATCCAATAATATTTGAATATGTAAAACTATTAAAAAAATAAATCCATTCAACCTAAGTGAACCCAAGGCCATGAATTTGATCAAATATATTCGATTTCATCAATTCACAGTTATAATTATCAACTCGTCAGGTGAAGAGTTTTAGACCTTACTAAATATTTCTTAGGGTAAAACAGCTATGGAGGTAAGAACAATATCAGTTAGGTGTCAGTGAGCTCTCAAATATCCTCTCACACAATTATTTATGGGTTAAGTTTAAGTTAAAAGGATTCTCCAAAAAGGAGGTGAAATATCAAAATTTTTTACCACTCAAATCTACCTAGAATCCTTAAATGGATCGAGAAATACTCATTAAGAAAACCCAGGTTCAACCTTGGTGGTGTCCATAATGGACTAGGTTACATAACCCTCAATGAATTTATGGTCCCTGACTAGGGATTCCTTCAAATATTCAAAGCATGAATTCCCAGTAAGGGTAACTACTCAGCTCTTTCTTCCTATGATAATCAAACCTAGATTAAAGTGCACATTTGGTGGTAAAAAATCAAATAACCTCAAACTGGATAACAACCAGGACAAACTACAAAAACCCATTAAGATAATTGTCCTAAATAATAAGTCCTCAATTATAGACTGAAAATGTTTTGAATTCCCATAAAGGCCTTTACCCATATTGTAGAAACCATCAAACAAAAGTTACACAAACCCAACAACTATGGATTCCAACAACAAGAAATATAATGCTTCGAAAATCACTAATAATCATCTTCTAGGATAATTTCTTTTCCAAATTGATTATTTGTATCTAGGGTTGAAGTCATTTAAGCTCAAAAAGACACTCAATACAATACCATGAACATATTAATCCTTCTTAATAAAAATTCACAAACATGTATATAAAAACCAATAGTCATTCGAATTGACCTTCTTCAAGATTTAAGCAATATTCAAATATACCAAATAAGTAATCAAACAATGATTTAGATTCACAACCAAAAAACCAGAGAATAAATTTCATTGCAAGAGAAAAGTTAATTTCTTGAAATAAGTAAATAAAGAAACATATTATAACAAGTTAGATATTATCATGCCTGTGACGCCAATCCTTTCTTCCTTGAAATTTTTCCAAGCTTATTCTGAAAATCCCAAATCTTGAAGCATATTCCATCATCTAATAAAACATAGAATTTTCACAATATTTACTGAGTCTAGGAGACACTACTTCCCACTGACCCATTGTTTCTTACAACATGCAACATCACAAAAAAACCAATTATTTTTACCTTGCATGTAGAACTTCAGAGAAAATCTCACAATAGAATGAAACAACCACAAACTACCTTGTTTCCTCAAACCGACCTTGCATTTCCTGAGATTTGTGGGTATTTCAATGCATAATAAATGTCATTAATGTAGGATCCCATTGATATTCCCACCATATTTATCTAATTGATTTAACATTCAAATTTAGCGAAGTCCTACATTTTTTGCCATTCATCACACTAGATCTTAGTTAAAATGACTTATCTCCACTTTAAAAATTGGTTCGCGGGGATTAATAAATAAGATGATAAATGAACTATTAGTACATAATATGAAGGTGGTGGAGAGTGAACTCACTCCCTTACTTTTCAATTTGAACAACAACCATATCTTAAAGAATTGTATTATGAAAACATATAATATCCTAAGAACTAACAAATTCAAATTCCCTCCTTTTATATGTCTTAAGGCTTCACACATTTGATATGTTATACAACCTTTTTAATATATAAGGGAATTCCCAAAAATATCCCCTTCAACAATAGGTTCACAAGCTAGGTTTGAAACCATACAACTAAAATTAGATTGACCTCTTCTTATTTGGAGTTAAGAAATCTCCAATAATAGTTATTTAAATACTTTAGACTTTTCATTTTTCCCCTTTTATAATATATAACAATATTAAAGTTAACTTTGATCATGTAAGTTTCTTGAATGTGCTTCATAGGGACTAATAGCTTTTATTACAATAATTAAGTCCTTGACTACACAACTTTAGTCCTTTATTCATGAAAATCTGACCATCATAGTATTATGTTAGGTAGACTATTGGGTGGTCTGCTAAAGACCAATAATTAGTCATAAGGAATTCTTAATCATATCCCAATATTTGGTGGTTAAGAAAACTAAGAGAAATATAAAATCCTTAACATAACTTAGTTAAAAGCTATAATATTAACAATTTATTAGAGATGATAAAAAAAATCACTAATCAATTTCAAAGCATTAATTTATGCCAAGGATTTCATTACATACTACATCAAAAATGACGTAATTTCCCCTTAGAAACTTATTTTATCGTTAAGGTAGGCCCTATAATTAATATGGTTTAGATCTAAGGAGCTCATCCTTAGCCTATTCATGACATCTTGATTACCTGTTTACATCAATGTTCACATTAATTATTGATACATATAGGTGCAACCATCAAAGAACAAAACCATTTTTTGTATCATTCTTATAACAAAAATAGTGAAACCACTGGTACTACATACCTCCCCTCTTAAAAGCATCATCATCTTGATGATGTTTTCTTTTTTAAACGAAATCAAAACAATCTCACACATGTTATAATAATGATCTTTGTAGAATAGTCATTATTTTCTAGGATAGTTTATGGTTTTCAGATTTGAAACTTAAATTCAATAGTTGTAACAACTTATAAAACTACAAATTGTCACACAGTCTGTATTATGACATGATTTATTCTTTATATAAAATAATTTTGTTCAATATATATAATACATACAGAAGAAATAGTCAAAACAAGTTTTGTAAAGCTGAATCAAACAAGGAAACTTTTTTTTTTTATTTTCCCTGGATCCTCACAATTGTCTTTTTCTGTTATTCCACTTGTATTTTCAGACTTTATCTTGTGTAATTATCAATTCTATTGGAATAAACTTGGTGGTTTACCATATAAATATATGGTTCTCATCTTTTTTACTATTTATTCTTACATGTTAAAGAACTAAATTAAGATTTCTAATCCTGTTGTGTTTCATTTTGACAGATCACATTTTCTGCTCTATCAAATACTTCCTATTGAAAGGTCAAGACTTATCATCCTTAATCTATGAGAAAGATACAATAGATCATTTGTGCAATTATAAATTAGATATTTCATATATCATCTATCCACCACTTGGACACATCTTACTCTTTGTAACTCATAAATACTAGTTTGATCAAAGAATATTATTAACTTGGTTATCTAAGCTTATGGAACCATCAGAAAAGTTTATTAAGGAAATTTTGACAATAATTGACTCACAAATGCATAATGATAACCTATTTATCCATCCTCAAGTAAGAGATCTACCGGTTTATAAAATACCGAGAAAACTTTCTTACTTTAAATCTCACGAAGTGATAAGTAATAAAGTTACTTTATAAACTATAGAATTTTCCATAAAAAACCTTTTATTCCATTATTCAGATTCAAACAAAATGAAATATGATACTTTAATTATCTCAGAGTTGAAATAATACTTATGTACATCAAATATTTGACATAAAATAAAATGATCATTCAAATAAATGATACGTTCTCGTACATAAGTCTAAAACTTGCACATTTTTCTCCCATACTATAAGGAAAAGTTAGGTTTCTCAATTATTTTCCAGTTTTTCATTAGGTAAAACTCCATCCTTCTTAGCATTATATGATACTAACCTCATCAAATCCTTCACAAATTCCCTAACATCCTGTTAGGGATATTTGTTCCTTTCCTTTGTTGTCTGTCCTTCCAGTATGCATCATCATTCGATGCTTTTTCATCCTCTTTAAAGGAAAATTGTTGGCATAATGTCAATTACCACTCATGAAACATCCTCCAATAGGTCTTGATTGACCACATTTAACCTTGTTATTTGTAGCAATATTCTACTTTTTCTTGCAGGTTATCATAGTAAGTTTTTGTGCATTTTTATTTTTGGTAGAACACATTTTCTTGATACGATTTTCCACCAAATTTTCTTAGCATTCCCAGATGAAGAAAAATTAACACTCTTATGATCCTTTTCATAATTTATGAGTGGGAATGTCTCACATATTTGGTTTTATCCTACCGTCTTTTCCAAATATCACCTTATTGGAAAAAGGTCCATGTTTTGGGTTTAGTTCATCTTTGGGTTTGTAAGTCCAAAACTTGTCACCATTGGTAAGTTTATCATTCAAACAAATCCCTTGTTTTTTTAATAACAAATTCAAGTTTTCTTTTATCCAACTTATAATTTTCACCCATCACCAGTTTCTCCAAGGCATTTATCCGATACCAGATATATCGAAGGATTTCTAGAATTTTGTCTAACTTTTACACTGTTGAACCCACAACAAAATATGACTCGGATATTTCTTCACATTATATCCTTCTCATATCCAATGTTATTATGAAAATAAAAATAAAAAAATTAACTAACATAAGGACCCAATAATTCCAAGAGTTGAAACCTTCAACTCTGATACCAAAATGTAGTATCCACTTTTTATCACTTCATGTCCATGATTTTTTTTTAATTATTTATCTTACTTTATGTAACTGATTTAAATACCCATATATTTAAATCTAACATAAAACTTAATGCGATCCATTTCTGATAACTTTCATAAACCATGTGTTACTGCATGAGGGAATACTAAACTTACTTGATCTCCCTCAACGCTCTGTATGAGCCAAAACATCAAATGCATCTTTTGGTTTTCCTTTATCAGGATATGATATTTAAGAGAATTACCTAAGTGTCTACCTGGGTTCTACCTAGTAATTCCATAGGAATCTCACAACTTAGATCATAGTGAAGTCATAAATGTGTAATCACCAGCTTATACTACTTTATGCAAAGTTTCAGAATCATGTATGCCATGCTCAATTCCATGATGTCAAACTCATCATTTGGAATTTTTCAACTCATCTTAATCACTTATTCAGTTATATGGATTCACAATCATTGATTTTGTAAACATTAACAAGTCTCGTACAAGATACAAATCTAGTTTAACCTATAAGAAGATGTGCCTCTATGTCATCCTATGATGCTTATGGGAAAGTAAGTGTCTTCATAATGATTCACCTCATTACTAGACCACTTCCCTCCCCGTAGCCATCATAAGTTTATATTGGGGTGCGTATCCATGAGGTTTAATTTGTCTTTGTAACTCTAACAATTTTTGTACTTAAAGCAACACCATGCCACAATCTAGTCTCGTAATGAGGAAACTCAGTACAGCTACTAAGAAGTGGTATCCAAATTGTGACAACTGTCATTATAGGGATAAAACTATATAGCAGATGTAGTGAGTTAACCCACAAAGAGTCCTGTAATTGGAACATGGTATCTTATTATTTTCAAGGTAATTATAAAATCATGCCAGAATAGCCTAGGTCCTACTATAATTCCTCCTCGAATGAGTCATACCTAAGGTCCAATATCTATTTGATCCAAGGATATTTAATTTCTCCAATAACACTTAATTGCCTCATTATATTTAAATCCATTGATAAACATAAATGGAAATCAAAACTATCTTTGATTTAAGTTCAACATTGCAGATTTAATATCATCTTAGCTTAATCAATTAAGCTTATGTTTCTTACTAATGTAGCTATATTTTATGCCGCTAATTTCACTATAACACTATAGGGCAGCATAGATATCGTGTCTTTATAATTCCTATTAATATATATTGTTCAACTACATCGCTTAAGTGTAGGTACGTATCATCCCTTTATCATTTTTCACATACTCTTAATGTTATCCAACAACATACCATCTTTCTTATTTTATGCTTAATTGAAAATATTCAATTGTACATGCTTATATTAGGTCATTCATTGACCTCTACCATAATCTCATAGTTTGTAAGTATTTCCTTAAGTTTCAAAACTTAAAGACCTACTCTACCTTAAAGGTATGCTTCCTTTCTTTCCAATTTAGGACATATAACCTTATTCATAAGTTCAATAAAATTCATTATAATATAGCTATTGAAAAGGAATTAATATTATTTCCATGTGTATATACTTTCACATTTCAATAGCTTCAATAAAAGGATTACTAGCCCTTTTAATTTAAGATCATACATGACATGCATTCATTCACCTTTCATATCTTCATAATAATTTATAAGTTACTTAGGTATACAGTTGATATTAGCTTATTCATTAACACAATATAAAGTAATATATTAACTAACTCGTCAAATTCATTATTTATAAAACCCATTTAGAAAAAATTTCTTTCAATGATATAATCCATCACATAAATCATTTAGTACCCATTATGTCTTATAATTAGTACCCATTATGTCTTATAATTATGTATGGTATGGTAATAGTTACATGCTAAAACACCTTTCCTTATCATTTACTAAACTACTACTTCATATTTTTGAATCAATCACTTCCAGACAAGATATTGTAATAAGAATCAAACTTTATTAATTTCCAGAATAGGTATCAACTCATGTTTATAAGATTGGTCAAATCTTTACTTTCAAAAAAATTACATTAAATGTCCAAGGGCCTTTCTCATTTTCAAACATAAGTAATTCAATTAGAAATTCCATAATCAGTTATCCCACTTTACTTTCTTCTATCAAAGAATAAATGAAACTATTTACATCATCCTTCTTTTCTAAATTCCATCTGTAAAATTGTTAGCATGATTCAGTTCACATGAACTCAGCATGATAAACACTAAATCTTTAAAAACCACATGATTAACTTAATAATTTCATAAAAGTAACTATGATTTTCATGAATGAAATTATTCTAATATTAAAAATAAGGAACACAACTCTAGAAACTAGAACTTCATAAAAGAACCTTTCCAACTGAGGGCAATTCATACTCATACAATTTCCTTTAAATAATTCAAATCAAATGATAATTAATTTTCACAAAAGTGAACCAAAATAAATACAATTGAGTCTAATCAATCATAAGAAAATAAGTACAGGCGTAATATAATTTTAGTCATATAACTCCATTTTATATGACTAAATTTCTACCCTTTTCACCAAAAATATTAACATACCCCTTATCAAATTATTATACCATTCAACTAAAATAATAAATTATTAACTTATTCACTCATAATCAATAAGATCTTCGAGGTTACAGTTATATAATTCTATTATATATGACTAATAACTTATATAATAACAATAAAGTTTCCAAACAACTTCACTGAAGAACCTTATTTATCCTTCATCAACCAAAGAAAACTATCAAGTAAGGCTAAACTCAATAAAATAGTCAAGTAGTTTCACATATTGACCTAAAGTACCGAATTACAATAAGTAAAAATTAATAGTAAAATTCACTCTTAAGAAAGAGTTAAATTACTAAAAGATTAAATTTGAAAGAAATAACATATCATAATGTATTGATAATTTTATCAGTTGGCTATAGACCAAGCACTTGTAGCTGAGCTACACAAAATCACATCACATACCATCCAAAGAGGAGTTAACAAGAATGGAAATTATTTCAAACTTTGTAGGGAGGCCGCTTTATGAAAGTATTAAAACTTTTCAAAAAAATACATACAATTTTGACTATCAACGATGCACATAGAATTTATAGTCCTCAAGGAGAGAAAGAACTATAAAAGATAATGCCAACCAATCTTATTATATCTTTCATTAAGTTATACAACTTTGTTATCAACTCTCTGCTATTCTACTTAGGCTATAACAAACCACTCATACTACATTAAAATTCAATACTCCAGACAAGTAATTTCTCTTACTTGTTTTAAACATAAAAAATCCCAATACCTAAGCTATTATTGAATAGATTCCCTACCAGATAAGAATAGTTCAAAGAATTATAAGCATAAGTAGTTGTAAAATCATACACTAATCAACAATTATGACCTGGGTAATGTATAGTTGAGACTAAATTTCATACCAAATCATTCGTCCAAGAGTTTATCAGAAATGAACATTTATTTTGCACTCGAATACTAAGCTAATACATGAACACATATAAACTTTATCCTAAGCCAAATACAAAGGATCAAACTAACTATCCACTTTGAACATAATTACATCCAGTCAAGAATTTGTGTAGAAGCGGAACATTTTCAAAGACCCCAAATAAGACAAGGATAAAACCATAAATGGTTTTAAGTGAGATGTCTAATTGAACTCAAGCTTCATAATTTCATAAAGCTCAAAGAAACATTAATTGAAACCTATGTCATATCTGATAAGGTTTGAATATGCAAAACTATTAAAAAAAAAAAATCCATTCAACCTAAGTTAACCTTCCTCAATTCACAGTTATAGTTCTCAACTCGTCAGGTGAAGAGGTTTAGACCTTACTAAATATTTCTCAAGGTAAAAGAGTTATGGAGGTAAGAACAATATCAGTCAGGTGTTGGTGAGCTCTCAAATATCCTTTCGCATAGTTATTTCTGGCTTATGTTTAAGTTAAAAGGAGTCCATGAAAAGGAGGCGAAGTATCAGAATTTGTTCCCACTCAAATCTACCAAAAATCCTTAAATGGATCTGGTACTACTCATTAAGAAAACATAGCTTCAACCTCAGTGGTGTCCATAACGTACTAGGTTACTGTTGGTGTCGAATCACAGCACCCCTGGGACTCTGCAACACGATGGGTTGAGATTCTCAGTGCGATTGCACAACATGGAGCTTTTCCCAAGTGTGGGACCTTACAAAATTGGAAAAGCTCTCCGGATGAAGGCCGGCTCCTATTCCTCTGTTCAGATGCATGAATAAATGCAGAGGGTTTACCAAAAAACCTAATCTAACTTTCCAAGGAGACAGGGTAGAGAATGCATAAAAATAAAACCTAAATTATGGAGGTGATGCACCGAGGAATGTTAAACACTCGCTTTGCAAATTTAACACAGACCACAGAGATGCAATACAAACATCATGCACATGTAACCAAACTACAATAAGAGATCAAAATGGCAACAACGAATACATGAGAGGGTCAAAAATTCAATCACAGACATATATATATATATATATATATATATATATTATTGCTCAAGATTTGATACAATACATTGCAGTGGCCAAGAGGCAGAAGAAGAACTGGTATTACAACCTTTATGGGAGGTTCGAAAGCTCCATGAATTCTCTTGCAAGCAAGGGTAGAAGGGAGGATGCAAAAAAAAAATTGTCCAACCCTTTACAAAGAGCCCCCCTTTACAATTTATATGAGGAAAAATGAGGGAGAAGAGAATGATTCGAATTCTGCCCCAACCACCTCCAAGACTGCACCTAACTCATCCCATCATGGTGGTAGGTGAGATCCCCAATAGCTCAAAATATGGAGAATGGTATTTTTGCATAGAGGACGCTGAGAGCTTTCTGAAAAGTCCAACCTTGTGTGAATCCGAGCTCCCTGTGAAAAGTTATGGTGATCTGAATATTTCCCGCGTCAGGGTCTTCTACCTGTCGGGTTTGGGATTCTCTTCTGCATTTGCATCAGGTTTGGAGGATGCCTCGACATGTGTTTGATGTTTGTGTTTTCCCAAAACCCACTTCCACCAGTATTTCCAAGATTTCCTTTGTTTCGGGGTCGAAAAATGGACCTGCATGCGCATCAGGTTCGGAGGGTTGCTCGACATGTTTTCGCCCCATGCGCTTTCCCGCCATGTTTCATGTCGACTCCAAGACCCGATTTGCCTTAGGAAGTTTTTCAGGTTTGCGGACACTCTCATGCATCGGGACATGCCTTGCGATGTGCATGTTTCATGTCGACATGTTTCCTGAAACCCGAAGCCCGAATTGCCTTTTGTGTCGGGTTTTGGAACATCTCCGACATGCTTCTTTGATGTCGGGTTTTCTAACCCCTCCGACATGCTTTCTTGTGTGTTGAGTTTTCTAACCCTTCCAACATGATTTCTTGACACTTTGTGTTGTCTATATTTACCCGGGGGGTAAATATATACAACAATTTGGTGACTCAACGGGATTACCTGCCTGCTAGGTAGAAGATCAGTGGCCTTTTAGCTATCCATTGGGCATGGAGTCATAAGCAATAACCTGAAACCAACCTGATATCTGATCTCGAGCCTGATACACAACTCCTTCTCCGAGAGCACACTGAACTGTAGAAATCCAACCTAGGAGCAACAAAACCTGTGCCAAAGCACTTAGGGAAACTGAAACCTAACTACAACAAGACAATGTGCATCCGCACTTAGAGGAATTGAAACCTAATCTAATATTTACAAGGGTAAAACTTTTTCTCTTTTTAGTAGCAATGTTTAAGATAGATTCCATTGACCGGAATTGGGAGTTCTTCTCCGTCCAATGTAGACAATTGGAAGGCATTGCTATTCTTACATTCCATGACCATGTAGGGGCCACTCCAAATGGCATCAAACTTGGAATGCCTTCCTGGTTTTGCTCCATCTGCATCCCATTTCAGAAATAGGTCCCCTTCCTGGAAGGTCCTTGCTCTTGCTTTCTTATCAAACCATCTTTTCACTAAGGCCTGATCTTTCTCAATTGTTTGAACTGCATGTTCTCTAATTTCTTCCAATTCCATCAACTCTGCATACCTGGCCTCCATTGGTTCGAACTCAGCAACTCCAACTGCTTCATGAGACTCCAATGCAGGTAATTCTAATGATATAGGCAATACTGCCTCTTTTCCATAGACCAACTTGTAAGGGGAATTACCTGTAGACCTCTTTGGTGTTATTCTGTCAGCCCATAATGCTGATTTTAGCTTGGTATGCCATGTTCTTTGATTTTCATCCAGAGTCCTCCTGATGATTCTTAGCAAATTTTTGTTCGTGGACTCTGCCTGTCCATTACCCTGCATGGGTAATAATTTGAAGAGGTGCTCAAGTAGATTCCATTCTTGACAGCCCATTCTGTAATCTTGGAACCTACGAATGCCAATGCATTGTCTGATATGATAGTGGCCGGCACACCAAACCTGGTCACTATTCCTTCATAAAAGTCTAGTATGTTAGACTCATTTGCTTCTTTGAGCGCTACTGCTTCAGTCCACTTGGTGAAGTAGTCCGTTGCTGTGAGAATCCACTTGTGGCCTTGGCTTGAGTTTGGGTTGATGACCCCGATGAAGTCCAATCCCCATTGCATAAATGGTTGGTCAACCAAAATTGGGTGCAATGGAAGTGCTGCTAGTGTTTCTTTGCCTGTGAAGAGTGCACATTTCTTGCACTTTGTTATCCATGTATAGCAGTCATTGAACACTGTGGGCCAATAATACCCTACCTTCATTATCTTGAGAGCTGTTACTCGTGGGGCAAAATGTCCTCCAGAATCTCCATCGTGAAAATCTCGTAACACCCTCTCAATTTGACCTGTCCCAATGCACCTCAATAGAACTCCATTGATGTCTTTCTTGAACAAAACACCATCAACAAGCACATATGGAATGGCTTGTAATCTAAAGTATCTCCTCTTTGCTTTGCTCATTTTTGGAGGGCATAGGATTGTCTGTAGGAAGTGTATCATATTCTGAGTCCAACAAGGAGTAGGCACGTCATCATTTTCCATGTTCTTGACCATCCTGTAGTACCAAGATAGTCTCTTTTTCATCACCTGCTTCAACTGTTGACTCAAGCTAGCTGTTCACATAGTCCTTTTCCACGTACTAGTTTAGTGACCTTAATTTAGATGTCATATTCCATGACATGAGTGATCCATCCTGCACGCTTCTCATTCAGATCCTTGTTTAGAAGGAAGTCCTTGACTCCCGCATGAGAGACCAATAATTGGATCTTGTTGTTTGAGACTAGGTGCTTGAATTTCTTTAAGACTCCTGATCACTGCAAGGACATGCTTTTCAATGAAAGAGTACCTATGTTTCATATTCCTCCAAGCCTTGACTAAAGAAAGCAACTGGTTGTTCTAATCCTTCTTTGTTTTGTTGTACCAGGATTGCAGAAATTGTGTCTCCACCACCAAAGGCATATAGCATGAAGTCCTTGGAGAAGTCTGGATTGATGAGAGAGGGAGCTTGAGATATAGCCTCTTTTATTGCCTCAAAACTTGCCTTGCCTTCAGATGTCCACTTAAATGCCATGCTCTTCTTCAACATCAGCGTTATTGGCTTTACGAGAGCTACAAAGTTTGGAACAAACCTGCGGACAAAATTGATCCTTCCCAAGAAGCTTTGAAGAGCCTTCTTGTGACTTGGTAATGGCAATGCTTGAATTGCTTCAACTCTTTCTGGGTCAATCATCAACCCCTCCTTTGAAACAATATGGCCTAGAAGTTTTCCCTCGTGAGCCAAGAATATGCATTTTTTGGGATTCAATGATACCCCAAATCTTCTACACCTCTGAAATACTTGCCTCAAATGAAAGAGGTGATCCGCTGCATTTTTTGAGAATACAATGATGTCATCAAGATATATCAGAACTATTTTATTGATTAACCCCTTGAATGCCATATCCATTTCCATTTGGAAAGTGGCTCCAGCATTTGATAGCCCAAATGGCATCTTCTTGTAGGAATAGGTGCCCCATTTGGTGGCGAAAGCCATCTTGAACTGGTCATCTTCTTTCACCATTACCTGATTATACCCTGAGTAGCCATCTAGGAGAGAGAATCTCTCCTGAACCGGATACCACTTGCAATATTTGTTCCATTGAAGGAAGTGGGTAATGTTCTTTGAGAGATGCCCTGTTGAGGTCTCGGAAGTCCACACACAACCTAATTTCTCCACTCTTCTTTGTGACCAGAACCAAGTTTACAACCCAGCTTGAGTGCTTGATCGGGAATATAATGCTTGCCTCTATTAGCTTGTTTAACTCTTTCTTCATTAGAGGCTCAATGTGAGGGTTAATTGGTCTTTGCTTCATGCCTGATGGGCTTAGCATCTGGATCCAATTCTAAGGTATGCTATGCCAACTTTGGATTGAATCCTCTCAAGTCTTCATAGCTCCAAGTGAAGACATCTGGAAATTCTTGGCAAAGTTGTATGAAATCTGATTTCTCCTACTCACTGGCCACTTTACCAATTTGAAGTGTTTTGCATTCCCCAACTAGAATTGGCCTGAATCTTCTCTCTTGACCTGTATATTAGCCTTTTCCTTACGAAACTGGTCGTTAGGGTTGAAGATAGACTCCAACGTTACTAAACCCTTGGGAAGCTTGTTTGTCCGCAGCTGCACTACTTGATCCCCATACTGCTGCTCTAGTCTATCATGATTTCTAGCTGAGAATTAAGCTTCTTCTTGTAAGAAATTGACGATCTGTTGATCGTTCTCAAACACCTGCCAGCTTGTGTTATTATCTGGAACTTCTGGCCTCACAATCACATGGATATGTGGCTGTGTTTTTTCCCTTCTGATGTTGTCAACCACATCAAACGTTGCTCCAACTGCTGCGAGCCTATCTGTGGCTTCATTTTTCTTCCTGGGTATGGACACAATGTTGAAAGCTTCGAAATCCTCAATGAGGTCCCATACCCTATTCTTGTAGCTCTTTAGCAAGTCGTTCTTTGTAGCATGTTGTCCCCTAACTTGGTTGACGATTAGCTCACTATCTCCAAACACCTGCAAGTTCTTTATGCCCTTTTTCCTGGCCCAATGAAGTCCATGAATCAATGCCTCGTATTCAGCCGTGTTGTTTGAACAGGAAAACTAGAAACGAAAAGCTGAATAATATTTGATGCCTTGTGGTGAAATCAACATTGCACCACCTCCAGCACCTTGTCTGCTTCTCGAACCATCAAAAAATAATTTCCAAACTTTGTTTTCATCCTTTTGTTCAGGCTGAATGATGTCGGGAATGGGTGAATTTTCTTCGTGTATACAATACACGCCCAATTCAGATTCTTCAATTTCCTTGTATGGGTCGAATTCATGACTCTTGTTTGCCCATTCATCCAAGTTAAATCAGGAATTCCCTCGACCTTAGTACCTGTTTCTAGATCATTTGAACACTCCTCCTGATCAAAAGCTAAGCAATTTACATTGATAGGACTTGGTACATGAGGCTCAATATGGAAATTGGCAATTGGTTCTGACCTGATTGTTGCTTTAGCTCCATACCTTGTCCTAAAAATCATGTGTGACCAATCTGCAGATAAATATCCACCGATTTTTACAGTGAAGTCTCTTGATAGACACAACGCAAAGAGTGGCGGAAGGTTCAATCACAGACACATCTTGCAGAACTGTAACATTAGGACATGAATGTAGTGTTAGGCTTAACCCCTTGATGACCCCCAACTGTTCCCACTGCCGTTCCATCTAGCTGTACTACTCCTTTCAGCACTGGCTCATACTTCAAACCCAGTTGATCTACTATTTGCTTCGGCATCACTGAACTACTTGCCCCTGAGTCTATCATGTAGTTGTGAACCAAGTGGTTTCCAACAATCAACGAAACATAGAATGGTGGAGGCTTCAAATTTTTTCCTTGTCTGGCCCCCATCATGTTGCACTGCATTAGTGAGAACTTTCTCATGTCCCTGGTTTGATACATTTGTGGCAGACCAATTAGCCATTGCAGCTTGCAATAAATCTCGTTGCCCTGGGATCGCCAGTGATTCCCACATGGAAATGTTCACATGTGTCTTCTTCATTTGATCGATGATGTTGAAGGGGGATGAATTGTCCTTTTGCTGTCCCTTACTTGGTGCAAACTTTTATGGAGCTTGAACAGGTGCATGTGTTGCTACAACAGGTACCTTAGGCTGATTTTGCACATTTGGAGCTGCGTTTGGTCTACTGACCCCTTGTTGTGTAAGAGCGGGGCTGAGAAACAACTGGATTGGATGGTTGTCCCTCTTCTATGTTTCTCTTCTTTGACCGTGTGTTGGCAGCCACGCCTTGAAAAGGCTATTGGTTAACTCCACAGAAGTCTTCTGTTTGCCAATTGGCCAATGTGGTTTCTGTTGGAGGTCCTTCTTGTTGCGTTTCTTGCTGCTGATTCCCTTCTTGGCTTGGTTCTTGAGGCACACCAATGGTTTGCACCATCAAGGCCTGATTCAGTGCACCATTGAAACATGCTGACTGATTGTGGGGTAGATTGCAAGGGTAACACCAGTTGTACTCCTGTGCCATGTTATTTTGTGTTGGAACCAAGGCTCTTGAGGACGTCATTGCATTTGGATCATATGGTCGAAATGGCCTGGCAGCTTGAGGTTGTCCTTGGTTTTGGTTTTGATTTACAGCCTGAGGTGGTGGTCTATTTTGTTGGTATGAGGGCCTAGCCTGGTACTGTGCTTGAGGCTGATACGGTCTAGCACTTTGAGCTTGTTGTCTTTTGATAGTCACTAGCTCATTTCCAAGGTTCTGTAGCTGTTTCATAACCTCCTGCAGTTCCTTTGAAGTATTTGAAGAAGTCGATGCCTCATTATTGCTTTGATTCCTAGGAGTTGGAATGGGATTCAACTCTGGTGCTTGACTGGTTGTAGGATTTCCCATATCCAGATAGAGAGGCATTGGTGGCCTTGGTGCAAGCTTGCCAGCTTGGATCAAATAGTTCTCTGCTCTGATAGCTGTGTCATAGGCCCCTGGCAGTGTTGTTCCTCTGATTGATTGGATCATCATGGCTATGTCTAAATTTATAGCCTTTAAGAAATAAAGGAATGCACCTTCGGCGGTTGGTCTAACAGCTATTGGAATCCTATCCCATGTTCGTTGGAATATGAAGTTGAAATCTGTCATTTGTTCGTTAGGAACCCTTTTGATCGTTGTCAGCTGTTCCAATAAAGATAAATTGTCTGCCCTCTCCCCGAATTGGTTGCAAAGAGCTTGCACAAAGTTGGTTCCAATTCGTAATAGACCCTGCTGCTAGGCTCCTAAACCATTGTAAGGCCTTACCTTTAAAAGATGAAGCCAACAACTTGACTGCAACATCCATTTCATTTATTTCATGGATTGCACATGCATTAGCAATATCCTGGATGTGATTAATAGGAGTAGTATGATTTTCTCCTGTAAAATAGGGGTATATTCTTTAGCGCTGCAACTGGAATTTGATTTTGAGCATTTAGGGCAAGTGGACTACTACCTGTGAAATTGACAAAGGGATTCGGTGGTAGATGTGCCATTATGATTGGCCTAAGAACCCTGGTTGATGCGAGAAAAGGCCTACCAGGTGGAGGTGTAGACAAAGTCCTATTAGGTGGAGATGGTGATCTTTGTGGTCTTCTTCCTCTCCTTCCTCTACCTGGTGATAGTTGCAAGTGGAAAAATAGCCCCCTCTTCTCGAGTATTAGACCTGGTTCGAATTCTTCTCATGTGCCTGGGAAACTTGTGCTGCTACACCGCTGAATTCTATCCCTTCGGAGTCAGCCAGATGTGTTAGATAACAAAGCCTCTAAAAGACTGGATTTCGCCAAGTTACACACCAAAATTGACAATATTGAAAATATAATTTAAACTTTGAAGGACCCAGAGGAGAACAATCTTCAATTCGGAATTCTGAGCCTTGTTGTGCAACTGCGGATCCCCAAAAAGTACAGGTGGAACTTAGGTCATGTAATACGACTCAAAAAACCCAAATTGTCATGTGTCAGAACTTGAGACATGCCCGACACCCCTCAAAACCTGAAATGACTATTTTCAGGAATAGGACCATGCAATGCATCCCCCAAAGCCCGAAATGACTGTTGGGTCTGCTTTGATGTTCCCGGACCTCGAAAACCCGAAACACTAAAAAGCATGAAATTTTGAAAATCAAAATATCGAAAAACTAAAGATACCCTTTTGAAGGTTACCCTCAGATCTACCAACTGGTGAAATTTTTACTAGTTTTGAGCAAGATAAGCCCTTGAAAATTGATTTCGGAGTTCAGGCTGGACGGAGCAAAATTTGAAATTGTAAAACTTGCAATTTTTTTTAGTTTGAATTTCATGTAAACTCCTTCAAATATTATGAAATGACCTCTTGGTCCCACCGGGTGTGCCAAAACTATTGGTGTCAAAATCACAACACCCCTGGGACTCTGCAACATGATGGGTTGAGACTCTCAGTGTGATTGCACAACATGGAGCTTTTCCCAAGTGTGGGACCTTGCGAAATCGGAAAAGCTCTCCAGATGAAGGCCGGTTCCTATTTCCTCTGTTCAGATGCACACGTGAATATTTGCAGAGGGTTCACTCAAAAAAACCTAATCTAAACTTGCCAAGGAGACAGGGTGAGAGAGATGCATAAAAATAAAACCTAAACTAACAGAGGTGATGCACCAAGGAATGTTAGACATCTCGTTTTACAAATTTAACACAAACCACATAGATGTAATACAAACACCATGCACAGGTAACCGAACTACGTAATAAGAGATCAAAATGACAACAACAAATACATGAGAGGGTTGAGAATTCAATCATGAGACATATATATATTATTGCTCAAGAGTCGATACAGTACATTGCAGTGGCCAAAAGGCAGAGGAAGAACTGGCATTACAACCCGTATGGGAGGTTCGAAAGCTCCACGAATTATCTTGCAAGCAAGGGAAGAAGGGAGGATGCAAAACAAAATTGTCCAACCCTTTACAAAGAGCCCCCCCTTTATAATTTATATGAGGAAAAATGAGGGAGAAGAGAATGATTTGAATTCTGCCCCAACCACCTCCAAGACTGCACCTAACTCATCCCATCATGGCAGTAGGTGAGATCCCCAACAACTCAAAATATGGCAAACTGTATTTTTGCGTAGAGGACGCTGAGAGCTTTCCGAAAAGTCCAACCTTGTGTGAATCCGAGCTCCCTGTGAAAAGTTATGGTGATCTGAATATTTCCCACGTCAGGGTCTTCTGCCTGTCGGGTTCGGGATTCTCTTCTGCATTTGCATCAGGTTTGCAGGATGCCTCAACATGTGTTTGATGTTTGTGTTTTCCTAAAACCCACTTCCACCATTATTTCCAAGATTTCCTTTGTTTCGGGGTTGAGAAATGGACCTGCATGCGCATCGGGTTTGGAGGGTTGCTCGACATGTTTTCGCCCCGTGCTTTCCAGCCGTGTTTCCCCGACTCCAAAACCCAATTCACCTAGGAAGTGTTTCGGGTTTGTGGAACTCTCAAGCATTGGGACATCCCTTGCTATCTGCATGTTTCATGTTTCATGTTTCCCGAAACCCGAAACCTGAATTGCCTTTTGTGTCATGTTTTGGAACCCCTCCGACATGCTTCTTTGATGTTGGGTTTTCTAACCCCTCCGACATGCTTTCTTGTGTGTTGAGTTTTCTAACCCCTCCGACATGCTTTCTTTTGTGTTGAGTTTTCTAACCCCTCCGACATGCTTTCTTGGTGTGTTAATCTATATTTACCCGAGGGATAAATATATACAACAGTTACACAACCCTTAATGCATTTATGGTCCCCAACTAGGGATTCCTTCAAATATTCAAAGCATGAATACCCAGTAAGGGTAACTAATCACATCTTTATTTCTATGATAATCAAAACTAGATTATTTAAGTGCATAATTTGTGGTAAAAAATCAATTAACCTGCGCACACCAAATAACCCTTAAGAAAAACTCAAAAGCCCATTAAGATAACTGTCCCGAATAATAATTCCTCCATTGTGGACTAAAAATGGTTTGAATTCCCATGAATTCCTTTACCCATATTGTAGAAACCATCAAACACAAGTTACCCAAACCCAACAATGATGGATTATAGCAACGAGAAATATAGTGCTTCGAAAAGCACTAATACTCAACTTCTAGGATACTTTCTTTTCCAAATCGATTGTTTGTATCCAGGGTTGAATTCATTTAATCTCACCAAGACACTCAACATAATATCAAGAATGTATTAATATTTCTTAATAAACATTCATAGATATGTACATAAAAACTAGTAGTCATTCGAATTTAGCTTCATCAAGATTTAAGTAGTATTTGAATATACCAAATAAGTAATCAAACAATGATTTAGATTCACAACCCAAAAACTAGAGAATAAATTTTATTGCAAGAGAAAATTTCATTTCTTGAAATAAGTAAATAGAGAAAGATATTATAATGAGTTAGGGTCTATTATACATATGACTCCAATCCTTTCTTCCTTAAAATGTTCCGAAGCTTCTTCTGAAAATCCCAAATCTTGAAGTGAATTTCATCATCCAACAAAACATAACATTTTCACAATATTTATTGAGTCTGGGAGTGTAACACCTACTAAAACAACCCAATTGAGACCCAAGAAACAACCTAGGACTAGTTAGGAAAATTATGGAATAATTTTTTTTGTTTAAAAGAGTGTACAACCAGGTGTTAATACAATAGTTGTCACTAATAAGTTCCAGAACAAGTTTAATCTACTAGAACATACTTTACTTTTATTAACCATTATAAGAGGTCACAATGTCCAAAATTTAGGGTTAGAAAGTACAACTAGGTTTAGAGGGTAAATTATGACCATACCCACTCTCTAACAGGCTTAGAGTTTCAACTTGATTTTTCTCACACTTAACACATTCAAAATTTCCCTAAATCATTCCCATTGGATAGGAAATTTTCTCACATTTCAAAAGATATAAATAAGTACTCCTAACTCCTTGTAAAACTCAAGTTATGGGCTGGCGGACCTTAGGGTGAAAAGTTTCCAAAAGGGACATGTGTCAAGTGGGGAAAAATCCACTTTTTCAAGTTGGCGGGTCGCGGAGAGAAGTTTTGAAATTTTCCCACATGGGGGCAAAGTCCACTTTTTCACCGGTGCCTTCATTACACCGCTAGGGACACGTGGCACTCAACAAGCCAAAACGAGGGAGAAAATGAGGGAAGGGCAGGGTGGTGGAGGATTTTAGGGAAATTTTTCGAAGGGGGAGATAAGGGGTAAGTTTGTCGTGCGAGCCTGTGCGTCCGCGGAAGGATTTCTCCAAGGTACGGTGGGAGTGTGGGGCCGTGGAGGTAATAACAAAGATTTTCCAAAAACCAATTTTCAAAAAGGATAAGGTTGCATGGGTTCCTCCCCCTCTGTCACCCCATGCTACCACGTGGTAGCCTTTCATTGGCTGTAGGTTGATGGGGCGGCGAAGAATATTAATAAAATTTTCAAAAAAATTTAAAAAGGTTCCAAGGAAGAAAATTGTGTAGCGCCTCCGGCGATGCCTTGTGAGGCCACATGGCAGCCTTTGATTTGTTTTGGGGCGGCGGGGAAAATGTTAAAAAATTTCCCAAAAAATTTCCAAAATTTTTTCTAAGTTTTTAAAGGGGAAATTTCGGGTCATGGGCCCATGAGGGAAAATTTTCCCAAATTTTCCAGCCAAGGAAGGAAAAATTCAGAGGGCCATAACTTTTGCTAGAAAGCTCAATTTTTGGCAAATGAGGACTTTATGGAAATATCTCGACACCCTCTTTGCACATGAATCATAAATTTTACATTTTGATAAATTTTAGATGTCAATTTTATGAAAATGGCCTAGAAGGTTGTTAAAAGCAAATTGGTAATTTTTAACTTATAAATTTGGTTTAATTTGATCTTCTCCTTCACTCAACATGCCAAATAGACATGGAGAACTATTCTAGGAAGGATTTAGGATGAATTTGGAAGGTGATTTTACTTGATTGATTCCAATTTGAATTTTTCAGCATTTGACAGAAACAAAAGACTATAAAATAATTGTTAAAGGTTTGGGCCCAATTTCTCAATGTTTTAAATTATTTCCTATTTTTGTCAAATTTGAGTTCATTGATATCATAGCATACTAAATTTTAATGTTGATTATTATTTCCAGGTTCGAACTGTGCATTTTAGAGAAGTATTTTCTAGTTTTAAATTTTAAAGTAGAGATTAGATTAAAAAGGGTCCATTTAAATTTTTCATCATTCAAGTGTGGAAATTAATTTCTATTCTAGTCTAATGCATTTAGTTGTTTTAATCAAACCAATCAATAGCTAACATACAAAGCCTGATTTCTAATTTTACACCTTTTCAAAAGAGACAAAATACTATATTATTCTCACATACGTTTCTTCCTTTCAAAAAACGAATCCCAAAACATTGACATGATCAGATTTAATTTAACAATACAATTTGGAAAGAGCTTTTCATTCATTCATTGATTTCCAAAGACAATTTTTACAACCTATTTCTTTATTTCCTTCCAAAATCATTTATTAATTACATAGCAGAACATTGCATTTTCTTTCACATTCTTTCAAATTAAAACAGAGTCTATCTCTTTTCATTTTACTTTATAAAGTTCATGTCTTTCTTTCAAAACCAAAAAACAAAGTATATCTCTTTCACAATTCGAATTAAAGCTTTCATATCCAAATACAAACATCTTTCCTTCACAAAAAATATTACAATTTCATCCACTTCAAAGTGTGAAAGGTTATAAAAGAAGTTATTTCATAAGGAAATGTCAAACTATCTTTTTTTATCAGCTCTAGGACAACAACATGTGTTCTTCTCATTCATCCAATTTGATCACATCAAAAGTGGAGGAAAGGAAATCGATCTCCACCCAACCAATACATCCAATGAAAGGAGAAGCCATCCTTCATCATTGGCCCCCGAGCCCAAACCACAATGTAATAGAAGGGTTTGATTCAACTCATGGTAATAACAAGCCTCCACAAAACATACACACAACATTATTTCAACATGCACATTTCAAATTAAAAACATAGTCCAAAGAAAACAACAGTTTAAAACTGCATGAAAACATCACACAAAACTCAAGCTTCATCATGCAAGCCAAAGGAGAAAGAACTATGGGGGAAGATGCTTATACCTCCCAATGGGAATTGGGCATCCACTCGTATATAAACTACCAACAAAATTCACCACACATATTCTTATGGCCCCCACAATCCCTCCTTATTCCCCCCATAAGTAAGAAATGCAAGCTATTTCTTTTCCATGGTGGATCCCAAACCCAAACTCCCTCCATAATAAATTTGATGCCACTAGCATTCCCTTATGCCCCCCCACATGGATTCCCCACATCCTTATCCTATACCATTCCTATAGCAGTCTACCCAAACACCAAATAATCATATAGAACATTCACCATTCACACACAAAAAAAAAAACAACATAAAGGAAGAGCTAAGCTCCCTACCTCTTCATGGTAGTTTTTGTTCCAACACAACAAGCTTTCAATGTCAAATATAGTCCCAAAATCATAAATCTCTATCCCAATGCAATCAATCCAAATAACCAAGCACAAACATGTAACAACCTTCCCAAAATTTCCTCCAAAGTAAGAGCTCTAATCAACAATAAAATTTTCCCCCAAGAAAGCACTCCCAAATTTTCAACAACGCAAAACAAGCAAAGAGTACAAATTTTATAGAAGAGGGAAGAGGAGAGGATGATGTGGATACATGTAGGATGCCACATCATAAAAGTCAAATTTCATTCTCCAAAAGCACAATAAAGAGGTGGGTGAATAATATGACAATTTACTTGCACACTCCAAAAAGCCCACACCCCAAAGGACTGAATTAAATAAAATGTAAGAAGAGTACAATTAAAACATGCAGCATGATTAATAAGAATGCATTAAAAAGGTCTAAAATCAACCATCCAACCATATGTATGGTTTGTAAATTAAATTAAGAGGCATGGGACAAGTTTTACTTGTCCCACAAGCCTCCAAAACCATCCTCCTAGGACAAATTCTAATTTCCAAGGAGGGTGGAGTGTTTCATACTCCAAAATATGACTTAAACAACTCTTAACACATACTTACACATCACTCACAACCTTACTTACACATGCCTTACAAAATTTAACACAAGGGTCAACAAATTTAATAATTACTTCCATATGTCCCAATTTAATTAATTAAATTTTAACCATATGTTTTCTCACATTAATCTACCACAATTTAATTAAATAAAAGAAAGAGACACATCACGAATAAAATAGATACAAACAATAACAAAAAGGAACCACATTAATAAAATACACAAAGCCCCTTGGTCACATTCAAAGGTGATCCCCCCATGGGAATCCCTAACACCAAAACACACCACACACACACTCACACAAACAAGACTTGTTGTCATGGTGACCATGTTGAATCCATCTAGAATTCCAATGTGGTTGGTCTTCAATCCCCAGATGTTTGTTGTGATATTTTAACCTGCAAAACAAAAATTACCTTCTTCGGCCTTTTGGCCATATCAGAACATCCAACATGATATAAATATAATCACAAAATTAACTATACATATGAATCACAACACATCAAGGCAATCAACAATATCACCTACAATTTATATCATCAAATATATCATCATCATATAATGTCCATTTTCTAAGTCTACTCACAATATCCAAAAATTACATATTCAAACAACATTCATAATATATCCATGTCAAATAATATACCAACATCAATGTATAAAGTGTCTCTAATAATCATCATGCATCATATATAATCAAAGTCAACAATAATCTATGGTCTCACATCTAACATCATACTAAATCAAAACTATAAAAATTTCCATCATATAGTCTACAGTATCATGATCAGTAATAAAAGTGTTGAAGGGAAGTGGGCACTACATCCCCCCTCCCCTTAGACTCGAATTCCTCCTGGAAGTCACAGGAAGGAGAGATAGGAACAAATGCATTAGAAAAAGGATCACTCCCATAATGGGAGTTCTTGCTTCAAGAAAGTGTGGGTCCACAGAACTCAAGTTTGGTCCCATGTAATTTAACAAGAAGAAGGAAGATTATAAGGGATGAGTTCTAAACTTTCTACATGCAAGGCTACGAAAACTTAAATCTAGAGAGTAAATTTACACTATCAACCAAGATACCACACAGAATAATATAACATGAAGAGTTCAAAAGAGTCTTAAGGGTGACTGCCAAGTAAAGGAGTAATAAAGAGAATTCCATGAGTTTGAGAATGACCACAAAGTTTCCCAAGGAATACAACATACTACATTAATAAAAGTTATGGTTTCTACTAAGTTTAAGCCCTAATTTCAAGGTTTGTTGTCTAGACCAGGCTAACAAGAATAAACTATGACCAAATTTGCATGAGGAAAATATGTACTCAAGGTCCCACAATTTGAGGATCACACAGGATGAGGTGGATCAACAAGGACACCTAAATCAGCAGCCATTTAAAATCAAGGAACTATTCTAGGAAATCACTTCTATAATCTCGAGAGGGTACAATTAACTTTTCATGGTAATAAAAGAAAAGTCAAGACCACAAGGTTTCCTATAGTCTGATTTTTCCACTTTTGTTTTAAGAATCAAACACACCATACCAACCAGAACTAAAGAATTCAATCGTTTAGCAAAAGAAGAATATATATATATATATATATATATATCTCCCCCAACAACTTACATATCAATACAAGTACCATACCTTATATCACAATGGGATTTATTTATCTTATCTCCTACTCAAGGCTCAGGGATAACCATAAAGAGATCACAAGAAATACCAAGGACCACTCAAGGTCACTAGGGAGAAGAACAAGTAACATGGGTTCCAATCACAATCCAAGGGTGCATCGTATCAAAATTGAATAACATCATCTTGCACTTTTCATCCTTATGGAAAAGGGGCTACAACAACAAGGTGACCCAAGAAAATATTAAGAAAAATAAGACTTCCCAAAGTTATTTTATATCCTTCACATATGTTGCCTTAAAATTACAATAACTTAGATCTCCGAGGACCAAACAACACACAAGGAGGTTTCTTCTCAAATAGTAGATAATTTTCAATCCAAAAGGACACAACTCACATTTATCAAGCTATGGGACGATAAGGGTGTGATGACCTAAAAATCCTACAAGAAAGGCACATACATCTAGGAACAAGAAGTACTAAGCAACTAGAACACATTACTATCCACCAGGTGTTTCACGATTTCAGGTAGGTGACAGAACTATAGGTTCAACTATATATTGTACTCAATACACATAAATCTTACTTATTTTAGAACTCCAACTAATTAAGTCAAAACTTGTAGTTTCGTTTTCTAAGTACATTCCTTCCCAATTTTTCTTAATTAACTTCCTCCTATTATGATATCATGATTTTACGTTATAAAGAACACCACTAAGGTGGGTATGATGTCTCGTCACTCTGTATAGGAAGAGAGCATTTATCTTACTCGTAAGGAAGGTGGATGGACAAGGTTTCCTTTCTATTATTCTACACAGTTTTTTATTTCTTCTATTAATCTACCAAGGGTAAAACAAGGATGACTTCCATTTTTCTATGTTCCAGTTTATTTGTTAAGTTCTAAGGTCAAATCTCCTTACTTATAGTCTTATGGCGTTTTGGTTAAGTCATCTTATCAATCAAATTTTAATGATAAGGAAGGTTTAAACATATCGCATAATTACTTTTATGGGAAAGAGATATAAATAAACACACCACATTTTTAATTCAAAAGGAACAAGAGACATTTTTCATAGGAATCACATCATTAATATTTGTAAGAACTAGGACATAATGAACCAACATGAATCACACACCAAGATTTCAAAGATTCACTGAATAATTTCAAGCATCATTAAACATTCTTAGTGGGTCTCCACAAGTCCCACAAGAAATTTTCAAGGAAGACTCATTAAAGATGTATAATATTAATTTTTACGAATCTATTAAGGTTTAACAATTTATTTTTGTTGTTTAGGATGGTAACATTTTACTCCCTTAATAACCAAAGAAGGTTTTCTAATCAATTATCATGTCCCCACAAGATACCACCAGCCAAGCAACTGGATGACAATGTAACTTTACTCCATGGACACCACATCCACACTAGAAAGCATCAAATGCAATGGGGCAACCAAATAATTTACCAAATCATGGACTTTGCAGCCAAGAGTTACAGTTTTTAAAAGAGGAAGTACAATATAATCACCATTGAGATTAACTATTAAGATCTAATAAACTAACATTTCTAAGAGAAAGGTCCAAAATACCCAAAGCATCCATAAGTGTTTCCAAGTAACCCAAAGATTAATAGGTCATAGAATGTTATTCATGGTAAAGGAAATTTAAGGTAAGGGTAGACTTATTTATAATTCAAGAGATTAAAACAAGTACACTTAAACAAACACACTACCTGAAAGTACTTAAATCTATCCATAATTACCAAGATGCATACATTCCACGAGTTAAAACTGTCTATGATGCAACTAGGAACCCATGATACAATTTAAAATTCCATTAATGAAAAGTTACTATCAAAACAAACACTTTTCCAGTAACATTTACAGTCAACGAAAAAGGGAAATCCAATCCTAACCAAAATCTTAAAGCCCATAAATAATAAACACTTCTACTCCGACGAGGGTCAAACTCTTACCATATTGTAGGATAATCACCACTACCACTATCAGACTACCATCTAGAACACACCACACAAAAAACTTTCTTTCTAGTAAGGTCAAGAAATGAAAGGATCGCTCTAAGATCTTAGACACACTCAAGTTTCCGTGTATCCATAACCAAGGCATAACTTTAAGCACCTAAGAGGATATTCAAGACACCTAGGGTGTACCCCAATATGATAAACATCACCTTATAAGAAGCATAAAACCAGCTCACCAACATGCAAGAAGGAAACCACATAATATTTAACTAAGTAGCCAACAACATAATGAGCTCCGAGTCACCAATCAAAATAAAGTCCAGAAATATCAGCAATTAAGAAAAGTGGCTAAGTAACCACATTGCAAGGTCTGAAAATTCTTGCAAAAATTATAAATAAATAAAAGATCTTCGGAGGTTCTCAATCCAATCATAAAATAAGATGCTGGTCCTTGATAAAATACACAAGATTACGAATGTAAAACAAAAAATTTAACACCACATTCACTTCATAGCCTTTCATGGCCACCAATAGGTGTACTCTACCTCAAGGTTAGTTCCAACAACAGATACACAGGTTTGGGTCCTAAACGACACCTAGACATAGTTTTCACCATCTCATACAGGTAACAAACTGGAAAACTAATAACCAGACCCTCTTTCCTAACCATAAAAGGAAGGAAGATCTAAATAGCTTCTAATTAACTCTTCTCGACCTAGAACACAACCATTATTGTGCAACTACAAGAATCACACCATATAACTTATCATTCCAACAAATTATTAAGGAAGGGCCCCAAAAGGGCTTAACACATCATACCATTAAATCAAGATTTAGGACTTATAAAAATGACACATTTTCAAAGGGGGAAACCAAGTTTCCACTACACTATAAGTTCACAAACATCAATTTAATTTGACACTATTAGTTACTTGGGTTTAGAGAAAATGCCACTAGGTAAGCACAAAAACTCAAACAACTTTTTATTTTGTTATGATTTTAATTATGGCAGTTCAAGTGAACTAAGTAATGTAATATTTCTTCATACACATTTCTCTTTCAATTTTAAAACAAGGGTTGTGTTCTAGTTTTAAAAAGTGTGCTACATTTTACAGTTCATGTCTCAAGTTTTCTAGTGTGCCCAATGGTCCAAGCTTTTGAACCACTACTCTGATACCAAGTGTAACGCCTGCTAAAAAAAACCCACTTGAGACCCAAGAAACAACCTAGGATTAGTTAGGAAAATTATGGAATAATTTTATATTTTTTGTTTAAAAGAGTCTACAACCATGTTGTAATACAATAGTTGTCACTAAAAGGTTACATAACAAGTTTAATCTACTAGAACATACTTTAATTTTATTAACCCTTATAAGAGGTCGCAAGGTCCAAACTTTAGGGTTAGAAGGTTCAACTAGGTTCAAAGGGTAAATTATCACATACCCACTCTCTAACAATCTTAGAATTTCAACTTGATTTTTCTCACACTTAACGTATTCAAAATATTCTTAAATCATTCCCATTGGATAGGAAATTTTCTCACCTTTCCAAAGATATAAAGAAGTCCTCCTAACTCCTTGTAAAACTTCAGTTATGGGACGACAGGCCTTGGAGTGAAAATTTTCCCCCAAGGGCAGGCCTATGGGCCCAGAGATGAAAATTTTGTGAAGGGGACACATGTCAAGTGGAGAAAAAATCAATTTTTTTGTGTTGGCGGGTCATGAAGAGAAGTTTTAAAATTTTCCCGCACGGGGGAAAACTCCACTTTTTTGCTCGTGCCTCCTGTTGCGCTGTCAGGGACACGTGGCACTCAACAAGCCGAAGCAGGGAAGAAAATGAGGGAAGGGTGCGATGGCAGAGGAGTTTGGGGAAATTTTCTTAAGGGGGAGATAAGGGGTAAGTTTGATGCGCAAGCCCGCATGTCTACCGAAGGATTTCTCCAAGGCAGAGGTGGGAGTGCAAGGCCGCGGAGGTAACAACAAATATTTTCCATAAACCAAATTTTCAAAAAGAATAAGGTTGCATGGGTTCCACCTCCTTTGCTGTCACCCCCATGTTGCCACGTGGCAGCCTTTCATTGGCTGCGGGCTGACGAGCGGTGGAGGAATATTAATAAAATTTTGCAAAAGTTTAAGGTTCTAAGAAAGAAAACTATGCCACGCATCTGCCGATGCCCTCATGAGGCCATGTGGTAGCCTCTGATTGGCTGCGGGCTAGAAGAGTAGTAGGGAAAATGTTAAAAAAATTTCCAAAAAATTTTCCAAAATTTTTTCTAAGTTTTTTAAAGGGGAAATTTCAGGCCACGGGCCTGCGAGGGAAAATTTGCCCAAATTTTCCCGCCAAGGAAGGAAAACTTCAGAGGGCCATAACTTTTGATAGAAAGCTCAGTTTTGGGAAAATGAGGACTTTTTGGAAATCTATCGATGCCCTCTTTGTATAGAAATCATAAATTTTACATTTTGATAAAGGTTAAGTGGGTTAATTTTATGAAAACATCCTGTAGGCTTGTTAAAAGCAAACTGGTAAATTTTAACTTATAAATTTGGTTCAATTTGATCTTCTCCTTCACTCAACATGCCAAAAAAACATGGAGAACTATTCTAGGAAGGATTTAGGATGCATTTGGAAGGTGATTTTTCTTGATTGATTCCAATTCGAATTTTCCAACATTTGACAGAAACAAAAGACTACAAAATAACTGTGAAAGGTTTGGGCCCGATTTTGCAATGTTTTAAATTATTTCCTTTAGTATTTTTGTCAAATTTGATTTCATTGATATCATAGCATTCTAAATTTTAATGTTTTAATATTGATTATTAGTTACAAGTTCGAACTGTGCATTTTAGAGAAGTATTTGATAGTTTTAAATTTTAAAGAAGAGATCAGATTAAAAAGGGTCCATTAACTTTTTCATCATTCAAGTGTGGAAAATAATTTCTACTCTAGTCTAATGAATTTAGTTGTTTTAATCAAACCAATTAATAGCTAACATTTAAAATATGATTTCCAATTTCACACCTTTTCAAAAGAGACAAAATACTTTATTATTCTCACATAATTTTCTTCCTTTCAAACAAAGAATCCAAAAACATTAACATGATCAAATTTAATTTAAGAATATAATTTGGAAAGAGCATTTCATTCATTCATTGATTTCCAAAGAAAATTTTTACAACTTATTTCTTTATTTCCTTCCAAAATCATTTATTAATTACATAGTAGAATATTGCATTTTCTTTCACATTATTCCAAAGCAAAACAAAGTCTGTCTCTTTTCATTTCACTTTACAAATTACATGTCTTTATTTCAAAACCAAAAAACCAAAGTATATCTCTTTCACAATTCGAATTACTACTTTCATCAAATACAAACATCTTTCCTTCACAAAATATATTACAATTTCATCCACTTTAAAGTGGGAAAGGTTACAAAAGAAGTGATTTCACAAGGGACTGTCAAACTGTCTTCTTTTCTCAGCTCCAGGACAAGCAACATACATTCTTCTCATTCATCCAATTTGATCACAACCAAAGTGGGGGAAAGTGCAACGCTCTCCACCTAACCAAGACATCCAATGAAAGGAGAATCCATCCTTCATCGTTGGACCTCCGAGCCCCAACCACAATGTAATAGAAAATGTGATTTCAACTCATGGCAACAACAAGGCTTCACAAAACATACACACAGCAATCTTTCAACATGCACATTTCAAAATTGAAAAGCATAGTCCAAACAAAACAGTTAGTATACAACTGCATTGAAAGACAACAAACAAAAATCAGGCTTCTTCATTGCAAGCCACAGGATAGCAAGAGCTACGGGGGAAGCTGCTTATGCCTCTAAATGGGAATTGGGCATCCACTTGTAACAAGCCACCAATATAATTCATCACACATATCCTTATGCCCCCCAAAATCCCTCCTTATGCCCCCACAAATTTCCTTATGCCCCCCACAAGTAAGAAATGCAAGCTATTTCTTTTCCATGGTGGATCCCAAACCCAAACTCCCTCCATAAGAATTATTATGCCACTAGCATTCCCTTATGCCCCCCCCCACATGAATTCCCCATAGCCTTCTCCTACACCATTCCTATGGAAGTCTACCCAAACACCCAATAATCACATAGAACATTCACCATTCACACAAACACAAAAATAAATAACAACATAAAAGAAGAGCTAAGCTCCTACCTCTCCATGTAGTTTTTGTTCCAACCCAACAAGCTTTCAATGTCAACTGCAATCCCAAAATCAGCAATCTCTATCCCAATGCAATCAATCCAAATAGCCAAGCACAAATATGTAACAGTCTTCCCAAAAGTTCCTCCAAAGCAAGAGCTCCAATCAACAAAGAAAATTCACCCCCAAGGAAGCACTCCAAAGTTTCAATAACCCAAAACAAGCAAAGAGTTCATATTTTATATAAGAGAGAAGAGGAGAGGATTATGTGGATCCATGTAGGATTCCACATCACACATCCTTAACTCCAACACAAAAGTAAAATTTCATTCTCTAAATCACAATAAAGAGGTGGGTCAATAATGTGACAATTTAATTGCACACTCCAAAAAGCTCACACCCCAAAGGACTGAATTAAATAAAATGTAAGAAGAGTGTAATTAAAACATGCAACATGATTAATAAGAATGCATTAAAAAGGTCTAAAATCAACCCTCTAACCATAGGTATGGTTGGTAAATTAAATTAAGAGGTATGGGACAAGTTTTACTTGTCCCACAAGCCTCCAAAAACAACCTCCAAGGACAAATTCGAATTTCTAAGGAGGTGGAGTGTTTCATACTCAAAAATATTACTTACACAACTCTTACACATACTTACACATCACTTACAACCTTACTTACACACACCTTACAACATTTAACACAAGGGTCAATAACTTTAATAATTACTTCCTTATGTCCCAATTTAATTAATTAACTTTTAACCATATGTTTTCTTGCACTAATCTACCACAATTTAATTAAATAAAAGAAAGGGACACATCACTAATAAAATACCTAAAAAAATAATAAAAAGGAACCACATTAATAAAATACACAAAGCCCCTTGGTCACATTAAAAGGTGATCCCCCCCATGGAAATCCCTAACACCAACAAACACAAACACACAAACAAAACTAGTTGCCATGGTGACCTTGTTGAATTCATCTAGAATTCAAATATGGTTGATCTCTAATCCCCCAATGTTTTTTGTGATATTTTAACCTTCAAAACACAAATACCTCCTTTGGCCTCATGGCCATATCAGAACATCCAACATGATATAAATATAATCACAAAATTAACTATACATATGAATCACAACACATTAAGGCAATCAACAATATCACTTACAATTTATATCAACAACTATGTCATCATCATATAATGTCTATTTTCTAATTCTACTCACAATATCCAAAAATTACATGTCCAAACAACATTCATAATATATCCATGTCAAATAGTATACCAATATCAATATATAAAGTGTATCTAATAATCATCATGCATCATATATAATCAAATTCAGAAATAATCCATGGTCTCACATATAACATCATACTAAATCAAAAATATAAAAATGTCCATCATATACTCTACAGTATCATGATTAGTAATAAAAGTGTTGAAGGGAAGTGGGAACTACAGGAAGACACTACTGCCCATCAACCCATTGTTGCTTACAACATCAACATCTCAAAACAACCAACTATTTTTAGCTTGCATGCAAAGCTTTGGAGAAAATCCCACAATATAATGAAACAACCACAAACCTCCTTATTTCCTCGAACCAACTGTTATCCAAAATGTACCCCTTGCTCATTTTGTGGCTAACTCCTTTGATTCTTCCCTCTCTTGTGCCTCAGTCATAATTTTTTGCTTTTTAGGTACTCAAAACTTTCAAGAAATGGCACCATTGGATAGAGCTCTTTCCCAGCTTTCCAGAAAGGTAACGTTTTCCTCCTAACTCCATGTATTTTTGAAGTTATGGCCCGACGGAGTTTTTGTGGGAAATTTTCTCCTGAAAGGCCCGCAACCAATGAAATGGCACCACATGTCCAAGGAAGTGGCGGGGTTTAGAGGAAAACTTGGATTTTTTACCAAGTGTTTGGAAAAGTTTTCAAAAAGGATATTTTGCGCCGCAGGCCCGTCAGCGAATTAGATTATGCCACGTTTCTAGGGGGGAAATTGAAAAAATGAGTAAGTGTTGGCGCTATAGAAAAATATACGGGAAAGGCTCATGCCCAACCACATTATGCCACGTGTCTTTGGTCTATAGAATGGTGGAGCATGGAGGTGAAGTTAAAATTTTGGTGAAATATTTTTGCGAAGGCGCAAAGTTAAATTTTTCCCGCAAAGTACGCATCCAATGGCCTCATGCCATGTGTCTGAAGAGCAGTGGGCCACGAAGAGAAACTTAAAATTTTGGCAAAGTGTTTGGGTGGGAGGAAAGGAGAAATATTGGCCCGTCAACCCACCAACCAGTCAGATTATGCCATGTGTCCCCGGGGGCCGGAACAACAAAGCGAGGGGGGAGATTGGGATTCTTTCCCAAAGGCTAAAATGAAAAGAAAAATGTTTTCCCCAAGAGCACGTGTCAAATGGGATGCTGCCACGTGTCTCAGACTGGTAGAAGGAGGGGAGAATTTGGGAAATTTTCCCAAAAGAAAAAGAAGGAAATTTTAAGGGAAAAATCGCCACCCCCAATCATGAACCAAAGGAATCTTGCCACGTGTCAGGTGGTGCCAAAAAACTCAAGACAAGCCCACATGGAAAATTTGAAGGGAAAGGCCCACAATGAATGAGGTTTTGCCATGTGTCCGAGTCAAGAAATAGGATCAAACAGTGACAGAAAATTTAGGAGGACAGGCCCGCACCCAATCAGCATGTGTCATGTGTCCTCAGATCATCGGCCCGGTGGGGAATTTTTGGAAAATTTACCGCAAGGCAAAACGATGGAAAATGAACTGCAGAGGGCCCACATCCAATCATAACATGCCATGCGGCACCTAGAATGGCAGAGCATGGGGATTTTTGGGGAAATTTTCCCAAATGCAAAAAAGTGGAAAATTTCAAAATTTTCACCCGCAATCCGTTTTGGCCTTGTTTTGCCCTAAAATTTCAAACGGCCATATCTTTCGATCTAGAGCTCGGTTTTTCCTGTTCTTTATATCAATGGAAATATTGTGAAATTATCTACAAGATTCTAGGGTCATTTTTGTATTTTGATGGAGTTTGAAGAGAGAAAATTTAAAAACACCTCTAGCACGTGGTCATGGATAGAAATCACGTTTCAACCACCATTTTTAATGAAGAATGGTTTGCATTCTCTCCCAGCATGGTGAAAAATGTCAAGGGATGGGCCTGTAAGGATGTCCATGCTATTTTAATGTGTTTTGGGTCAATGGTTGAAGCTCTCCTACATTTTCCTGTGTTTCTCTCTCCTAGAGTCGTTTCTGGCATTGTAAAAGCCAAATTTGGCTCATTTTCAAGGGGTTGAACATTTTCATGTATTGCAAGCTCCCTCTTTCACCTTAAAAAAATTATTTTTTTGGAAAAATGAGGCCTCTTCTAGGACTGCAACATCTTTTCTATCTCCCAGATGCTGTAATGTATGTATTTTGGCATTAAAAATGACAATGCAAGCTCTGTGAATGAGTTTCACTCCTCTGCTTTGTTGTTTTCTTTCTTTCTGATATTTCATTACATGTCATCAAATTGTGCAAGAAGTTTTGTTGCATTCCCATGATCGGTGTCAATCTGCTGAAGCAAAAATGTTCACCATTCCTCTGGTGCATCACCTCATTAGCATTAGTTTTAGTTTTTTACATTTCCTATCTTTGTCCCCTTGGAATTTAGAGTAGGAACTAGGGAATTAAACCTCTGCAACTTGTAAGTGATATATCTGATCAGGGGAGTTGAGGAAACAACCTCTAATCTGGAGATTCCTTTCCCATTTTAAAGTCCCACACTTGGGGAGAGGATTCAATGTTGTGTAATCACACTGGATGTCTAAGATGCCAAACTAGAAGTTTGATCATCACCCAGGGGTGTTGCTTACTTGCAACAACAGTTTTGGCATGCCCGGTGGGACCTTAGAGGTCTTCATCTTCATTGCAACAAATTGATGTGCATTTGTTGCAAGTTTCTTGCTTAAAAGAGCCATAAATTGCACATCTGGAGACTCCAATGAAGAAGAATCAGCTGGTTTTAGTAGTGCAGACCTAACAACTCATGAGAAGAATCACCACAAGGTTAAGAGTTGGAGAAGAAGAGGTGTTGTTTGAGTATCTGCAGTTATCTCCAAGAAGAAGGCAAAGAGGGAGGATAATTCAAAGGTCTCCATCTCCAGAAAACAAAACTCTATCAACTCCTCCACCTGGTATGCCTTTCATTCAATCAACAAGGGTTCTAAGGCCAATCAGAATGGCACAAAACAACCCCGATGTCAATTTCACTAGTAGCAGCCCACTTTATCTCAATGCACAAAATCCAATCCCAGTTGCAGCATTGAAGAACATCCCATACTTTACTGGAGAGAATTAGACCACTCCTGGTGATCATGTCAAGGACATTGCTAACATTTGTGTAATCCATAAGATCAATGAGATGCAAGTTGCTGTCAAAGTGTTGGCATCTTCTTTCAAAGGGAAAGTTTGCAATGGTTCAGGAGTCTTGCCTCAAGTTCTATCCAAAATTGGAACCAGCTATATATAGCCCTCCATGAACATTTTGGAGAAAAGGGAGACAACTTGTCCCTTTTGGAGTAGCTGACAACCA